>CM029387.1:10395034-10467534 GCA_017165825.1 Hepsetus odoe
ATATTTTAAATGAATAATGTCCTGAAAATATCAAATACCTGATAATATAATAATATTAAAATATATATTTATGGAGTTTATTGTAAATAAATAAGCTTTTTTGTGCTTCCAAACTTTTGAAAAGTAAACAAATGAAACACGAAGCTTTAGAACTGTTTACTGTTATTTGCTATAGGTCAAATTTTTTTGTGGCTTTTCTACAAACTCAGGACATGAATACAAGAAAACACACACACACACACACACACACACACACACACACACACAGGGAAGGTTTGTATCATGAAACATACCGGTTCTTCATCAGGCGAACCTCTCTTTTGCGTGTTGCTTCCTCTGCTTGTTGCTGTGGACTGTGGATTGCCCCTGGTGATGCTGCCATGACAACACCCTGTGGTAAGCCTGACGATGGGGAGCGTATCTGATATGCAGGCATGTCTCCAGTGGCAGCTACACACACATGCGTGTGCACACACACACACACACACACACAAAATAACAAAAAAACACATTGTGAAAATGCAAAAGTTTCCACAGCCCCAGTCAAATGATATACTTTGTTGATTCATGCTAATTTCAGAGCACCATTTCTATTTATATTCTGTGTAAAACTGGTAAAATCATGGAAAATGTGCATAATACATGTAAAATGTGCCATTACTTTTGTACAGGCCTTATGTAATACTTTGTTTGTTCTCCAGTGTGGTAAATTCAGGAAATAATTGTGAACCATTTGTGGCCTAAATTGTCCTCTGCAGAGAAAAGAGGATCATACTTTTGTAAATGCCTGCAGAAGTAATGACCTGAAACCAAAGGACATATAGGTGAAGGCCTGAGTCAAAACCTTAAGCAAGGGCCAGTCAAACATCCAAGACCTTACAAAGTCAAGGCCTGTCAGAAGCACAAAATACTTTCACACATTGAATCCCCCCAGAAAGTTCAAAGAAGTCAACCACAAGACTGAAAACTGGGCAAAAAATGTAATTAAGGGTCAGGTATTAGCCAATGAACAGCCAGAGAGTCATTAAGTAATAAAAAATGACACAGAAACATTAGCCAATCAGCACTGCTCTGTCTGTCCTTGAGCCCGGCCTGAAGACTGCAACTCTAATTGGTCTAATAAGTTTATGCAATGAATCCAAAACACTTAAAAAGGTTACATAAAGGACCAGGGATGCAGTTACACAAAGTGAAAAAAGGTTAAAGGCTATTTCAAAATAATAATTTTAAAAAATGATTAACAACTGCACCTTGTAGCAAATTGTATTTGATACATCTGTAGAATGAATAGAGTTCAGTTTTATTTTTCACCCCTGTTACAGCTGACTAAACAACAATGTCTAAAAAAAAGTGCAAATATGAGAAAGACTTTTTTCTAGGAGTATCTCTGATAAGTGGGTAACTTTGCAGCTGGTATGAACAGGTAATATTCACTCCAAGTATCCTGTTTGCTTCTGAAATTTATGTTGAGTGTTGAGGAAAACAGGATTGCAAGTCATCAAAGTACCAGAAAGTACCAAAGTACCAGCTGACTAAACAGATTTGCTCCACTCAGTCTTCTTATAAAAAGGCTTTAAAATTAACCGTCAGTTTATTCATGTTCCAAAATACAAAGGGTTTTTGGTGTAAATTCAAATAGGAGATGCTTAGCAATTTTCCAAATTTCCAGTTAAGTGAATATGATTAACTGAATTAAACACTCACCTACAGATGTCCGGTTTTATTAATAATCTTTACAAACTGTTAATGCTATTTCATAGGATATTCCACACTCTCCGTTAACGATAAACAAAGAAATGAATGAATAAACAAGTGTTTTAAATGCAAATGAAATACTGAGATCCACTTGACCCTCCAGCAATAATAAATAAGTAAACAAACAAATAAATAAATAAATGTTCTTTAAATAGTAATGAGATACTGAAATGTACTAGACCTTCCAGCCACAAACAAAACAACCAAACAAGAAAATGACAGGCTGATGCCCAATGGAATTTTTTTTTTGCCTTTGACAAGAAGATCCACTTTTACTGAGAAGATACTTCACTGAACAGACAGAGTACTTTGGCTTTACAATGTGTGTATGTGAGAGAGAGTATGTGTGTGTGTGTATGTGAGTGTGCGTGCGTGTGTGCGTGTGTGATGTGTTATCAGTGTGACAGCACACTTACGTCACTGTGTGCGTTGTTTCTCTTGCGCACTCTCCTCCCAACTACCCCCAACCCCTCCTGCTCTTACATTCTCACTCACTCTGCTTCCCCTGGTTTCCAGGAAATTTACTGACGTCAACAGAAAAGCCCTCCCTCTTTCTCTCTCTCTCCCTCTCTCTGTGTCATGGGTTTCAATAGACAAACAGCGCTGCTCTTGCTCCCTGATTTGGTAAACAGCGAAGTCTCCAAGAGTTTGAATGACTGTGTGTGTGTGTGTGTGTGTGTGCGTGCGTGTGTGTGTGTGTGTGCAGTATGCTTGTCCCTGTATAAGAAAGTTCTGCCCTGCTTCATTCATTTCTACCAGAAAGCAGAAAGGTTGAAATAACTTGTGTTCTCTTGTAAGTATAATAACCCATACTTACAGTGCTAAACATGTTTACACCCAATCCAGTTAGAGCCACTTTCTGCTTTAAGAGTTAATACTTAACCAGTGAAGCAAGAGAAGTGCATGACTGACTAATTAACTTTTGACACTGAAAGTAAACACTGCCCCACACTGAAGCCATGTCAACACAGCAAAACAACAACCACACACACACACACACACACACACACACACACACACACACACACACACACACACACACACTCTCTCTCTCTCTTACCTGATTCTGTTTCATCCCCGGTCACTGCCATCTCCACTGTGTAAAAATCCAGTTGTGCTTCCGTGATTATCCCTCTCAATATATAAATATATAAGCTTCACCTGTTTGTCTCTCTCTCTCAGTCAGTAGAGGTTTGACTCTGCAGTGAAGAGCCGCTCAGTCCGTCTGTTTCTTAGTTTGACTTGTGACTCACTGTTTAACTACCCCCCCTCTGCCAGATTACAATTAAGGGCATTGACATCACTATGACATCACTGCACTCTCACAGGGCATAACACACTGCCTCTAAAGAACTCCCTCAATCCCCCCCCAGCAGTGTGTGTGTGTGTGTGTGTGTGTGTGTGTGTGTGTGCGCGACAGAGAGACAGAGAGAGAGAGAGAGAGAGAGAGAGTGAGAGAGCTAGAGAGAAAATTAAATAGATACAAATAAATAGTGAAAGAAAGTATGAAAGAGAGAAAAAAAGTATAAACAAACAAAAAGACATATAAAACAATAAATAAACAAATCAAAAAATAAAATAAAGAGAGTGCGAAAGAGAGAGACTGAGAAAGAAAGAGAGAGACAAAGAGAGAGAGAGAGAGAGTGAAAGAGAGAGAGAGACAAAGAGAGAGTGAGAGAAAGAAAGAAAGAGAGAGAGAGAGAGAGAGAGAGAGAGAGAGAGAGAGAGTTTGAGAGAAAGAAATGAAACAGGTAGAGTGAAACAGAGCTAGAGAAGAAAAAGAAAGAAAAAGACAAATAAGACATAAAAATAGAAGCATCAAAAGTTAGAGAGTGAAGAGAGAAAGCAAAAAGTGCAGAATTTAGCAGAGGGAGAAATAAAGAGTGCAGCCTCTTTGCTTTTCAGAGCAAAATATTTCAATCTTGTATGTTAAACACAAACCACAGGACAGGAATGTGGTGTAAACTTTCAGAGAAGTAAATGAAGTGAAGCTGCATGAGAATGACTGGTTTTTAACTAAAGAATAAGACTGAGGGCAAATGAAGTGAGGAGTGAAATCAAGCACATCTCAGTTACAGATGCACACGAGTCTTCACATGTTTGTGCTGCAGAGACGCATCAGTTTCTTCACTGGACAACGCGAAAGAGGGGAAGAAAGAGAGGGTGAAAAGAGGAGAGGAAAGAGGGGGTAGGATGGGGGGAGAGAGGAGGAAGGAAGGGGGGGGGCGGCTGAGTTTGATGTATTTTTAGGTGATGACGCAAAAAGGTGTTTCAGGACAAACAAAAGGATATTGTTCTCATTTCACCGTATAGCACAGCACCCGCATCTGCAACAGCCATCGAAACACACACACACACACACACACACACACACACACACACACACACACACACACACTCACACACACACACACACAGCACTGCCTTTTATCTCTCTCTAACACACACACACACACACACACTCACACACACCCACAAACGTCTACGTCCTGTTATTAACTAAACAACTTTAGAAATGTTTATGCTCATTATATTTAAGACTGCTTGCAGGTTGTTTGTCCCACATTCCAGCACAGATGAACCAGGCCCAATTCTCGCTACTCCACTCTCACTGTCCACCTACAGCTCTACACACAGCACAGTCTAATATCAAAAGCAGATTTGTTTTTCTCTTTTAATTGACAGGAATGATTTGCACAGTTTTCACATGTCCCAGATGTAGCTAGTCAGCCAAGACGCACTGTTCAGTGTCCAGATTGTGCTTCTTTAGATTAAAGCTGGAGCCACAAATCTAATCTTGCTACAAACACTAGAAGTCAGTATGTAAATACATCTCTAAAACTTCTCTCAACCCTCGCAAACCGCATCCAGCTCTTCCTTAAGGTTGTACATGAACTTGTAGATGAAAGGAGTATAATTTGGAAATCAAATCGATGGACAGCATGGGGGGTTAGTGGAAAATTTTGCACATTTGAGATTTGCGATTTATCTATTTGTGTACATACAGTACTGTGCAAAAGTCTTCTATTTGTATTTTGCTTCCCAAGAGCCAGACTTTCTTGTGTGAGGAACGGTTCTCCAGGCACTTTCATAAAATGCTGACCCGTTTGAGAGGCAGAAGCAGTGTGGGATCATCCTGAAAAAGAGCAAAGAGCAATGCCCTTCAGGAAGCCTGGAGATATTTTCCGGATTACCTAATTACAAGAAAGCTTAGAGAGTTTGGTCTGTGTTGAAGAATAATTGTGGTCACACCAAATATTGACGTTAATATATTCAGTGTTTATTTGTATCTTTGAATATGTTGCAATAAACAACCGTACCTTTTGTCTTATTTCCCTAGAAAAATATAAATGAATGAGGTTTTGTACAGTACTGTACATACTTATGGATATAATATATGCATACATTATTTACAATGCATAACAGCTGTAATACCTTATCATTGTTTATTAACAAACCCAAGTTACAAACACCTCTTTTTTATAGTACATCATACAGCTTCCCTTCAACAGTACAAAGAAGTGCAAATACCTTTCACACTAAAACTGCTGCAATAGGCTCCAGAAAACCCTCTGAACCTAGACAGCATAAGAAGTTAAGATGGATGGATTAAAGAACAAGCAATGTGAGACCACGAAAAATCTGAATCCCTCCATATCCTATAAGGCCTGAATCCCTCTACTGCATCTTTGACACTGGGACTCTGACTCTGGCCATACCAAACAGCTGATCCTGTAATCTCTGTTCTATACGTGTGATGATCTTAACCTGTTCAAACTGTTTTGGAAGACTGAACATTTATCAGTATCTTATGGCACATTTCTTTTATTTCTAAAAGGCACATCACAGGGACATTAAGCCCACTGTACACATGAGCTTTCTCTGTGAGACAAAGGAAGTCTGACCAGTTCTCCTTAACATAGGCTACGTTCAAAAGCCACAGCAAATCAGCCGTTTGGGAAGAAACACAGCTCATGTTGTTCTCCTAACCTACGTCCAAATGCAAGAAACAAATCACACACAAATGCACACCATGCAAATTGCTTTTCCATGCTCTTACTGAACTGTTGTGTGACGTAAAAGAGAGTCAAAACAGAGCCTGGGTGTAGTTTCCAAAAAGTGTCATAACCTTTTCGGATGTCTGAACGCTTTTTCTGAGAAGTGAGATGATCTAAGAGCTGTGAAGCCAGGTCCAGGCCTTGCTTAGCTAACTGTTTCTTATTTTTCCTTTTTTGTTGTTGACTTTACAAGCCTCCTGAAACATTTTGCTGAACAATATTATATCTTTAAGGTCAAAATATAAAACAGTTCCTTATTCTTTGGGTGCAATGCAGAACTTGTGCGTCTATACAGCCTGGGCATCTATATGCCGTGGTGGTAAATGCTGAAACTAGGACATAACCACATATTTCACGCATACACCCCACATTATCTACAACATATGCTTTCAGAATGCATTTCTAATTGTGGTAAACTTTGGTTTATCGAGTAAATAATCAAAATGATATGTTGATTTCAGATAGAGAATTCTGGGTGATTTTCTCTGACAAAGAGCATCATTACAGATATGATGTGGCAGTTCTGTACTGACTGGCCTAATGCTTTGCTTCTGCTTTTACAAAGGCTTAGGCCTCTTAAGATGTTTAAGTGGCAAACTTTTCTGGTTTACATAGTGACGTAATGTGTTGGAACCTGTGGAGGAGTTTATCAATGTTTATGGAAAGAGAGAAAATTTATTGTTAAGACAAAACAATTTGTCATAAATTAACTACTGCATTTAAATAAGAATGACTGTGAGTGTGCTTTGATGTGTGCAGCGGCATGAGAGAAAGCTAGTAAAAGATAGATACAGTCTTTCTCTTACCCTGTACGAGCACCTGTCCAGCAGAAAGCAGCAGCTGCTGTGCAGGGTCTCCAGCCTGAGGGGCGTACTGCAGGATAGTGGCTCCAGGCTGCGGTGCAGCAGGGCTGGGCAGAGTCAGTGCCTGAACTCCCTGCAGCCCCTCTCCTCCAGGACTTCCAATCTGAATTGCTCCTCCCTGAGTAATGGCAACTACATAGAAAGAAAGAAAAAAATTCTTATTTTGTTATTGTGACTACTGTACTATGTATTGCAATAGCTATTGTTTTTTTCTCTGTTTCTATGTTTATTTTTAATTTTTTTATATCAGATTTAATGCAATGTATTTGTGTGCACAGACCCTCCCTGTCTGCAGGCGTGTTCCCATTTTTATTTTCTAATACCATTGAATGAGAGCTCAACTTTGCAGAGCCAATAAACATAGAAAATAAATAAATGGTGTTTAAGCCACTCAACAGCATGTTATTTAGAAGTAGATAGTATTAGATTAAGGAAGTTACAAAAATACACATCCGTGTCTGTTTGAACTAAATTAAAAAAATCAATCAATAGACCTTTTTTGAAAATGCAAAATAACCAAAGGTAATCTACAAATAATTGTATTCCAAGCAGTTGTATAACTGAGTGGGATTAGTACTGAAAATGCTAAAAATTAATTTTCAAATTGTGTGTGTGTGTGTGTGTGTGTGTGTCTATGTGTACACATACTATATTGTCCTGAGCTGGTCTGATAAATAGATGATGGCACAGTCACTGTAGCAATGCTGGAAGAAGCAGGGGTGTCATCTTCAGCCTTCTCCTCTTCTTCAATCTTTGGCACAGCAGGAGTGTCAGAAGACAGCTCACTCAAAATCTTCCTGCACAAACACAACAAACAGATGACTATAAGTAAAACATGCAGGGTGTTTACACAACATGACATTCAGAACTTCCAGGCAAGTTAATAACGGAAGTCTTTTCATAGTTTGAGGTATTAAGTCAGGTTGTCCACCTCCTACTACTTCAGATCCAGTCAGACATGTTTGGTGTCTAAATCTTGCATATTTAGAAAAGGTAACATTGCTCGGAAACATTATTTAGCAGTGATGGAACACAGGCTTGTCCTTTTGGTTTTAGGACACAGTGTGAAATACTGTTAGCAATAACAATGAACAAAACTGACCACTACAGGCAGTCATTATAAACACTGGGGCTGGGATTTTCAAAGCAGTCACAAAAGAGAATGAATCAGAATAAAGGATATGCAATGATAGTCATTGCCCCAAAAACTGACTCTAGATCAGCTCCTACTTTGGAATTGGTTATTATAAGCAGAACCTGTAAAAAATCTGCCAGCAGTTTTTGTCAGCATGGTATAGTTTTGTTCAATTAACATCATGACATTTTGAAAAAAGAAACATGGCAATGAACACTGTGGACATGTGAGATGGCATCATATAGACTGACCATTCTTTTCCTTATAATATCCATCAAAACTGCCCTGTTAGAACAAATGTTGCTTAACAACCTGTAGGAAGGTCGTCTAGAGAGAAGCTCTCTCCTCTTCTGTGTGTCTGAAACATCTGTTTCTTCACCATCAGCTGTAGCTGCAACCTGGACCAAACACACACAAACAGTTCAAAGACATTCAAAAACACCCATATCACTCATGCATGTAAACACACACATATCACTCATGCATGCACAGATACAGTACTGTGCAAAAGTTTTAGGCAGGTGTGAAAAAATGCTTTCAGAAATAAAAATAATGATTGAGCCAGCTCTGCAAGATATTATCTTCGGCTTTCATCACCTAATGTACTGGTGGTCTGTAGCTCAGTAGTTTTCAGTATTAGTCCCATTTGTTCTTCATGTTCTAAGCAATGTTTTCATGGGGAAAACACTGTTAAGCTGCAGTGGATGCCAAAACAAAATTGGGAAAAAACACAAAATGACCTGATCCAAAAACAGAAGCAATGTACCTTTTGCATAGCTGGCTACACACTTCATTGACTGCTTCCTTTTCTTTAAGTGGTTAAAAAAAAAAACAAAAAAAAAACCAATATATTGCTTATGAATTGCTATCGCAACACTGGTCTCTGCAATACTGATATCAAACACTGCAATATGCACTAATTAATCACATCTCCAGAGTCGAGGATTTCATGTAGCAAAGTACAAATATTATGGCCAAGGACTGTCCAAGGTTTTTTTAAAGGTCCATTTTTTACATTATCCAACCATTTCATTTTTTGGGTGAGCTTGTGTAACAAACATACAGTACTGTGCAAAAGTTTTAGGCAGGTGTGAAAAAATGCTGTGAACAAACAATGCTTTCATAAATATAAATAATGATTGTTTATGGAGGTTATTGTCATAGGGATGGTGGTGGTCTATCCATCCATCCATCCATCCATCCATTATCTGCCGCTTGTCCCAAACGGGGTCGCGGGGGAGTGCTGGTGTCCAATCCAGCGCACACAGGGCGAGGACGGGGGACGCACCCTGGACAGGTCGCCAGCCCATCGCAGGGAGGAGCGGGACGGGGACGGCACCTTGCTCAAGGGTACCTCAGGGCAACCTATTGGGAAGGGGTTCGAACCCCCAATCCCCCGATCACGTGGCCGACACCCTAACCACTAGGCCAGGTGGTGGTCTAGTGGCAGGATATTTGCCTATGGACCAAGAGGTCGCAGGTTCAAATCCTACCTCCAGCCCCACAACCATTGGGTTCCTGAGCAAGACCCTTAATCCTGAGTTGCTCCAGAGGGACTGTCCTTGTAGTCTGAAATTGTAAGTTGCACTGGATAAGAGCGTCTGCTAAATGCTGTAAATGTTCATTTTTATCAATTTACAAAATGCAAAGTGAGCGAACAAAAGAAAAATCTTAATCAAATCAATATCTGGTGTTACTACCTTTTGCCTTCAAACCAGCATCAGTTCTTCTGGCCCCCACAGAGCCCTGATCTCAACATCATCCAGTGTGTCTGGATTACATGAAGAGACAGAAGGATGTGAGGAAGCCTACATCCACAGAAGATCTGTGGTTAGATCTCAAAGATGTTTGGAACAACCTACCAGCTGAGTTCCTTCAAAAACTGTGTGCAAGTGTACCTAGAAGAATTGATGCTGTTCTGAAGGCAAACGGTGGTCACACCAAATATTGATTTGATTTAGATTTCTCTTTTGTTCATTCACTGCATTTTGTTGATGAAAATAAATGATTAACACTTTCATTTTGAAAGCATTCTTTGTTTACAGCATTTTTTCACACCTGCCTACAACCTTTTGCACAGTACTGTATAGGCCAGTGAGCAGCTACTTATATGCACTGAAGAGTAGATACACTTTAATTACATGCACTTACTACAGATTATAAGTGTAGTAATACAGGGGTTGCACCAAAAGTAAAGACAGCTAGACAGCTTGAAAACACTGGTGTATTCCTTCAAGCAGCTCAGTAGTGCTTTTTTATTTGGGCAAGTACACTGGATATTAACGAAAGAGTGGAAGGTTGAATCTCGGGTTTAAGTCAAGGCAATTCAAAAGTATATTGGTGAAGTTTATAACAACTGCCACAGTGTTTATTCACAGGCAGCTCAATTCCCTGTAACCAACTGCTTAGATCCATCTTAGCCAGTTATACAGTTTTGAGTGCACCGGAGAGAGAGTTTGTGAACTGGCAAAAAAACGGCTGTAGTGGCATTAGCAAAGTTAAGCAATCCATTATGAAGCAAGCAGTTGCTAATGCATGAATCAGAGGCATTGCAAAAGCTCGTAGGGGTGTCAAATGGTTGGAGCACTGTCACGAAGAAAAAGCTCAGCTGCTAGATCACTGAAGGCAATAGTGGCAAATGGTAACTCCTTTCAATCGTGACTGCAAGGCTGGACTTTGATGGCTTTCAGAGCAGTCTAAGCACATGCTTACTCTTTTATTTGGTTTTATTAATGCACAGGTATGCATCTATTAGGTAATTATGGTTATGATTACAAGAACCAAGGGTTCTGTGATTTTGCTCCTCAGACCGTTTTCAATAGATTAGTCAGTCAGTCATTTTCTGCCGCTCACCCAAGCGGGGTCGCGGGGGAGTGCTGGAGTCCATCCCAGCTCACACAGGGTAAAGGACGGGGGACACACCCTGGACAGGTCGCCAGCCCATCGCAGGGAGGAGCGTGACGGGGACGGCACCTTGCTCAAGGGTACCTCTGGGCAACCTATTGGGAAGGGGTTCGAACCCCCGATCCTCCGATCATGCGGCCAACACCCGAACCACTAGGCTTTTCACAAGATTAATGATAAGGAATTATGATAATCAGGAGCTGCCAACCTGAAAGGTTCACATGAAAGTCCCCTTAGTCATAACTTGAGGAAGAAATCCTGAGAACTGTTGTTGTAATTCTGATGCTTGATAACCATTTATGTTAGATAGAAAGAACAAGTATAAAAAATATCCTTTTTAAAGAATCTCAAAATGAGGCATATGCTGACATAAGTAAGTTGTGTAAAATTGTGTTTGTCATTTTTTGTGCTGTCTGGTTTTGATTTCCCACCCACCCCGACATTAAATCATCTATATAACATTCTCTACATGCTGCTGCTAACATGGAGAGAGGAGCTGGTTAGCAGTAGCTTGTCAAGCTCAACATGCAACACTTTAGACACGTTTAGATAGTAAAGACTCAGATCTGATGGAGTGAAAAAGGGGAAACCTTTTTTTCCCACGTAGCTTTTAATTATTCCTGATTCCATAGTTTTCCTGAAAATCTTTTCCCTGGCCCTGATTTTTCTGTCAGAGTCACCTGAACTCATCACGATCAGTGAGTCATCAGTGCAGATAGACATAAGATGAAATTTTGACATATCATTACTCTAAAATACATCATATTTAAATACTGTGGTACACCTTATTACCATATACCACCTAACCTTAACACAGCTTTTTCAGCTGTCATTAAAAATGGTTAACAAGACTTCAGTGGTGATTTTAATGTTTCAAAGATCAGTCACAGGACCTGACACTAGACTGAACTAAGCTTCAGAAACTAGAAGATTACAGATCTGCCACAGTCCATCTGGGGAGACCTTTTATTTCTAGTCTTATTTGAGGTACAGCTGTGAAATGTATCGTTGGTTACTTAATGTCAAGATATTGAATAATGAATAAATTGAATAAATGCAGTGGTGGCCTAGCGGTTAGTGAGTTGGCCCTGGATCGGAAAATTTTGGGTTTGATTCCCTCACCAGTAGGTTGCCCTGAGGTACCATTGAGCAAGGTACTGTCCCCGTCACTGCTCCCTGGGCGCTTTCATAGCTGCCCACTGCTGCACGGTGTTTGCATGGGTTAAATGCAGAGGTCCAATTTCGTTGTGGTTCACTGTGTGCTGTGCTGTGACCTCGCAATGACAAGAACAGTCACTTTCACTTGTAATGCAATACTGAATTTGGTGAAGGCAGTAATCTGTGAATGAGCACTTTAAACAACCACAATCCAAATCTGAATTGTTTTGGACAAAATAACACATCAAAGCCTATTTCACATTATCAATCAACCAGCGAGTTGTAGTAGTTAAATCTTATATTTTGTCAATTTTGTGAACTGCCCTTAATACAGATTTATTTTTCTGAGGGGGCAACATAAGTGGACATGTGTTTATTAGAATATAAATGACCAGGCCTGCATTAAATAGTGGACTGATCTATGAATTTCTGTCTAAAAATGTAGTTATTTAAATAAAAAAACTAAACAAACAAAAAAAAACAGGGATAATATTAACTGTGTGGCAAGAATCCAACCAAAATATCTTAAATGACGTAGCAGGATGACTTAATTTTAGGCTTAAAAAAGGAAGACTGTCAAACGATTAGTTTAATAAAACTAAAACACCTTTAACTCTTTCAGTAAGGGCTTGTCTTTTAAGCTGATATATCATTGAACCTGCTATGCAGGAGTTCTGTATGATTCAAAGAGTTAATCAGACAATCAGGAGATATATGTTTTGGGGTTTGTGCATATGAGCAACTGTTAAAAAAAAAACAAAACCTCTGTTAAAAAGTAATCATTATTTCATTGTGTTCTGAAAAATGGAAAAACTGCTCCACTAGCCAGTTACGTACAGACTACAGTGTACTGTACAGCAACTCAAACAAGTTTAATGGCCAATCATGAGCAATGAGCTATGGATTAAAATGCATAATGCATATTTGAATCTTTTATAATACAATCTATATCATATATGACTACTGTACCATTGACCCTGTGTTAAGCTACAAACGAAAAAAGTTATATATATTAACAGTATCATGACCATCATAGTAAATGGCAGTCCACTAAATCTGTCTTTGAGTAAAACCACTCCCCAGGTGAACTGTTTCACAGTATAGCTGTCACCTGACTATACCTTTCAACATCTTACTAGTAAATCTGCCAATATGTTAAAGGAAAAATTATGTTTTTCATATGGAGTCAAGGCACGTGTGGTGTCTGAAGTTTATTTCTTTTGTCTTGCTCTGGATTAACAAAGCTAATGAGGCTGAAAGCTTATAATTCACCAATTAGTGTGAAACTATACCACATGCCTAACCCATCAAATATTTTCCTCAAGCCACACCGGACTGTTAAAACTTCTCATATAGTCTTGCACATGTGGTTTATGACATGCTGTTATGTCTGAAAATGGACAAATGCACATTGCCTAGCCAAGAACCTGTAGTACGAGCCATCTTGAAGTGTTTATTTATTTGTTGTTTGTTTGGCGGCCGTGTGGACGCTGGAGGTGAATGGATGGCTGACGTGAAACTGACGCTAATAAGATTAAAGGAATCAGCTCACAAATCTTATTAGTGCCTTATCCTGCTACACTGCACCTGTTTCCATGGTGATCCAACACTACTCGACGCTAGTGGTCCACATAGTATTGCACTTGGCTTTGGTTTGGTTGATTATGCATGATTATGCAACAAAGCTTTAGAATGAATGAGAGGGTTAAACTGCTGTTGGCTGAACGGGCACAGGCGTACTTCTAAATAATATCCCATATCTCCAAGTAAATTAGCACTTTTGGCATCTTAGTTGTTGCAAATATTGTTTTCATAGTAAGACAGATGGACATTTAATTTAGTTAAACAGAGTCATGCAATGTACTTTTGCTCACTTGCTCATATCCCTAAGGACCATCTGTGAATTTTTACAGCACATAGACATATTATTTCTCCTCATTCATCTTGCAGACTGATTTGGCTCCATAAAAATGAGGGCTAGCAAGGCTGAATTTGCCACCATTTGACAAGGTTACTGTATATTCATAATGAAACAAGTGAGAGTGTCAACATAACCAGATCCGTTTCATGTATTTTCTAAGTAAGCCAACATTCTAGGCAGATAGAGTGTCAAAATGAAGTCCAGTTAACTTTATAATAATGGGCTATGACATGGTTTAGCACCAACCAATCAGAATGCAAAAGTGCTCTAGATTTTCTGAAGAGACAACTGTGTAAACATTTGTTCTGACCAAACATTCGTTCCAAAGCACAATGGAGGATAATTTGATCATAGCTAGGGTGGGTTTTCTAGTAATTTATGATCTGTCCCTGTCTGCAAGTCTGAAGACCTGAATGAACCCAGTGCTTTCTGTCATGACTCACATTCAGAAACACAAATGTAAACAGAAGCATGACAAAATGTATAGACAAATTTGACCCATTTGAGCACTTGTTTTTAATAGGGAATGCAGTTTATTGGTTAGAAGCAACAATGAATTGACCAATGTGGTCACTTGGCCCAAGCAGAGACTATAGGTCAGCACAATCATTTGCTTGGCAGCCTTTTTAAAAGGTGCAGAGTGAATATTGACTCTTGCAGCTCCCAGTTTGAACTTACTGCAACAACTAAATGCCACTGAAATATATCATTAATGTGCTATGGTCAAAAGAACATTCCCCACATTTGACACTTTCATTACTTATATTCATTTTAAAAACTATATTTATATTTACAGCATTTGGCATAAGGTCCTATCCTGAGCAATATATTCTTAACAGTTGGCAGCCACTCAAATCCTGCAACACAGGAGGTTTGGAAACCATCAGGTTACACAGAGAACAGAAGACGCATGACGATAAAAAAATGTTTGCACTGGAAACCTTATTTAGTGCAATTAATTAGTGTCTAACATTGATTTACCAGCCTTTTCAGCAAATGTTCTTTCTTTTGAAACATTTAACGCTACTTGAGAGAGTAACACAGCTGTTTGTGCTCACACCACTTTGAGAGCTTTAACTCATGGCAGGTTGCTTCTACAAGAATTTATTCCTTTTTCTGAAATGTCTTTCAAATTAGGCAAGAGGTTAGAATACATTTTAGAATAAGCTATAATAATTTGATATTTCAAGAATAATTTAAAAATAAAGTCTTTAAAATAGCTTTTAAAATTGAACACATAGGATGTATGACGGAAAAGCAGAGTTGACATTGTGAGTTGATGAGTACATGACTGATGACTG
Organism: Hepsetus odoe; assembly: GCA_017165825.1. Classification (NCBI taxonomy): domain Eukaryota; kingdom Metazoa; phylum Chordata; class Actinopteri; order Characiformes; family Hepsetidae; genus Hepsetus; species Hepsetus odoe. The sequence goes on from CM029387.1 coordinate 10,410,130, forward strand.
AAATGTTTTACGCTGATGTACAATGTGCCTCTGTATGATATGTATCTAGGGTAACTGAATGACTGAGGTGTGTGTGTGTGTGTGTGTGTGTGTGCGCGTGTTACCTGTATGGTCTGTATCTGAGGTGACTGAATGACAGAGGGTTGTGTAGCTTGGATGACTCCCTGCACCTGTAGCGTCTGGCCCCCAGGTAACGTCACTACTTCCACACCTGCTGCCTCCACTATGCTCTCACTCACCTTACAGATAGAGGAGTGTGGGGTTTAGAGGGGTGTCGAATTCACTCACTAACAACACAGTCTAATCAGCTAAAGTCCAGGAAGTCCACATTTATGATGATAAATCCACTGGTTTCATCCTAAAGCTGAAGCTGGTGACGGCAAGTGAGTGAGTCTGAGTGGGTTAAAGCATGAAGCCACAGTAAAGCAGCTGAGAATGAGTAGTAGCAAATGAGTAGTTAGTGTGTGCACCTGTATGACTCTGAAAGACATGTGCCAGTGTTTGCTTGTCAAGTAAACTGCAATATTAATACATTACTGCATTTGTGTCCCCAGGGATTTTTTTAGATAAGCAGACCAGCTCTGATTTAACAAGCTCCCCCTGTGCTCTCATGCGCTACATGAAGGACTGTATAAGTGTGTCTGTTTACAACTGTTTGTATGAAATAAAAGGCAGGATACAAAATCAAATTTTATTAATATTTTATGAAGAATGAGGTTCAGAGTAAGAAATAGCATGGCAGAATGCTTACAGTATGGGCATTATCATTCTGACAGTATTTTGTGGAATACTCCATGCTTTATTTTCGGTTTAACAAAGAAATCATGTCATCTCTCTGATTTGTCATTTCAAATCAGTAATCAGCAAAGTTTGTTATCATTTCATGCTTTGATTGCTAACTAGAGAACCATGCCACTTAAACCAGAAAAAAACCCACAAACTAAAAAGAACATCTCAAAAAATAAGTTAATAAGGTTTTTCATTCAAAGACAGAAATTTCAGAAATAAAGAAGAAATAGAATAAAACGCCAAATGCTCATTCATCACTTTGGCTCTGGTCCTCAGTCAACAGAGTATACAAACTAGTATCCTTAAAAAACTGTCAAATGCTATTCAGTCCAGTCCCAAGACCTTCTTGTTTTTTTTTTATTCCAAGGTAGAAACAGCAAGCCATTCTGAATGCAAACGTCATCACAAAAAAGCTAAAGGTTTTACTATTATACAGCTTTCTCGGTTATTTTGGGACAATCTATGCTCTTCTCATCAACTGGGACACGTCTAACATTTCATTTCTTACAGCTTCCTAGGTACAAGTTGTTAAGTTGAAGATCAGCAAATTGGTCTCACCTTTAAGGAATAAAGTGAATGTGATTAATTTTACATTAATGTGAGTATGTTTTGAATATTATATCATTCTAACATCATAACCCAGGACAAATCTTCAAGCAGTTCACCTGATATTACATTTTGTATTTCAGCACCTGCTTAATGTAACTATGCAGTGCTGCTTTCAACTCGAAATGCATTTCTGTGAGAGTGTGAGTGAATAAACTTCAGCAGGTGAGAGTGCATGCTCCTGTATAAGTTTGTGACCACAGGTAAGGGTGTGTTTAATTGTGAGATGTGTAACAGTAAATTTGTGTGATTGTGTGTGTGTGTGTGTGTGTGTGTATAACAGGACACAGGGCATGCTGTGTGCATGTGTGTTTGCTCGGATGTACCTGTGTGATTGACTCTGAGTCACTCTGAATGTGGCTCTCCACCTCGGTCATACTGTCTTCCTGCTGCTGCGCTGCCACCGCCGTCTCCATGGTGATCAGCCTAGCAACCAAGCAGAGAAGAAGTGATCTGTCTGAGCACTCTGTGGAGTAACAGTACAGGCAGAGTTTCTGCATTAAATGTAGTTGACAGCACAAAGAGGTCAACAATCTTATCTAGCAGAGTCAAAGTCCATTCTTGCACATGGTGCTAAAAAAATCCAAAACGAAACTGAAGTGTTGTGATTTGCAATTACTAGTTGCTCTAAATGCACTAATGACTACTGCAGCACTTTCTCATACCTCTGGAGGTGCTATAACACCAACTCAGATGCATGTAGAAACAAAGATCCAGCCCTAAAGCTCAATTATGCAACATCTGACACTGACTTCTATATTTTCGTTCCCCTGTGAGAAGGTAACTGTGCGGTGCTACCTTTGCCTGTTCCTGATCATAAACAGGTAGTTATCACAAGTCCAGGTTGACCTGAATGTGAACATTTATATGAAGTGCTATGTTTGCTTGATAGATTTAATAACACATGTTTAACATCATTGTGATTAGTGTCTAATATCAACTAGTTTAACTGTTGACAGAAAGTTTTGTTGGCCAATTTGACAAAATTTGAAAAAAAAAAAAAAAAATCTTTTAACATTAACAACTTTGTGACACTGTGACTCTTAGATACTGGAAAATAAAAACACTTTGCATTTAGCTCGGGCCATTTGTGAGACCATGGGCCTCTAAAACTTTAATGTGGCCCCTTGTATTGATACTGACATAAATCTACATTGATAATGTCCATAACCAGTTAGCGTTCATTAACACTAAACACAAAAATCAGTCTAGACAAGTCTATTTACCCCCTTTTTTGTATAATGGCCAGTGGTTAGGGACCAGGCCCTGTGATCTGAAGGTTGTGGGTTCGAATCCCAGACCATTATGTTGCCCTGAGTTACCTCTGATCAAGGTACCGTACCCATCACAGCACTGTATATGACTAATTAGGGGATGCACAAGCCAGTGTATTTCTTCGTGCTGGTCCCAAGCCAGGATAAATGGGGAGGGTTACATCAGGAAGGGCATCCGTGTGTAAAACTTTTGCCAAATCAATATGCGGACAACGAATTAGGGGTTGCACTGCGTTGTGGTACCACAAAATGTGGTGGTTTCAAAACCACCGACTCCACCAATGTATCATGCAAACTCAAATTAAACCAGACTAATTATGATCACTCGCTAATTAAAGTATACTCTACATCACGATAACGATAAAATGATATTGCTCAACCTGAGCCCATCCATTATCGTTTTAAAACCACACAGCCTGATGAAGCGATATGCTTCATTATAAATTCTACTCAAAAATAAGATCAAAATGATTCCTTTTGAACGATACTTTGATTTTTATTGATATAAAATGTCACACAATGGTCTCTTTTTTTGGCCAGGGGATCTCAGGCTGCCAATACCTATAATCACTGCAGTATAAACAGGGGGCTAATAATAAACAATCAGGTTAGGGTTAAATGTTAGTGGGTAGTGCGCCAGCACATCATGAACCTGTTTGAGGGGTAACAAGGTAATAACACTGTAATTACACTGGATGTACGCGGGAGCTGAGCGATCAGTTTGCTCTGGAACTGTACAAGTGCCGCACGCGCTCCAACTCTGCAACTGTGCATGTGATCAAATCCACGTTGGATGCAAATGTGAGAAAGTCGAGCATTTCCGAGTGAAATCAGACACCTGGGGTTTGCAGCTGAATTTAAATGTCCCTCTCACTGAGGCAAAGCAGTGTGGGGGATGGGGAGTCATAAATCCAGGTATTTGTGGTGCAAACGCGCAGTTTATTGCAGCATTGCGTTTCTAATAGACGCGCGAGTTCAATCGCAGACCACAGGTGCGCGTTCACGTCTCCCGTCGCGCGCAGTTTCCGACCACTTTCCACAAACCTGCTGAAACATTTTGGTCGCTCAAGACTTAACGGTCGCACCTGGAACTTCCTCTTTCACCAGCAGCACTTTGAAAGACTCTCTTAAGTTGAAAATGAATACACGCCTACAATAACCGTGCGCAGACTAGTCTAGGTCTGTCTCCCAAACTTTTCGTTTGTTAATTTTTTGAATAACGCGCAGAACTTGAGCGCGTTACGTCGCTTTGGTCCCTGGGCGGCGCTCTCAGACGACCAGGTAGAGCACTTCGTGTACAAACAAACAAACAAGCAAATACATCGCTTTTTTAATCACGTGAATCTCACTGCTCTTTTATTCCGTTGCTTAAAAATTGGAAATTGGAAATCCGGGCTCGCTTGAACGCGGCTCTGTGTTTTCATTCGGTCTCACTGACGTCATCAGCCTTCATTCGAATCTTGACAGCTTTTAAATTTAACGTTCGCCGAAGAACGTCCTCGCGCCGCTCCGTCTCCTGCGAAGTTTACGGGTCCAGAATAAACCGTAGTGCCGTCGTTTGAGCACTCGTGAAGAAACTAAGCTCGTTAATGTGTCGACTTTGCTGGGATTTGTTTAGTTAAGGAGATAGTAAGGTGAGCCCTCGTGCAAGCCTCGTTAAGTTTATTCACACTTCGAGCTAGCCTGCTATGCTAACAGAAGTGCAGGCGGAAAGTTGGCTCGGCTGGGCTCGGCTCAGCTCGGCTCGGCTCCGAATGTCACGGCTCCTTCCCCGCCAGTCTGAGGGTGGACATGGCAGCAATAACTTACCGAAGTTTTACGTAGGGTGGCTCGTCACTCGTTGCGGGTGGAGTGGAGGGCCCAGCTCAGCGCACACGTAGCACCCACGTCAGCCCTGATGAGGCGCACAAATGTCGACTATGCGGGCGGTGGGAAAAAACACACACACACACACAGTACACGAGGGCGGAGCTCTGTCAGCGTTTAGCCTGTGTGAAGCACGTCTACCAGCTAGGAAACGCTCGAAAACGGGAGAAAAAGGTACAGAGTGAAGCTACAAGTGGCTGAGTTTGACATGCCACTAACAGCGAAAACACAAACGCTGCTTTTTGCTCCTTGAGGCATCTGCCCCGCTCTCCTTAGTCCTGCCTGGCAGAATAGACAGCTAAACACGCCAGGAGTTCATTTCCATGGCTGGATTAAAACTTTCTCTATTCCTTAAAGAAAAGGTGCTAATTTGTGAAGGGATCTACACTGCGCCTCTATATCTAGATCATTAATGCCACCTGGTGGCAGATTGGAGGCTGTTCACTTCACACCTGCTCTCCTGCATTAGCAGAGGTTCATAGTGTCTTATAGGATTAGTGGCTATGTGTGGATTATGTCTCCAGTTTAACTGTCCTTGAAACATGCTTAAAATGTATTACTTGAATGGTCTACTTTGCCAGAAAACTGTGCAGGTTCAATGGAAATGTAAACTCAACAGTACAGCGTATCCCAATTGGTACCTTGAATATGTTTGTCACAGGGAAGGGAGTATACCTTTCATAACCTAATGTTATAATAAATAGAAAATCTGGAGTCAGGACACTTTCCATCCACCCATCCATTACCTGAGCTGCAATCTGATCTGAACAACATAATAGTAATGGTTTTGCAAGCGCACTATATATTGCGTACCATATATTGTACCACATATTGTGATTGTGTTGCATTATAGTATATTAAAAGAGCTTTATCACTTTTCTGGAATTAAAAAAAGGCTAAAAGTATGGAAGTATGGTTGAAATTTCAATTCCAAGCTAACAAGGAAGGAGATCCTTTACATATATCAGTCTCGGCTCAGTGGATCAGGTCCAAAATCGCCTGGTCTAATTCTAAGCATAAGCTGGAAAATCGCCGTGTAAGAATGAATTGTTATGAATTGTGAGTTATATGTTTGGTACACAAGCTCACCCAAAAAATGAAATGGTTGGATAATGTAAAATATGGGCCTTTAAAAAAACCTTGGACAGTCAGTGTTTTTAAAAGTTGGCCATAATATTTGTACTTTGCTACATGAAATCCTCGACTCTGGAGATGTGATTGATTAGTGCATATTGCAGTGTTTGATGTCAGTATTGCAGAGACCAGTGTTGCGATAGCAATTCATAAGCAACATATTGAATTTTTTTTGTTTTTTTAACCACTTAAAGAAAAAGAGAAGCAATCAGTAAAGTGTGTAGCCAGGTATGCAAAAGGTACATTGCTTCTCTTTTTGGATCAGGTCATTTTGTGTTTTTTCCCAATTTTGTTTTGGCATCCACTGCAGCTTAACAGTGCTTTCCCCATGAAAACATTGCTTAGAACATGAAGAGCAAATGGGACTAAGACTGAAAACTACTGCGCTACAGACCACCAGTACATTAGGTGATGAAAGCTGAAGATAACATCTTGCAGAGCTGGCTCAAGACTGTGCCAAAAATTGTTGCCAACATTTGACTTTGACTGACCCCTGAATTGGTGTGAACTCCCTGCAGGGAGTGGGTTTTCCAGCTTGGTAAGTGTGATTTGATTCATGCTGAACAACTGGCAGAACTGCAAATACTGAGCCACCACAACCCAGAACAGTCAGGATTGAGATGTGGTCTTAGAAATAAGTATTTTCTTCCTATAAATGGATGTTGTACAGTGGTTTTCTTTACACAGCTGTAGTTTTGAGCATTTGCTTTAAAAATGATCTGATCTTTTTATGTATGTAACCTGGACACTTTGTCAGGAATTACATCTAACATTTGTCAGATGTTTGGCCTGTCAGATGTTTGTTAGGGATATTAGAGTATGGATGCAGCCTAACATGGAGCAGAACCTGATATGTTTTGTTTATTGATTGATCATAATAAAAATATTTCTGTAAAAGTGGTTTAAGTGTATCAGGTGGAGGGGGTTAACATCCAGTTATACTTTGTTCTCATTTGCCTGTCTTTGGCTGTGTTTCAATTTTTTTGTCTTGTTTTGCTTTCCTGCTCCTTCTTACATCATAGACCTTACCTGTTCCTGTCTTTTTCATAACCCCACATTCTGATTGCATCCAGATGTTCCCTGTTTGTTTGCCCCTCTATTTATACCTCTTATCTGTGTCTTGCTCTTGGCTAAGCATGATTCCTTTGCAGCACTGGTGCCCTTATAGTTGTACTTCGGGGTTGTTGGCTTTCATAGTTTTGTAACTTGCCAGTTTTTTTCCTGTTATTTTCATGGACTGTTTGTGTTCTTTTTCTCCTGTTTCAGTGGAGTTTAAAAGCCAGACTCACACATGTATCCTGTTTCCTGCTTGTCCTTCATCACAAGGGACTTGTTCTAACAGTTGCTGAAAACTCAAGATAGCACACAAAATACAAATCATGCAATCTAAAGTTTGATGTTGTTATTATCCAAAATAATGAATGTTAATGAAAAGATAGATAGGCAAAAAACTATTATTTCGATTAGTGTTTACATGTGATATTTAGAAAAACTCGTTTTAAAGGGGCTTAAATGCATTGGTTTTCTTTTGTGATGTTTACAAGTGTTGTATAACTGTATGACAACTGAAATACATTTCAGCAGCTATCTGTTTAGCTCTGTTAAAACATCCATGTTAAATTTACTGCCAACTTTATAGTCAGTAATTCAACAGACTTTAACAAAACAGGCTTTTGGTTATAATCTCCTAATAGCAGCTTTACTTTTAAAAAGTTTACAAGCCAGGCTAAAATTATGCCACTAGGTTGTGGTTAGTTTTAGAACTGCATTTCAGATAAGGTCCTGAATAAGCACCATGGTCCTGGAGGAACGTTTTGTTTCACTGTGTAATGTCTATATGGCTGAAATGACAAGAAAACCTACTTGACTTTGCCTTGACTTGATAAGTGAGCAATAATTCCCTCCTGTCCTAATTAAACACTTTATTTTTTGAAACAGATTAGTTAAAAATGTGTTGTTTATATCATATAAACCTAATGCTGTTTTATTGCACTTTTTTGTACTTTGTGATTAAAAAATAAATGTGTGATTTTTTTTCACGGACTATCTACCAGTAGTTTATAATCATGAACCCCTCAGTCTGTTAAAGGTCATGCTGCCTCTGTGGTATGCTGTCACTGTTTCAATTTGACTCACACCACTTTCCGTTTAAATGCTTGCAATCAATAGGTGCTTAAAATATTGTGTTCTTTTGAAGCTGAGTTGTTTGGGTTGCTTGTGTAAAAATGTACTAATCAAATAAATTATTTATTTGCTCAAATAAATTGGTAAAACCAAAATGTGTTAAGTTGTGCCCTTAGTGCTCAAATCCATAACCTACATAACATTTACCAGGTTGCACTGTTTCTGGGGGTGTAGTTGCATAATTGTAAAACTGACCATATAGCTTTCACACTCAGCTACCATCAGCTCAGGGGTAATAAGAGTGGTATGTAAACAGCAGGGGTAACAGTCCTCACCCAACTTCTCTTACAGTAACTGGACACCATTAGCTGTGATTCCACTGGGAAGGAGGGTGGTGTGAACCCTTTTGTGCTGTGTGGGCAACTTAACGTTTTGCCCTGTAACCTTTTTTTCCATTTGCACAAGGGAACCTGATCTGCAGTAATACAGTATTTAATTAAGGAGTTACTATTTGCACCACAGTCCATTGTTTTACGTTTTTATTTTCTGTCCAGTATTAGTTTATCTAGAATAAGTTATCACCAGTCCTACCCGATAACTAGGACTCTCTGCCATCACGCAATGTCACCAGTACCATGAGGTTGAGGTGTAGCACATGCTTCCTCTGAGTCATGTGAAGCCAGTCACTGTATCTTTTTGGACTGCAGGAAATGCAGTATCACTGGTCAACGTTAATAAGTTGGAGAGACACAAGCGTTGTCCAGATGCCTCTTGATATCAAGCGAGGTGCCCTATTCCTTCCCTGTTGGCCATTGATAGTCTGGAAAATGGCCTAGTCCTAGGTTGGGACGTTCCAGTGTTGTTGATATATGTGATGTGTTATTTGTCCAGTTGTGTTACTTTATGATGTGTTGTATTTTGTTATATAGTAATAATATATTATCTTGTATTACATTAACACATGTAGATATGTTGCGTGCCTTTCTAGGATAACTTGTCTACCAGCTTTTGGCTACAGTCATACTGACACTTTCACTAATCCCAAAGATGTACTCCAATGTTACATGGCATATATTGCTGAAAGGAATAGGTTGGTGTCTTCAGTTTTATTTATATCTTAATGCTGACCAAATACTTAAGCTGAAATTTAATCTCTCTCTCTGCCTCTCCCTCTCTCTCTTCTGAAGAAACTAAAGTTATCCCCTCTTCATGCCCAGTCTTTGAGTGGTGAAGGCTACTGGTGTATCATCTTTGTAAGTCATGTTTGCGCCTTGTTCTGTGTGTTCTTCAGAGTTTATTGGCTGGAAAATTAAAGCATTTCTGTATGGCATGTTCTTTTGTATTACAGAATGAATTTTAGTAATGTGCTGTGTTGTGCTCTCTACAGAAGCTGCAACATTCAAACCCCAAACTACTATTAAGTATCCCAGTAAATACATGTGCAGTACAAGTACAAGTACACGCAAGACATCATATACATTACTTTTGTTTATGATTTAGAATTTAGATGATTATTTAGATTTGGGCAAATTTAGCATATATAGAAAATACTGAATTTTAAATTTTGTAAATGTGGAAAAATCTGAACTTTTTCAATATTTGTACATTTAAGAGTTTTCGGATGTTTTTTAAAAATTTCAGAACTGTGCAAAAGTAAGATGCAACTATTTAAGTCAGGTTTCAGATTCTAAATTTAGTCAAACTAAAAGCAATAGTATTTCTTTTTGGTATCTTTAGCTAGTTTCCAATTCCAGTTCTGAACTGATCAAAATGCAGCAAGGTTCAGATTTCGTTTTGAGTTCTGAATTCTGCTGTAAATTTCTGTCAAACTACAAAACGTTTTTTGGTAATATTCTGATTTAGCTCCTATCTGTTGTAAATATAAACTAAAATATAGAATCAACTTGCTATTAAAATAGCATTTAAGGGGTCTTTCTTTTGGTATATGGCTTGTGATAGTTTCAGATTGAATATGTGTGTGTATGTGTGTGCGTGTATGTGTGAAATCTTTCAGTAAACTCTTTTTTTTAGCTAAAATGTCAGGAGACTTAAGCACGGCGGGTAGAAGTCGAAGCTTTGCAATGTTTGGCTATGTGGAGTGCGGTCCTTGCACTGGGAAAAAGCTGAAAGCCGTCAAGTCTTGTCTGACATGTTTGGACTCTTACTGTCCGGCTCACCTGGAGCTCCACCAGGAACTGCATGCAGGAAAGAAGCACAAAGTGATCGACGCCACAGGCTTTCTCCAGGACAAAATCTGCTCTAAGCATGACAAGCTGCTGGAGGTGTTCTGTTGCTCGGACCAGCAGTGCATCTGTCTCATGTGCACCATGGAGGACCACCGAGGCCATGCAATTGTGTCTGCTGCAGCAGAGCGGGCAGAGAAACAGGTGTGGAATCAAAAGTACCTAATATTTTTAGATTTTTAGTGCATACAAGCAATGTTGAGCTCAAGCTGAGTAGTTAGTACAACTCTTATTTATTTTAAAACATTACCATAAATCTCATTAAGCTGGTGATCTAAAATTATATCAACTGCTTTGTTACAATGAATTTAAAGAAAAACTAAAGAGGTTGTTCTCAGAAACATTAAAAAAGGTGTCATGTACAAGCTCTAATCAGAAAAGGTCTGGTTAGTATCGGGAATAAAAAAAAGGCAGTGATTCTTAGATTTACTTTTATTTGTATCGTTACAGACAGAAACCCCAGATATTTCATGTTTTGTCTGGTCAACATTTAATTTATTAATTACATTCATTCCTGTATTTCAGGCCAGGAATAAAAAAAAATAATAATAATAAATTGGCGTGGTAAAGCAATTCACTCATGGCACTCATGATAGCAAGCAATGAAGCATTTCAGCTGTTATTTTTTTCCTACTTACTGCAAACACATCTTAGGTAGTAAGACACACAGAATGGGGTCTACACATTCTGTTCTGGGTACAGCTCAGGACCTCAGGCTCTTCAGTCCAGTAATTACCTGTGCCTTCTTCTACCGCAGCCATGCTTTTGTAATGTGGATTTCATGAAAAATGCTTCAACATCCCTTGAAAAGATCTTGTTTCTGGACATGGTTAAGGATATGGTTATGGATATGGTATGCCAAAGTAGTCCCTTGTCCATGTGATTCAGCCCTTTCCTTTTACACAGTGAAATTCCTCCATATCGCTTCAATATGCAAAGAAATATGTACATATCTTTCAGTCTTTGATCATTGCTATTCATTAATTTTCTTATGCATTTGCTGATAGACTCGAGGCCTTCTGCTTACCTTTGCTCTTCAAAGGCTCAGTCTTTTGTGTATACTGGCACCAAGTCATAATTACAATTACCAGTTGACACCTGTTTGAAATTATTTGTATTATATAATTTTTTAGCCTCATTATTTACCTACTTGCCCCCATCTATACTTTTTTAAAGCGTGTTATAGGCCTGAAAGGCAGGAATGAAATTACATTGAAATGAAGATGTCCAGACAAAGCATGAATCATCTTTGGTTCATACTCCCTACAATAAAAGTTATTTTTTTATAGCTTGCATTTTTCATACTGTCACATTTTTTTCTAATTTGGGGTTGTCTCCAGCCTGCTGCGGTGTCTAATTAATCAAAACATTAAATTTCACCATGGGTGCTTGCCCTAGGTTTCTGGAATGGTCTATTCTAGAAGTGTCTGCGGGGTTACAGTCGTTCGTGCAGGCAGTGTAAAAATAAGAGGCATTTATCTTTATGTAGCTGACACCTATCACCAAGAAATGTAATATGCTAGTATCGCTATGGGTAGAATTGCTATTAATGAACTCTAAATACCTGAAGGAGGTAATCTGATATGTATAGCACTCCCTCTCTTGTTATATAATGTTGAACAAACCTTTAAACATTCAGATTTAGAAATGATCATATACAGTAAAAAAGTTCTTAGGAACACTTCCTTCTCCTAGAACTTTCTGTTGGGTTTAATGCATTTGTTATAAATATTAATATTTTTTTGTTTGTATGTTTTTTTTTTTATTTTTCCTTAATTATCTAATATTTGAAAAATGCTATGTGGACCTTAACAACTTTTTCTTTTCATTTATTTTGTCTTTTTTGTTTCTTACATTACCAGCCACTATTTTCACTGAGGCAAAATTGCATGACCAGTGGACCAACAGAAATGTCCATATCTCTGAATGTTTATTATGATGATGATGATGATGATGATGATGATGATGATGATTATTATTATTATTATGTGAGCAATGGGACATTTGTACCTATATTTAACTAAGGGGTAACTATAAATGTTAATTAGTTCTAATTGCCTTTCTGAGTACATTCAGTTTGGCACTCCATTCACATACATGCATTTACAACCTTTTGCCATTTCTTTTCATACTGTTCATCTAATTGTTGGCTGTTCAACAGAGCCAGCTGGGGGAGCCAAAGAAGAAATCCTTGCAGAGAATCCTGGAGAGAGAGAAGGAGCTTGAGGCACTGCAAAGGGCTGTGGACTCTCACAAGGTGAGCTCAGATCAGAGGAGAAAAATAGCACCTTGTGGATAAAGAGCTGTTTATGGGTTGGCAACAGTTCACTTCCAGACAGCCAAACAGGAGATCAGTGTCAGACGCCTGTGTAATTCCACTGAGGTCTGCTGATAAGACACAGGCCATTTTCGTTATTTTGCTGCTTCCAACAGTGTAAACCTTTTAAAGGAACAGTTTGGGTGAAACATTCACCCAAGATAAGATGATAAGCCAAACAGGTTTAATATACAAAATTTGCTTCTTTAAGTTTATGTGCAACTAATATAACATAAATGTATTTTTCCCATTGTAATCATACACACTTTACACCTAAATTACCATGCAGTTGCTTCAAATTGTATCAAGTAATACTCTTGCTTATGTAGTTTCTGATAGCGTATGACATACTGGTATCTATAAAAATAGACAGACGTAGCCACACTTGAAAAATGCAGACGCCCTACAATTTCCAGTCTGCTTTTGGAATTGATGGGGTGTGCTGAAGCAAAATTAATGCACTTGAGAATTTTCTTTCCTTACCTCTAAAAATGTAATTTTATATGTATTTAGTTTTATTACTGCATCTTTAAGACTTAGATATTCAGATTATATTTGTTCTGATTGGCTCCACCATATTTGTGTTTGATTTAAAAAGCAATATATGATGAAACACTGTGAGAGTTCACTCCTTATAATTTATGAGTGGATTGATGCAGGCTGAAAAAAAAGAATTGCTGAAAAATTGGGTATTTTTTTTTTCAGCGCTGTGCACAAGTGGCACTGCAAGAGAGCGATAAAATCTTTAATGAAATTATCCAGTCCATTGAGAGAAGACGCTCCGAAGTGCAGGATGTGATCAAAACCCAGGAGGAGGTTGCAGTGAGCCGGGCTGAGGTGTTCCTGAAGCAGCTGGAGGAGGAGATTGCAGAGCTGAGGAAGAGAGATGAAGAACTGCAGCAACTTTCACTCACCGACGATCACATCCACTTCCTGCAGGTAAAGTCCATCTCCTCCACCAGCACGAAGGATGAAAACCAGATACTGGACTTAAAAGAAATGAGACAGCAGAAAAAATTACGGTGAACAACTGAAGGTTAACATCTGCCATTTTTTTGCTTCATGTTTAGAAAGTTTAGAAAAAATGACATGTTTGCAAAAAGACACTGTTGTTCATTGGAATAAAAGTAATAATAAAGGTCTGAATGACTGTTGCTACACAAAAAAAATCTTAGAATCTGGAGTCGATATATATATATATAATCGCATATAATATATTGCATATAATTAGATGATTCTGGCTGTAAACTGAATGATTTCATTTCAAACAAATCAAATAATATATTTATATATATATTTCTTTGATCTATAAATATCTATATGTAGTTTTTCACTAGTTTTGCTAGATTTGCTAAGAATGAGTTTTAGCAGTGCTCTGGAATTATTATTGAATTATTGCTATTATTAAAATGTAAGTTTGAAAACTAAGCCTTTGCAAAGAAGCCTTTCCTGCATAAAAAACTAAAAATAAATGTAAAAAATAAAAACATATTTTTTATTTTATATAAAATGTATAATATTTATAATTTATCATAGTATAATTTTACTCTTTGTATTCCAATTGAAAATCTGATTAAAAACAAAACAGTCTTACCAAGAGACTTGATGAGACTTGGATGAGAGGAAATATCTTTATCTAGATTTTTAGATAAAAGAGAATTTGAACCTCATTTTATCACATAGCTATTGAGACCATGATAACACATACATCAGTTACTGTACTTTTCTCTGCCATGTTTTCTCAATATAAGGTAATATTTATATTTATTTATATTATTATGTAAGACTGCTTAAGATAATTGTTCTTAAAATAAACATGGTCATTTTACGCCCGTAGTGCTTTGTAAAAAAAAAAAAAAGTAATCAGAAAAACTCAGTGCATTAAAACTTTGCTGAAAGCTACTTGTTTTTCCTTTTGTAGCGTTTTGTTTTTCTCTCTGCCCCACCTGGATCTTCTGATTTACCCACGATCACTGTCAGCTCTGTCCTTTCGTTTGATGATGTAGCGAAATCTGTAAAGGAACTGAAGAAGCGAATGGATGATTTCTGTAAAGAGCATATTGAGAGGATTACTAACAGAGGTAACACTTAAAACTAACCAGTTCAGCGATTCACTTCACTAGAAATACTCTAACTCAAAACTGCCAGTCAGGAAAACAAACACAACAACAATTTTACAACAATCCAAGTGTAGGTACATAAATTAACACTCGATTCAAAATCTCCATTTCAATATTAAATTAAATGATCTTTCATATTGCTTTTGTCTTCACAGTGAAGCAAATCCAGATCCTCACACCTATGACTAGAGAGGAGGTCCTGCAATGTAAGCTACAATGAACAAAGGCACACACATCTACACCAGCAGTGAATTGTGACTATTAGAGCTAGGCTCAATGTTTTTTTTTTAAGAGGAAAAACGCAACTCTCCAGTAATGCTGATTTATGCTAGTGCCCTGCTGAATTTAGGAAACATTGTAGCTAACATTGGCTGTTCTAGATGAAAAAAGTACATCTGAAATATTTAAAAGATGTTCTGTATAATAAAATATTAACATACAGTACTGTGCAAAAGTTTTAAGCAGGTGTGAAAAATGCTGTAAACAAAGAATGTGTAACGGTGGCGGGGTGTGGGAAGGACAATTTACTAAATGCAAAGTGAGCGAACAAAAGAAAAATCTTAATCAAATCAATATTTGGTGTTACTAACTTTTGCCTTCAAACCAGCATCAGTTCTTCTAGGTACACTTGCACAAAGTCAGGGATTTTGTAGGATTATAGTCGGTGTCTGATCAACCAGTTTTACCAAAGAGGTGCTGATGATCATCAATGTCACACGGAGGTTGAAACACAGTCATGTTTGGAACAACCTACCAGCCGAGTTCCTTCAAAAACTGTGTGCAAGTGTACCTAGAAGAACTGATGCTGTTTTGAAGGCAAAAGGTGGTCACACCAAATATTGATTTGATTTAGATTTCTCTTTTGTTCATGCACTGCAATTTGCTGATTGATGAAAATAAATGATTAACACTTCCATTTTTGAAAGCATTCTTTGTTTACAGCATTTTTTTCCACACCTGCCTAAAATCTTTGCACAGCACTGTATATATTATATTACATTTTCTAGAGTGTCTCCTGTTGTAAAATTGACACAGAGCACACTGATTAAAATGTCATGCTTATTTACAGCTTTCAAAAGTCCCAAAGGCACATTTTTCCATATCATTAATCATAAAGCAGTTCTGACTGGATGATTCCAGTGTCGTTTCCTAACTGTTATTTAGTTTGGAACATTAGAGCATTAGGTCAGCTTTGGATGGTTGGATGGTTCTGATTCTGATTGGATGGTTTTCTATTGAGTTTTCCAAGAATTTAAAACTTTTCTTCAAAGTACCCATATTATCTATAAATATGGGAATCGATATCTACTGGCACTGGATCTATGTTTCTAAAAATGCTGTTTTCTTCCAGGAAGTTGATTTGTATGTATACAAGATGATTCATCATGTGTTTGGTACACACACGATACAAACATTTTCAGAAAAATATAACCTGTGTCGCTTTAAAAACATTCTAAAAAAATGGTTTGTTATTCTGCATGATTTCATATTACAAAACGTTTAAATCTAGTTCTTGAAGATGATTGCTAGAGCCATGATACATCTGCTAACCTTTTGTGATTTTTCTATTTTGTCATTTGTCTAGTTCATATATTTTTTATTTTTCGCTTTATTCCTTTACTGCTCTAAGCACAAATATGGTTTACCCTTATTAAAAAGCTGATGTTTTTTATCTCCTCACAGATTTCTGTGACCTGACATTGGACTCGAACACAGTCTATCGGCGCCTTGCTCTGTCCGATGGTAACAAATCAGTTATCAACAATGATCGGGACCTGACCTACCCAGACCACCCCGACCGGTTCGACTGGCCACAAGTGCTGTGTAAGGAGACAGTGACTGGACGCGCCTACTGGGAGATGGACTGGGGGGGCACCAATGGAGTCAACATCGCTGTGTCCTACAGGAGTATCAGAAGAAAGGGAGGCCGGAATGAGTGCTGGTTTGGCTGCAGCGAGCAGTCCTGGAGGCTTTACTGCTCGCCCTTCAGGTATGCCTTTAGACACCACAGCAAAGAAACATACATCCCTAAAACCAACCACTCTACCAGGATAGGGGTGTATGTGGATTACGATGCCGGAACACTTTCCTTCTACAGCATCGCAGACAAAATGATCCTACTGTATAAAGTGCAAACTGAGTTCACTGAGCCTTTGTATCCTGGCTTTACTGTGTGGCCTGGTTCCAGACTGACTCTGTGTCCACCTGCAAAACTGTAGACTGATTTCCTTAAAGAGTAAAATTTATGAATGTATGAGCTTAGATCTGTCATACTGATGTGTTCCAAAATGACTGGATTTGAGCAAGAATTTGGCAACATTTTACTTCAGGTCTTCTACTTAGCAATGATATAACCATGGTGTAATATGTAATTTCTAAGCAAATTATCATATACTGTCATAACAGATAATGCTCATTGATATCATGGTGTCATCTTAGCATTAGCAATAATATTCGTGCCACAATGTTTAATGTCAGTTTATGTCACATTCTAGTGTTGTGATACAATCATGAGGAAGGTGTTATATTAATGGACATAAATGTCATGACAACTTACAACAGTATATGACATCTGCCATTACATGTACACTCATGAGACACCTCATTAGGTGCTTACCCTGTATCCACCCTCATTGGCCTTTGATTGACCGTTGATAAATGGGACAAGGGTGGAAGTTAAAAATGATGTGAAGAAACAAATTGACTAAAGCATGTAACCACAAAGTGCACCTTTATGGTAAGTGGAGGTGATTCAATTCATCATGAGTATAGATGTAAGTAGGTTTACCCTGCTTGCTGTTATGTAGCAAGGCTGAATTGTTACTTTTGAATGTATCAGAGGACCTCATCTTCTTTAAACCTACACTTTATTTGGTAATCAGACCTTAAGTAGCATGAGAACCAAGTGTGTGTATGCTAACATACAGAGGTTTAAATTTTCTAAGATGCTCCGATATACAGTAGATGTGTAAAAAAAAGTTTCCAGACACCTCTTCTAACTAGTGAATTCAGCTACTTTAAGGTGCACATCAGTGTTTAATCGGGCACACAAACTGAATAATCCCCTTGGAAATGCACTGCCAATAGAATGGGGCACTGTGGAGTAACCACACTTGCCCGAACCTTGCCCAAAGCCTGGTGTCTGGGTACGTAAAGCCCCAGCAATTGACTGTTGAGCACTGGTTGAGCCCAATCCAGTACCTTTGGGATGAGCTAGACATGTAGTGTTAAGCAAAGTAAGAAAAGCAGAGATTTTTAAAAAAGCAAAAGATGGATGAACTCTTTACTAATAGTCTTGATGTCAGAAGAATCCTTCAGTGAGCTGGGGTCTAAAAACTTTTGGACATATAACGTGTCTGGGCTAGTTAATTCATTGCAATAAAGCAATACAAATCTCAGGTGCATATGAGAGTTAGGGACAGGTTGGAAGAACAGCTTATTAAGGCCCAGAACATAGAAGGACCAGAGAAGTAAAACCAGGAAGCTTATAGTAAGTCAGATTTATGTTATTTATCAAATTCCCCCTGCCAAAACTGATCACAACATTAATCATGTCAATTACTTCCTGTAAATGTTCCATTGAATCTGAGCATGTTTAAGTGGACAGCAGGTTTTAGAGAGATGAATACAGCAATAGTAAAGATTACTAAATGCCTGCAAGACATCTTACGAGCTGGTTTATACAATTATAATGATAAATTCTGATTTGGTTTTTGCTATCAATAAATCCTTTAAAATGGCCTTTCTGTGTCATGGAAAATGTTTGTACAAACAGCTTAACAGCTGTATCTATTGTATTTATACTCACTGGTTTTAGCAAGAGTTCAAAAAGAGATTAATAAAATCATTGCACTCTATCTATGGCATTGTGTGTTTCATTTTTTATATTTAGTTTTATTTAATTGTATATATTATTTTTATTAAAACAATCAAAAACATATTAGCTACCCACAAGAATGATTTAAACATTTTGAAATTAAGATTCTAATATGCAAAAATGAGATTAAAGAAAGTTGCTTCACAGATGGGAAAGGGTTGTTTCTCCTTACTTAATTTAGGATTTGTAGGAAATTCCATGAAAGATTTGGGTTATTTTTACAAAAACCTTAAAGAAAATTGTGAAGAGTTCACAAAATTTCACTCACCATTGTACATGCATTACCAGTCAAAAACTTTTAGAACGCCCTAATTTTTCCAGTTTTTTGTGGAAAAAGTTTTTTTTGTTTGATACGGAAATGTACATTATTTTCTATTTCGGGTAACCTTGGGCAGCCAGGGGCAGCGGTGGCCTAGTGGTTATGGAGTTGGCCCCAGGATCAGTTGTTCTAGAACCTTTGACTGGTAGTGTACATGTGCATTTTTTTCTTATTTCAAAGTATATTACTAAATAACCATTACATAATCTATTGGCAGATATGTCTGTTCAATAAATGCATTTTTACACATGTGTTATATCCTAGAGTTTAGCTGCATGATGTTAGTTGCTAAAATTTAGGATTTTTTGCAGTGCAGCTGGCATTGAGATCAGCATGGAGACAAATATATATAGCCAAACATTGGTCAATATATCTGTTTAATAAGAGAGATCCCCAAGAGAGAGCGATGCCAGTTGTTACTCTCTTGTACGTTCTCATTGCAACAGATGGCTGTGGCATCGGCAGGAATCAGATTCACAATCTCCTGATGACAGAGCCCATGCTTAGACATTTAAAAGCCTTTCCAAAGCAGGTTTTAGTTCAACTTGATTGCCCAATACAACACTTTGTCAGCTCTTTTCCTATTGGACAGGCTTGAGTTATTGGATTAAAATGAGAATTTCTCCATCCTCATCCTGAAATACCCCTCAGATAACCCAAAGCACCTTCTAGTCAGTCCTGCTTAACTAAGTTTAGATTTTACTCTGATACGTTTATGTCCCACTCTGCCTTCTTTATTTTTAGAATATCAGCCTCATATAAACTGCATCGTTCTTTAATAATAATAATCCTTTATTTATAATCCCACGAATGGGAAATTCACTCTCTGCATTTCACCCATACACACATGTGCAGCAGTGGGCTGCTATTGAAAGCGCCCGGGGAGCAGTGATGAGGACGGCACCTTGCTCAAGGGTACCTCAGGGCAACCTACTGGGAAGGGGTTCGAACCCCCGATCCTCCGATCATGTGGCTGACGCCCTAACCACTAGGCCACCGCTGCCCTAAACTTTAACTGTGCAGGTTTAGATGCGTGATGTTGTGGTGGCTGAAAACCAGTGTTTAATGCAGCGCTGCGTTGGTTCGATGAAACTGGGAGGCCATTGTTGCTGTGTATAGATCAAAAGCTTCTATAATCCCTCAGATGCACCACTAAAACCTCCACACTCATCTGCCTTGGCTTAGTAATCTAGACTGCTGTGTGTGTGTGTGTGTGTGTGTGTGTGTGTGTGTGTTGGTAAATGCCACCTGCTAGAGGGTTCTATTTTGGTGCTTTGTTCAGCCCTGCCCTAAAAACAGAAACCAAAGCCAGATGAGATTCAGACATGCACAGCAGCTGCGATACACACGCACTAGAGCCGTACAGTATGTAGTTCATGAATCGTCACTGTGATGTGAACCTGAAAGCCTTCTTTGTGAGCTTTGAGCATCCTGCCTGATCACCTCTCCAGATGGGTGTTCCTCTGGTTGTTCTGATGAAGCCAGACATGCAGAATCTAAGAAATGTAAATGATATTCTTTGCAAACACTTGTAGCAAAAGCAAAAAACCGAAGACACCTTGTGATGCATTTGGTTGATTTTGTAAGTGATGGAGAGCATCGGATGGGCTCTGTCATTTTTAAATGTATCTTTTGTTAAAAAATAATATGTGTCCCCAAAAAATAAATGAAGTGATAATCCTTTCTTTTCTTGTTTATAATAGAATCAAGTGAAACTAGCAACGGGTAATTGTGAACACACGGCACAGAGCGAACCACAAAATGCTTCTGCATTCGAATCATACACACAGTGCACACATCCACATCCAGTGCTACTGGAGCAGTGATGGGGGCGGTACCTTGCTCACAGGTTCCTCAGGGTAACCTACTGGTCTGGGGCTCAAACCCATGACCTTCAGATTATGGGTCCTTGTCCCTAACCAGTAAGACAGAGCTATATATTGGACCTTTGTCATCTCCGTGAGCTCATGTGTGGGTGTGGATCACAATTTTTTAACTTGTTGTCCGCTAAAGCAAACTTATCTTCTTCTTTACGTTTATGTTCCTCTTGCCTGGCAACTCCATTGCTCTGCTCCCAACATGCTCCTCATCTGTCCTCAAAAGAAGAAGATTCATAATGAATAAAGTGCAGCCGGCCCCCTTGTCTGCCCCCTCTCGAAATTTACTCCCCATATTTACACTGTCCGGGAACTGGAATCATCTTTCTCACTTTTCATTTCTATTTAATATCGACATCATATTTTCCACACAGGTTCTGTAGATCATCCAGTGCTTGGCATGTTTCCAAAAATCATTCCAAAATTGAAATACATGAAATATGGAGATGCAGGGTTTGGTTTCTGTGCATCAAAGATCTGGAACAAGCTGCTCTTAGATACTCATTGTTTAGATACTTTTTAGTAAAAATGGTTATTTATACTACAAAGCAGAAGCTTTTAGTTAGTTTTTAACTGCCTTATAAATGATTTTTGTCTTGCTTTTTCATTTCTTGTTTTTTCTCTAAACTTCAAAAACATGCTTTTGTTTAGCAGGTCTTTCAGCTTTGTACTGCTTTACTTTAATACCTACAATATTTATTTTTGTTCATTTTTCCTTTTGACTTGTTTTATTATTTGGACTTTCTGTAAAGCAAATTGCATTCAGATATAGGAAATATATATATTATCATTATTATTAATGTTGTTGTTGTTGTTATTATTATAATACTTGGAAATTATTATAATATAGTTATTATTGTAGATTATTATAATATGATTATTATGTTATAATGATTATAATAATCTCCAAGTGAACTGAGGAATTCATCTAACAAAAGTACAAATATTTCTGCTGCTGGCTGTTTTTATTACTGATCTTATAAGGTAATAATCTTCTATTACTAATATATGCAAATGATCTCCTTTATGATTCGTTGCCCAGAGTGGAAACTTTAACCCTACTCACATACTTTTACTTTTATTTTAAATCCAGACAATTGAAAAAAGGGGGATTTTTATATACTGAAGTGCATCACAATCACTACATATGGTAGTGCAACCACACTATTAATAATTAGCCTATAACGTCTCAGTATTCGACCCTCTGCACTTTATTGCTGATGCTGATTTATGATACTGTATCAAACACCCAGATCTCACTCTGGCATCATCAAACGGACTCACATACATGACTACCTCTGCTCTGAACTCGGATGAATGTTCTCTGTTGTGAATCATTGTCTGCGCTCTGTGTTGTCTGTCCTCATTTGTGTAGTCCTTAGTCCTGTTCCTGCTCTTGTCCTGTCCTGTGTTCTCATGTGAAGCACCATGGTCCTCAGTGTGTACTGTGTATATGGATGAAATGAAAATGAAGCCTACTTGACTTGTCCATATGGTTCAACCCGGATTATTATTATTATTATTATTATTATCAATAATAATAATAATAATAATTTGGAATTTTGTGTGCAGTATCGCGCTATAACCGCCAGATGGCGACAGACAGTTGTTCCCAAGCTTCCAGACGCCAAACAGGTGGTCACACACACACACACTCGCTCTCTCTAAAAGGACAGCAGGGACCCGCGATGGGACGACACACTCTGTAGTTCTTTTTGTCCTTTTGTAAACTTCTTTTCTGACTCATCTGCCAAAGAAGATCCATGTCAGAGGGCGGGATCGGAGCTCGCTGAGTAGTTTTCCCTCTCGGCTTCCAGGCGCTGCGGGAGACGCAGTTAAAAGTATGAAAGTGACGGTGTGTTTTGGACGAACTCGGGTCGTGGTGCCGTGCGGCGATGGGAATATTAAAGTCCACACGCTCATCCAGCAGGCCACCATGAGATACAGGAAAGCGATCGCCAAGGTGAGGAGCGGTGAGCCGCATCTGCGCCGTGGAGAAAAAAAAACACTGGGAACAATGTTGCGATTCATTGAGCCGCCAATATGGCGGTATTGAGGGAAAGGAGGGAAAGGACGGGCTTCTTTCATCTTTAACGGTCGGAGACTTAGACTTATCGCCCGCTGAACATTAATGTTGGTCAAAGTGGTGCATGTTGTTGAAAGAACCCAGTTTAACCCGCCAGCTGACTTTCAGAAACTTGAGTTCCGAAATGTTCCGCTCCACCTTAAACGGCGCGGGAGCGCGCGCTGGCGCCTCGCGCATCGACGGAGAACCGCCGCTGCATTTAAGGTGGACCGGGAGAGAGGACTTCCCGTGAGGAAGCGATAGAGCTGCACAGCCGACCGAGGTTTAAAATACAAATGACGACGAAATAGTTTAAAATACAAAGCTTTCCCTCACACCTGGAGACGTTTTAAACTGCTAACCGGCGACTGAGCAAAGTGAGGGAAGGTTGAACTCCTTTTAGAGCTGCGGGGTTTTCAGGACGATGCTTTAGGCTGGACAGTAGGTGTAAGTGTGGAAAAAAGTCTAGTTTCGATGATGTGGCCGTGTTTGGGGGCTCCGTGTTTTGGCTCGGGGCTGCTAGCGGAGTTAGCTCGGATGCTAATCTGAGGAGTAAACACCGACAGGCCTCCGCTTTCTTTCCCACGTTGGACTGAAAGTTGGATCAAAGTGCTCTTCTCCCAAACTTTAGGCCCCTGAGAAAAGACTTTGGAGCTTCAGATATAAAAAAAAAAGGAGAAATGCCTCGCAATGTGTCTAAAAATGAAATGAGAGTTAAAAAGAATAAAAAGTACATTTAAATTTTTTTTTTTGGAAGATAATAGTTATAAAATGTATGTTTTGGGAAATAGAACCAAGTCCAACTTGAAAAATATAACTTCTACTAATTTCAGCTCTGATATAAGTCAGAACTCAGCTCTGGGGCCCGGCTGGGCGGTGTGGTGGGAGTTTAAGCCCTTGATTCTGTTTTCAGGATACATGATGGGTCCTGAAATCCTGATGTGCTCTTCATCGACATTTTACACACGGTGCCGAATGAAATCCAGAAACATGGCAGGAACGATGGTTTAGAAAGAAACTCGTGGCGTGTCCCAGTTCAGGGAGCGCGTCCTTGGAAGGATGCAGTCTGTAGATGTGGCCTTCTGAGCCTGGAGGACAGTCTGGGACGCAAAGCCAGCGTTAGAAGAGACGGTCCGGATGAAGCGTCGCTCACGTCCTCTAGAAACTTCAACAGCAGTTAGTGCACCGGTTATTCATAAAGTAGTTACTAACTCCTGCTAAACTGAAAGAAAGAAGCAAATTGATGTTGTAGAACGTTCATACTGATTAAAAACAATCACCAGTGTGCAGTGCATCTTGGGATATGGTCGTCTGAAAGGGATACACCTGTAGGATCCTCCGTTTCCATTGAAGCATCCTTCGAAATGTCAGGTTGTCCAGTGCGTTCAGCTCAGCAATCAGTACATCATAAAATGATCCAGTGCTTTTGTTTTAGAAATCAGAAACGAGCACAGTTCCGGTTTCACACATTCTGAACGTGGTACCCTGTGGAACTGTAATCATGGCGGTCATCATTACACTGTAACTATGGCGGCGGATGACTGGTGTAGATTGGTTTCAAGTTAAAGCCCCATGTTGCTAAACCAAATAGCAAGTTAAATATGTTCCCTTCAAAATAATGCACTATATTTGTAGATGGGAGTCGCTCCAGCAGCCGATTCTAACTCTGGCTTGAAAAGTCATTCGTGGTGATGTGGATCCACTTGACACATCTGGTCAAGTTTTGCACAACTAGCACACTGTGGATGTCTCCTCTGCTGCCTTTCCTTTCTTTCTACTGTTTTTTCCCAGAAAGTGCCAGAAACCATGAATGCAGTATCTGAGCCCTAGTGTGGATTCACTCTTTCGGATGGCCTTCCAGTTTATCCATAAATTTTATTTATGTGTAAAAAAAAAAAAAAAAAAAAAAAAAAATTTTACATAGTTGCTGTATAGCTTCAGGGTGCAAGTCTTCTCCAGGCTACACAAGACTTTCTGGGCAGTCTGGGCCCGTACGTTTTTGTCTAATAGGGTGAGCCAACACGCTGGATTGTAGAAAGGCTTCAGTTTTTCTTTTTTTTCAGTGTCTGGAAGTGAATAAATAATCTTAAGCATCCTTCATTCAGTGTCAAAACTAGGATTGTTCTGTATGTGTCAGCAGGAACAGGCAGCAATATTATTGTATGTGTAGGAGATTGGAGTTTATGTGTGTAATGAATTCATCGGAGAGATCTTACTGAAGCATGGCGATGAGGGCTAGATGATGAAGCAAAAACGAAATCGCAATGTTTAAGAAATGTTGAGAAAACTTGAGCTAATCTTTGAAGTGTTTGCTGCAAAGACATAAGTACTGCTGGTTGCCACTGTTTCATTCCCTCTCAGGGGACAGAGGCACGTCTACCAACATGAATCCACAATCTGCTCTTCTGATCCTCTGCTTCTCTGTCAGGATTCTGTGGAAGGAAAGCCATTATCAGTACATCTGTTTAGACAACTATCTGGCATTTTGACTTTAGTGGTGGGCAATGGAAGAAGATATTGTTTTGCCCTCCAGTTGGGAGGTCCTTGAGAAACGTGACATGAAATTGATTCTCCTCCGAGCTCAGAGCTGATCATAGTCTTGCATGTGCAGTATGTTTAGAATTGCACAAGATGCTGAGCTTACCTTACCTGTGCTTCACTCTCATATTCTAGTATACAGCTTGCATACGATTTGCAAATACTTATTTTTTAATACGTCCTTCTAAATGATTAAAGAGGCTTACCTTTAGCTATAAGCTCCATTATATCTATATCAGTGAACTCACTTTACAAGTTGGCCAAGAAGTGAAGTGGTGGTGTTTCATGTTTTTGGCAGTTATTCTATAAACTGTTCCTAAAAGTAGGTAAACTAGGTACACCAGTGAACGGTTCAGTGAGAACCTGTTTGTCTGTGTTTGTATGTCTCGTCCTGTCCTTGGTGCCGTTGGCCTGCTGTCATTCCACCCAGTCCTCCTAATACCGCTTGTCCCCCTCTCCCCCTAATTTTAGACTAGGCCTCAGTGATACTAGTCCAACATCCACAATGAGATTCTATAAATATTGTAAGAAGCTATGTGAAACATGAGTGACATTATAAAAGCAGTGTCTGATATTTAGAGGAGTAACAATCCTTAGTGTTAATGAAGTAAAATCTTTTCAGTGCAATTTTCATTTGTTTAACATGAGTTGCACACACAATGTAAAGCTGCCACTTTCAGATGTTCAGAATGGCCGCGCGCACCTGATGGCAGACAATTGTGACTCCTATTTTAAACTTCTCAATTCTAGAAAGTCACTGTCTGTTCCAGGGTCAGAGTTGTGCTTCCTTCAAGCCCAGCATTGGATGCTGAGTGTTAGTGTTGGTGTTGATAGAGGTTTTATATACTGGTATACCATGGCATCATTGTTCTTTTTGGTAGAGAACAACCATTTTATCCATGTGGTTCCCTGAAATAGTGGTGTCCCTGTTTTTTAATCGGCAAACTTTTTCTTTGTGGTCTCTGGTAAAAAAAAAACAAAAAAACAACTTGATCTATAGAACCTGCCAGCAAACAGCAGTGATGGTCATTTCCTTTAAGTTGTTGTTTTAAAAGTTTAACAGTAGGCTTCCTGCGCCGGAGTGTGTTTTTGTCTGGTCATGGTTGGTAATGCCGTGTAAGGTTTAGGGTAGCTTTTCAAGAACAAAATGTTTGTTTAATTAGAGTAGCAGCACTGAGGAAAACTACGTTTGAAATGTATTTGGGAGCCTAGTTTCATCCAAATGTCCAGTTTGATCCACTAGCTAGGAGTCCCCCAGTCGCACAGTGAGGTGAAGGCTGGCATTTTCCTCCTTCCCAAATAAAGCAGCACCACCACAAAGTCACTGTAGAGATGAACACACTTGGAGAACTAACTGCTAATTCTTTAATGTCAGCTCACAGCGCCATCACTGGCTTGCATCAGGCTGAGTGATGGCAGTGTCTGCGGCACCAAGTTCCCTGGCTTACTTCATGTTAAAAATAATATCGTTGCAGCATTATAACATTTAATATTTATTGTTCTATTACAAACCACTGATTGAGCTGCACTGAGTAACACAGACACACACACCAGTTGAATTCTGGATTGCAGAATAATCTTTATTCTTGCTGCCAGGTGATGACACACACTGCCTAATAAAAGATTTGTTTATGACTTTTATTATTAATAATTCAGTCTTTATTGGTCAGTAGTTTATGTTGCCATTTTACATCCAAAAAAACCAATCAAGCCTAAAAGCATCTTCCACTTTTTCACACAGCATTCAATACATTCTGATGCATGACCCGGTAACTCGAGCACACCCACAGATCACACATACAGTCGTAGGCACTGGACATTGTGGAATATGTATATTTCATGTATGACATTAAGGAGATGCAGAGCAGAGATGGTGCCTTTGAAAGAGTGATGCTCATCATTTCTCCAGCCTGGTGACTTTTAGCCTGGTCCTGTATTACATTCTAAAATGTGCTGACACTCGGCTCAGGAACAGGGCTAACAAGTCTGCATGTTTAATATGTGCTTGTTTTACTTCCACATAAACCGCCGCCAGCAGTAGTTCAGCGTGCTCATGGACTCGACCTCTCTAAATAAGTTAGCGAGCAAGCTCGTCGGGGTAAGATTTTGTAGCAGCTTACTCTGCTGATGAGTCTCTTTGATTCCTGTCCCAACACGTTTTTTATTTCAGGTGTTTCCTTATTACTGCGGGACTCCAGTGCCATGCAAGATTGTGCCATGTTTACTCACATTTAATTTTGATCACTTTCACCATGTTTCTGGTGTATCTGATTTAACAAGTGATTATTTGAAGAATACACCAATAATGCAAGTTTTTTTTTTTTTTTCTTCAATGAAGCTAAAGTGGGTAAAAAAACTAAATAACCTGCAGTTTTCATGACAAGTGGCATAAAAACAGGCTTTATGCTCATGTGTGCAGGTTGTGTGCAGCCTGTATTAAAGGCATCTTTTACACCTAGTCATTCAAAATGTCTCGATTATATTGATATCTGCTTAAGGCCAAGTCACATAAAACTTGAGGGCAGCGGTGGCCTGGTGATTAAGGACTTGGGGCCAGGATCGGAAGCTTGTGGGTTTGAATCCCAGACCAGTAGGTTGCCCTCAAGTACCCTTGAGCAAGGTACCATCCCCATCACTGCTCCCAGGTGCTGGATATGTCTGCCTCCTGCTGCCCCGTGTGTGTGGGTGAAAAGCAGAGGATGCATTTCATCGTCTTTCACTGTGTGCTGTGTTTCACAGTGACAATTAGTCACTTTCACTTCAGAGGCACCCAAGACATTTAAAACCAATCCTTCAAAGCACTTCACACTCGTCTGAGGTATCGCCGCGACCGGGTGCAGTTCACAATTGCCTTCCACCCTGTGAGAGGTGGGTTAGGCTCAAGCCGCATCTGTGATGCTACCTATAAGCGTTTTTAAGGTTATGATGGTGAGTGAGAAGAGTTTAAATACCATGATTAGTTTCTGTGTTTATTCGAGTTTGATTCGTTATATTCAGCTCTGACTGTAACTTGCTCTGTGTGCAATATGGCATTACTCTGCACACGTAGCCGGCAGTCATGGACCACAAACACAAGACGCTGCCAACCCCCGTCTATAAAAGATGTTTCAAACGTGCAGAAAAAAACTGATTACAGCTCTCCTGTTCCTTTAAACATCAGGCAAACTCTGAGGATTCATTTTGTGATTTTTAAAAAAAAATTTTTTATTTTTTTTATTTATTTATTTTTTTTAATCTTTAGGTTTTGATGAGGCAGTTGGGGCAAAGATAACTACTTAAGTCACTTAAGCAATTTCACCGTAACGTGCAAGTGGACTGACCAGTTATAAATGATCAATTATCCTAGCATTGCTTGTACATTTTTTATTTTTTTTTTTTCAGTCATTATTTTGATTACCAGAAACTGCTCAGAGTTTTTCAAGGAAATGTTTTGAGTCTAATTTGAAGTTAACACGCGCACACACACACAAAACCTCATGGCTATCATGGCTTTGATCTCTTTAGAGCAGTCCCAGTTTTTAATGCTGAAAGGTTACCTGCTTTACTGAAAACATACCTGCACTTATGATGATGCTCAGACCCATCAATATGATTGTAAATCTCTCCAGCAAGCAACCATCGCTGGTTAAAGTGACTTTTGTCAACTATTTGGCTGTAGTTGTTCTTTTCTTCTTGGTTTCTTCAGCTCATGACATCCAAACTAGCAGGTGGGTTACTTCAGGTTAGCAAAAAGCATTTAGATGAGCGCTTGTGGCGTCAGATATCACAGCCGTAGCATTTGGCCAAAGATAATTGATGGCCCATCCATCCAAACTATGTGTAGGTTTGCGCCAACGGTTCTCAGATTGCATTATGGCAGCGTTAAGTATGTGGAGAGAGTTTCATAGAAAACCAGTTCAATAAAAGAGTGATGTTAACACAGATTGGGTGAAGTCCTATGTGACTTTTGAGCTCCCTCACACCTTATTCTAGTTTTATAGGATTGTAGGGCAAGTGGAGAACTATTTGACACCTAGTTCAGTTTTATTTGACATTAAAAGGTCAGCCAGTTTTCGTGCTATCGCAGCTTCCATACTGGTGAGCTGACCTAAAGGCTTACAGGGGGATGGGTGCTGCAGTACTGAGATCACAGAAGGATAAGATGCAAATGTGCCTCTAACCAATCAGAGTTCTTGACAGGGTGTTCATACAGCTGCAGGTGACAGTTACTGGGTGTTTTGATGAATGGAGACATTCATGTAAATTCAGTTAATATCATTTTGGTGAGACTTTAATGAGACCATTAAAGGCAGTGATTCACCAGGCTGTTTTTGAAGGGCTCATTACCAGTTCCTTCATTAAGCCATTATGTCTTCTGCTGTTTCCTCTCAATTACTCCAGTCACAGCACTGTCATCTTTCGGAGGCTCTGTGTGCGTGACAAGTTTCACTTGTTCTGATGCATTAAAATGCCACCATCATGCCTGCCTGAAGTGCATGTATCACAATTTTTCAAATTCCCCACGTGTATTAGATGATGGAAGAATAAAGAGCTCTTTTTCTTTGCTGTGCTTTCCTTCCTGAGTTTATAGATCTGTAGGTGGTGGCTCTCTGACTTTCCCTACAGCCCCACCCTGGTTTTATTATCCACGTGTATATTATGCTTCATATCAAGTGTAGCAGGAACCATTCTGGACCGCTTTGGTTCTGGAGGTTTCAAAGGTCTCCCATCATTTAACCCTTAATTTTATTACCAGGCCTTTCATCTTTTGGGTGTTTCAGAGCAGGGTACACACTTAGCTCTGCCATTTGATACCCATGTTTCCTATTAACCATATTATTCACCTAAGATGGATGTAATACACTTCTAAACTAGCCTAAGTACTCCCTTCCTCTGTAGTGCTCAGTATAATGTTATACCAGTTATGGTATGACTATTGACGATTCTTTGCGCATTCCTCCTAACTCCATTCATTCAGTACCACAAATCCTTTTTTTTGAGCTGCTGTTGCGTGCCAGACGGATGCTGAAATAGAGCTGCGTCTCTTTCTATAACTGGACATGTCTGGGATTAGAGTCTGTTCTATTCTGTTGCCATTAATGTGGTTTTCACATACCATGCATGCACACTCTCACTCTCACTCACACACACACACACACACACACACACACACACACACACACTGTACTATTGCCCCAGAAATAAAGTTGAAATCTAGTCATGGAAAACAGCTACAGTGTTGTTAGCCTTTAAAGGCAATGAAACGGCCTTTTTGCTTCTGTGGTTGGTCAGGGAGAAGTAAATGTTGTGTTGGTGACAAAAAAATGTAAAAACAACACAGTCATTTAACAGGCTTTTTCTTAATCTATCTTCTCGAGACCACAATCATACTTAATGTGCTGCCACTTGTTAATGCAGATAAGCAGCAGTTTTGTTCTTTCAGCCACAGCAAGCTACTATATACACGCACTGGCTGCTTGTAATTTACCAGGCAAACCATTTTTCCATGGTTTACTTGCCAGTGATCACATGGTGTCCAGTAGGATAAACCTTGATAAAGTAACTTTTAGCTACTTTGTGTCTGTTACAACATATACTCAGTGTCCACAGTACAAGATCGTATGATTTTTTTTTAAAGAAGGTGGGAAACAACCTTGTTTACTTTACCAATATTTAGCCGATATTGAAGCGAGTCAGAACCTTTCTCCTGGCCTGCTCAGGAGGAATACATGATTCTGTATTTGTAATCTTAGTTGTAGCTGGAGTTAACAATTGAGACATGTTCTCTGTAGGATGAGAATGTAGTCCGACAGGGTAAGACAGGACATTGTTCACTGATGTTCAGGGGAAATGGAATGCGGGCACTAAGAAGGGTGTAGACCAGAAGGTGAAACCCTTGAGTTTCAGTGCTTTCTTTGAATTTAGTTTCTTCAGCAAGTATTGTTGATCTTTTATGTTTCGGCAGGTGACTGAAAGTTTACAAGCACTGATTAAGGAGGATACAGTCCCTCAGCTTTACACTCCCAGATGAGTCTCTTCAGTTGTTTACAGAATATGTGTAATTTCAGCACAACTTAGCTGGACCCAAACCTGTACTGCAGCACTTCTTATCCCAGGCACGCAAGCTTATTCCAGCAGCCTTCAGCTCCAAACCGGCTAATTAGGTTTTCCGTGTCTGACACTTGGGCATCAGTCGCTCTGCTCTGTTGTCTCGGATGTGAGTGTTTGTCATTTCAGCAGAGCTGAACAGGTACTGGTGTACAGCACTTTGGAAAGACTGTCTGGCATGCAACTCACAATGGGTTTAAATGGGCTTTTTTCTCTCTCCAGCACTGCCCACTTTACTTTAGTCCCTCAGGTTTGAATCATCATCTAAATGATTGTCAGCGGGCAGAACTGTTGGCACGCCATCCTAACTGTGTTTGTGTTGAAATGCCGTTGAACTACTCAGAATCCTTCTGCCCTGTAGTGGAAGAAAGGACACCTTATTTTTTCAAGCAGTCCAACCAGCCATTTTGGTCTAATTTTGCCAGACAGTGTGGAGAAGAATATAACACCTTGATGCTTCAAAAAATCTTCACAATACACAATCTGTCATGGTATATTATTTTTAGAAAGTAAGTTTAAGTGGAGAAGAGTCATTAGTACCACATAAGTATGAACCCTGTTTTTCATCCACATCTCACAGACTGCACTCCACACAGTCCAGTTAAACAGGACTAATTATGCTCTCTTTGTAAAGAGATGCGATGGTCAGTTTCGAATTTTGCAATGTGTTTTACCACAGTAATGATCAATATTGCCCTATTCCAGGTCTTATGAGGACAAATCGCAGTCTCAGTATTACTGTCTTGTGTCCTTGTTTATACATTACTTCACATGTAACATGCTTATCACCGATAGGCTGATTTCTTGACTTTTGAAAAGGAGAACTCATCATTTTCTTTCCAGAGCTGAATCTCATAATTCTGAACTCAAACAGTTCTTTCAGTCAGCAGATTTTAGACCAGCTTGTGTGAATTATGGCAAGATATAGAAGCAGAAGCAGCAGAACAAGTGGCTGCTTCCTGTGTTTACACTGCAAATACACATTTACTTATTTGCTCTCTTATTATTTGATTGTTTGCCGGAGCAAATTTGATACGGAAATCCCAGAGATCCGCTATGAACACCTTTTCCTTCATGTAAAATAGAACAGTGGTGTTGTGATTCATGGACGGCGGTTTGGGTGTTAGTAAATGCTGAAACAATGGCTTCTGCACCTGCAGGATGCAGTCAGAGGATAAACAACCTACAGAGCGGAAGATCCATCAGTCTGGCTGCTGCACTGCCTGAAGTAAAGTGTACCTGTGACCGATACCAGTCCATCGCTAGTTTAGACTCATTCATTTCTCAGATTGCAAAAGTGCATCCTCTGGCTCCAGTGGCTGTCTGGCTAATGACATGCTCCGGTATCCGGTTCTTCTCCTTTCTCTGTGGGACACAACGACTGAACTTTGTTTCTCTTAAAGAAAATGCAGCATTCTTATGCGTGTCATGTAGCATCCCAATTCTCCACCAAACATACAGGGTGGTTTCATTGCAGTTTGCACACGCTCCTCCACTTTGACCTCGTCCCTTTCAAACTGAAAAGCTCTTGAAGGGAATGGCCCATTATTGCTCCTCTTTATCCTCCTGCAAGATCAAGCCATTGAGTAAGATGTATTTGTTGAGCTTATCACTCTTCTAGTTACGGTTGGTAATGCAAAGCTTGCATCCCACGCTGTTGTTCCTTTCTGCTAAGCGTGACCTTTTTGACGCCATGTTTTTTAGATAACCAAATTTCAGCAGTCAAAAACTAATACCTTACGTCTCTCATTGGATATGTCTCATTGTTTATTTTCTTTATTTTATGAACTTTTAAATATATTAATATTTGTCTATCTTTGCAAAAATCAAAGGTCTTCTGCTTTTTGTGCACAAGAGGATCGCGAGACTAAATGATTGCAGTCAGTCGGAGGTTTGCTGGTTCAGTGCCTAGGAGCACTGGGCAGGAAAATTGTGGGTGGAGGGTGAACAGTGCTTTTCACCTCACACATATATGGGCACCTTCACTGCCCCTTTTCAGTGCATTTAACTCCCCTGGGTGCAATTTGAAGTGGTATTGACTATAGTGCTCTGGGATGAAGACACATTTTCCTTGATTCTGTGATTAAAGTGCACAATTAAAGTTCTTTGCATTTTTCTTACACTTTTTAAAGATATAGTCCTCCTCATTTCAGGGCACCATAATGTTTGGGATAAAGTTTTTCTTTCTTCATCTTCTTCTTTCGGCTGCCCCCGTTTAGGGGTCGCCACAGCGGATCAGCTGTCTCCATTTCTTCCGGTCCTCTGCATCTTCCTGCTTCAAACCGACCACCTGCATGTCTTCTCTCACAACGTCCATAAACCTCCTTTTTGGTCTTCCTCTTTGCTGGCAGCTCAATCTTCAACATCCTCCTTCCAATATATTCCTCATCTCTTCTCTGCACATGTCCAAACCAATGCAGCCTTGCTTCTCTAACTTTGTCTCCAAGTAGTCTAATCCGAGCTGTCCCTCTAATGTACTCCTTTCTAATCCTGTCCATCCTCGTCACACCCAACGAAAATCTCAGCATCTTTAACTCTGACACCTCCAGCTCCGCCTCCTGTCTTTTCATCAGTGCCACCGTCTCCAACCCATACAACATAGCTGGTCTCACTACCGTCCTGTAAACCTTCCCTTTTACTCTAGCTGGAACGCGTCTGTCACAAATCACTCCAGCCACTCTTCTCCACCCATTCCAACCTGCCTGCACTCTCTTCTTCACTCGCCATTATTCTGAACTGTTGATCCCAAGTATTTAAACTCCTCCACCTTTTGTTACCTCCACTCCCTGCATCCTAACCACTCTACTTTCCTCCCTTTCATTCACACTCATGTATTCTGTCTTTGACCTACTCACATTCATCCCTCTCCTCTCTAGAGCAGATCTCTATCTCTCCAGGTTCTCCTCAAACTGCTCCCTACTCACAATACAGATCACAATATTAATAGCTCAGTGTTGATCCTTGATGTAATCCAACCTCTACCTTAAATGCATCAGTCACTCCCACTGCAGATCTCACCACTGTTACACTGCCATCATACATATCCTGAACTACTCTTACATACTTCTTTGTAACACCAGACTTCCTCATAAAAAACCACAACTCCTCTCTAGGCACCCTGTCAAATGCTTTCTCCAAGTCCACAAAGGCACAATGCAGCTCCTTCTGACCTTCTCTGTACTTCTCCATCAATGTTTGGGATAAAGTAATGTCAGGTATATTAAGGCGGTCGTGTGTAGTTCTTTGTTGCAGATCCCTTGCATGAAATGATTGCTTGAAATTGTTAGGATTTTTCTGTCATCAGCAGTGGAGGTCTTCTATGGGCACCAGTTCATTCTGAGTTCACCAGCGCATTCTTTCTTCCTAATGATATTCCAGACAGTTTTCAGCCCCATAATAGCTTGACTTTCGTTGGCACAGCTTTTCTTCTCGTGTTGACCAATGGCAGCTACAGGCTCCAACTGGTAGAAGCCAAGGTATATTATCCCTGCACTAGTAATGCAATGAAACATACCAAATTTAAAAATGGCAAAACTGAACTATTCGTAAATAACTACCGTATTTACTCGTGTATAAGTTGCACCCCTGATTTGGCATTGAAATTTGGTCCAAAATTAGTTTTTGAGTGATATCTTGACATTGGATTTTGGATTACATGTAGGCAAAAATGCTAATATGTGTACACATACA
Organism: Hepsetus odoe; assembly: GCA_017165825.1. Lineage (NCBI taxonomy): Eukaryota > Metazoa > Chordata > Actinopteri > Characiformes > Hepsetidae > Hepsetus > Hepsetus odoe. The sequence goes on from CM029387.1 coordinate 10,445,056, forward strand.
CAAAGATCACTCTAATCTACATGCGTTTCACAAAGCTCAGAAATACTGGGATTTACGGTAAAATGTATTGAGTTGCTACATACGCAGTCACCGGTTTAGGTATTCAAAATGGCGGCATGTGAATTTCCTGGATTGAAATTTGTGAAATGAAAGTGATTTTGTGGGATTATGTTGAATGACCCTTCAGATTTTTACAGGTACCTGTAGTACAATGGATTTTACTTGATGGGAAAGCACCAAACACGTGTATTCGGTAATAATTTAGATGATAATTGCCTGGAAATGCGAACATCCACTGGTCTCTATGCAGAAACAAGCAAATCACTGACAAAATTCCTATGTATAGGTTGCACACCCATATTTATAGTGGTACAAATTTGTGCAACTTATACACGAAAATGCGGTAACTCAAAAGTCCAGAATGTGCACTTATCATGTCTGAATCGGAGCGGGGTTAATCGGTATTTGTCGGTTACTATGGAACTGTATGTGTAAGTGAACACTTTTGTGGTGTTGCGGGATAAGAAACAGCAAAAAAAGTCACAAACTTTTACATTTATGGCATTTAGCAGACGCCTTATCCAGAGCGACACTTCATATGTCCTAATTACAGGACAGTCCCCTGAGACACCCAGGCTATGGGTCTGCTGAAGGATCTAGTGCAGGGTAGTGCTAGTGGTGATTCTCAACCGGGGACCTTCTGGATCCATAGGTCCAGAGAGGCAAGTACCCACCACTAGACCACCACCACCCTATACTAGACCACCACCACTTTACTTTTTGGAATAAAACATTTTTTAAAAGCTTTATTAGTTGAAACTTGCCTGATTTGGGTTTACTTAGTTTGAAAAAGTGATGCAAGAATGATTCATCCTAGTCATTCCTGATGCCATTCTTACCCAGCAAAGACTCCTGGAGTAGGAATGGGGTTGAGTCGCTTAGTGCTCAGAAATTCTACCCTTCATGCACCCCTGTGAGAGTAAAGGAGAAACCTAGCTAGAAATATAAACTATTGAAATATACCATTCTGGGGAAACCAGGACATTTTGTGAAAGAGAAAATCTGATTTCTCATTCTGCAGTTGGCTCTTTGAGTGATCCTGGTTCTAGCTATGACAGGTGATTAATGGCTGTAAGGTAATTCAGGTTCAGCGTAATGGGTGCGAGTGTGAGGGGAGTGTGTGCATATGAGAGTGTGGGGGTTAATCTAGTCTTTGTGAAATTGATTTCCACTCTGTTGCTAATTTTAGCTCTTGGAGAGAAGCTGGGTCTCTGCCTTATAAAGGTGGCAGAAATGCTGCAGTGGCTGGACAGACGGAGGTTTTTGTTGGAAAATCCAGCACTAAGTTTTGGTTTTTCTAATATTAGAAAATGCTGGATATTGGAGGAAAAATGTATGAGTTTGATCAAATCCTGTTGCATATCCAACCTCACATATCACACACACATGGGGGATGTAGCTGTGAGGGATAGAAGGTCCTGAGCATTTTAAGATGCTCTGATTCTGCATTTGCCATTTGGAAATGTAATCACAGAGCTGATTAAGAAGATGCATTTTAATATATATATATATATATATATATATATATATATATATATATATATAATTTTTTTTTTTTTTTTTTTTTTTTTAACAGTGATTGGAACTCAAGTAAATTAGGTAAATGTGCAGTGCGAACATGAGCTGACCAATACTAACACCAATCAGCTTTCCCCAGATAGTATGTAGTTGGAATAATTTGAACTTCATGATCATTTTGATCAAATCCTGTATTTTTACTTGGTCGCTTGTTAATAGTTAATTTAATGTTGCAAACCTGTGAATAGGCACATTTTATTCTAGTATTAAAACATATGTATGGAAAAAATTTACTTTTTGCCCCCCTTCCCTCAAAAAGGTAAAGAGATAATGTATTGAAACAATTGCATTCAATTGCAAACAAAATACTGTTTGAAAAATTGCAGTTAGATATTTTTTCTTAATCGAAAGCAGCTCTAAGCCTCAAAGCTTTAGTAAAAACTATAAGCAAACCTCAGACCTGAGCTGATTAAATACGTTTGTGGTGAATAATAATCTGGTGCGTTAAGCTGTACAGCAGGTGGAGGGACAGCATTGGTACAAGGTTAAAAATGTGAGATGTTCGAGTGAAAACAGCCTGTTTTCTTCAGCTGACTTTACCCACTCAAACAACTGGATGCTGAGGGAGAAGAGGACAAAAGGAGAGAGTTACATAAGTGGCCAGCTGTGTTATGAATTTTTGCTCTGGTGAGCTGTATCTTCATCTTTCTCTCTTTTCCACTATCTCTTTCTCCTTTTTCTTTCTTTCTGTATTTTTGGCCCTCAGTCTTTTATCCTCTGTGTGTCACTGATGAAGGGAATCAGTGATTGGTCACTCCAGTGTTTTTTTGGGGGGAGGGGTAAAAACTAAAAAGCTTTGAGTGATGCTGTTAGTCAGTGAGGCCTTTCTTAGGTTCACCTCACTGCAGATCTGCCAGCCTGGGAAACATTTAACAAGGTGTTAAAACAGAGGTGTAAAGCTGAGAAGAAAACGTGTGTGTGTGTGTGTGTGTGTGTGTGTGTGTGTGTGTGTGTGTGTGTGTGTGTGTGTGTGTGTGTGTGTGTGTGTGTGTGTGTGTGAGAGAGAGGAGAGAGAGAGAGAACTGGGCAGATATAGCACGCCCTTGACTTTTTGGTCACCTTTAATCTGACTAAATGTTTCCATATCCGTTTATGGCTCCTCAGTTTTCATTTGTGTTTTCAAAATGTACTCGTCTTCACTTCATGGATTCATTTCGGTGACGCAGGGCACCTCGGATTGCCTGGTGAACTCCATCCATTGTGACGTCACAATCAGAACCACTGTTGTCTGTTAAATCCGCCTGCAGTGCAGAAGCGAAGCATGCTCAGTCTAATCTGGTGCAGTTCACAATAGCATTAAAAGGAAGAACAAGCAAGGTGTCCTTTAGCTACACACCCTTCAGGAGGACTGCACGATGCTGTCCGAATTGTATGGGTCTCGACAAAAAAGAGCTATTATAGGACATCACTTAGTCAACATTTCAAACAGATATTTAATGATACGTTTTTCATGTTCTGTAAAGAGAATGTTTGTGATAAATAATGGGGCTAAAAGGCTTTTATTGTTCTGTACTTAATTTGATTATAGTTATTAATGTTAAAGTTAGATTTTTACTATTTTTAACTTTTTTCTTTTTTTATTTCATTCTTTTTGTTAACTTTATATCCAGCTAGCTGTTAGTTTCATTATATTTTCATCAGCATCAGTAGATATGTACATAAAAGCATTTTAGCCACGTTATTCATCACATTTATTTTTATTTATTTATTTTTTTGGTCGATAAGATTCCAACATCAATGTACAGCCTGAAGGGAGTGTAACTGAAGTAGACCTTGCTAGTTTTTATTTATTTTAATGCAATTGTGAACAAATTGGTATTTTTTTTTTTTTTTTTTTTTTTTTTCCCCCCCCTCTAAATATGAATTTCATGTGAGATTTAGAAGTTTGATTTTTGCCCTCAGGGATGTTGGCTGTAATGACCATATGTGCAGGACTATTCTTAGCACTGATGGGTGACGATCTGTAGACACACACTAGTGCACACACACACACAGCCACTGCAAGGCCATTTGTCAGGGATTTATAATTAAAGAGTCTTCAGCAGTCTGGAGTTCATTAGCCATTAACTTGTCTGAGTAAATCGATGCTTCTCACACACATGCACTCACTCACTCACACACACTGTCTGTCTGTCTGTCTGTCTCTCTCTCTCTCTCTCAGACCACTGTAAGAGCCAATTATGAGCGGTGTTGTTTATAGAAAGGAACATGGACATGTATCAGTTCTCCTGTATGTTAATAATATAGCCTGCTCATTATGCATGTAATATGCATGATGCAGTGGTCGCGCTGATTTTACTTTCAGGTTAGGTGGAAAGACCTCTGAATATCAGTCATGCGAATGTGAAGCTCAGGCAGAACTATTTCTAAAGATACAGTGAATCTGCTACACAGGAACACAGCTTTTTCATAACAATACAATTTCAGAAAATTCAGTTTTTGCTTATGATAATTAGGACTTTTGAATGTAGCAAGTTGATCGGACTTGCTGATTTTTCTCTAAATGAAACAGCATGTGCTTCAAGTCTTACCTTTTAAAGAAAAAATCTTTTTTATTCTTTAAGATTTTCTTTTAAGAATTTCTTCCACTATTTTTAAAGGCAAAGCTGTGTTGTGATTGAAAAACTGTATTTAAGCAGATCTTGGCCCATCTTAGAGATCAGTCAAAAAAACAAAAGACTCCTCTCAGGTCAGTGGATTCGGCGCCTAAGTGCACACTGTACCAACACTGACGGTATGTAAAACTCACAGTGAAAAACAGTAAAAGTCACTGTGAGCCTGGCATTTTGGAAGTTCAAAATGCCCCCTCAGAGCCGCCCTGTGTAACATCATGAATGTTCCCTTGGGCAGTGGAGTGTAAAAACTGAAGTGCCCTTGTGTGTGTGTGTGCGCGCACGCTCTGTTTGCATCCTAGAAATGTTTTACAGTTTTACCCTGCTAGGCTTTTTAGTGTAAACAACTCTTATGGGTGGAGGCATTTCTCTGTATATACACACACACACACACACACACACACACACACAGTGGTCAATCAGGGTGTGTGTAGGGGTTAGTAAATGAGTGGTTAAGTTCAGTGTAGTGAAACGGGTCTTGATTTCTGCATGGCCCTACTAACTTTTATTTATATTGCGCCTTTCTCAAACCCAGGGTCACTTTACAGAGCAAAAGATAAAACGATAATCAAAACAGTTAACAAAACAAAGGCAGTGACAAAACAATCAGCAGGATTAAGAAATCAAGAATGGGGAGAAGTGGAACAGCACGGACTGAATAGATGTGTTTTCAAGAGCGTTTTGAAGAGAGACAGAGAGAACGTTAGGTGTTCATTTTGAGGGAGGGTATTCCAGAGTTTAGGGGCAGCAACACTAAATGATCCACCACCCATGGTAACTAAGTTGAATCTAGGAACTGTAAGTAAACCGGTACCGTGATGAAGTTTGTGGAGAATAGGAGTGATGTGTTCAGATTTTTTTTTTTGGAGAAGGTGAGAACACGAGCTGCAGAGTTCTGTACGTACTGGAGCCTGCTTAATGTCCTAGCTGGGAGATTAAAAAATAGTTACAGTAATCAAGACGGGAAGTTATAAAAGCATGAATAAGTATTTCTGTGTCCTTCAATGAAAGTGACGAGCGGAGACGTGAGCTGATTCGGAGGTGAAAAAATGCATGTTTGACAACTGTGTTTATGTGAGAGTCAAATGATGGAGCGGGATCAAATATAACACCTAAATTCCGGACAGTGGGTGAGGGCGTAACAAGAGCTTTGTCAGTGGATAAACTGAAACTTTGGAGATTAGAGATGAGAGCCTTGGAGCTCATTAATAAAAGTTCTGTTTTGTCTGAGTTAGGCTTTAGAAAGTTTGAGGTAGAGGTGCTAAAGTAGATTGGGGTATCATCAGCATAGCAATGTAAACTGAGGCCATGGTTTCTAATAATATGACTAAGAGGAAGATCATAAATTATGAATAATAAAGGTCCAAGAACAGATCCCTGAGGGACAGCCTTTAGCTTTTCAGCCCAGCACAGGAAATGTTAAGTTCTTCACACTTTCTCTGATGCATAAAATCTGCAGAAGTTTCTTTGACTTCTCAGGTCAAAGCCAAAACCACATCTGAGAATAAAAACTATAAATAGAAATAAATTGATCACACTTTGTTTACCAAGATGTTTGCCAAGCTGACAGAGACAGTGTAATGCTTGTTGATGGATGTTAATTCAACCTGAAGCACCTATTTTGTGCAAGATTATTGGACCAATAATAGCAGCTATGTTTCCTAACTGCACACTCAAAATGCCAAGGAACCTTAAAAAGAGATCCGCTTTTAAAATATTTCCTAAAATTGGGAAAAGAATTGGTAGTGTAACTTGTGGATGAATGATTTAGCATTTCATCTTTTTAATCATTTAATATCTAATTGCCATTTTTACCAGTATTTTAAATGTAATTGAAATGTGATTGTTGAAGTTAATTATGGCCTTTTTTTTCTGGCTTGATTTCTAAATGTAATGAGCCAGACAGCCAATTCACAAACTTTGTATTATTTGGTTTTTGTTGTTTTTTTTTTTTTCTTTTCAATTTTCAAACTTCTCTTTAAATTGCAGCATTTGCAATTTCATTTTTATTTACATAATAACATTTTTCCACTATAAAATGACTGTTTATTGAAGTGTAAATGTCACCAATTTCCTTTTAGAAACAGATGAATATTTGTGTTTTTAAAAAGTTAAATGCTTATTGAGTTTGAAGAGGGTTTTTTTTTTTTTTGGTTTTTTTTTTGTTTGGGGGTTTTTTAAATTTAAATTCTGTCCTGATGTTTTAGAAGTAGACTGATTACAGTTTCAGGTCCAAAAACAGTGTTGTGATGCAAAGTGCACGGTGTAGAAAGACATGTGATTACCCTGGCTACACGTTTACATGCGCACTCTTCCTCCTCTGCACTCTACTCATTCGTAAGCAACCTGTGGATGTCTGCAGAAAATGATCCTGGGACACTGTGTGAAGGTAGAAGGTTGTATTTTAGCAAATTGAAGTGAGCAGATCATGTGTGATGTGGGGACACTAAACATAGGTCCAGATTAAATTTTTGTCCCAAAGCACTCAACATAATTGTGAGGATCTTGAACCAAAGCCCCATTCTCAGCTTGGGGGAGGGTAGCCTGGGTAATTTACAAAGGCAGGACTAAACTTCTGGGGAGTTTGGTTATTGCAGTTGAATTTAACCCAGTGTGTAATATGTGCTTTACTTTGACATTTCTTACACACAGGGTTCGGTCAGATCTGTCTTCCCAAAAAACTAAACAGTTTAGTTAAACAGCCTTTAGTTAAAATGCTCTCCTATTATTATTATGTTGAACTGAAGTGTGTTTTCCATTTAAACTTAGATTATTGAGTAGATGAGAGTGTGTGAGAACTATCAAGCTGCAATCCATGACTTCCTCTTTAACCAGGGTGCAAACGGGGTGGCAAATGGGCCAAACTCCCCTAGTCATCTATCAGCTTGGGGAAGATGAGCGAGAACACAAACCAGATCAGAGGTAAATGTGTCGACGTTCATTAGTCAGGAAGTAGTTTTAAAAAAGATACTTGCCTTGAAATGCCCATTTCAACTGTTGGGGCAATAATAAGACCTGAAACCTTCAGTGTACATGATCTCATGGCCTCCACTAAATACTAGTGCATTTGAAATCAAAATAAAACTAAAACTGGGTAGTTTTTGGATTCATCATGACAGTGATCATAAAGTTATGTCCACATCACCAGAAATTGTAAACTGACCAAAGAATCAAGCTTTTGAGATCTCTATGTCTCGACCCCCAGAGGAAGCCTGTTGGTGGGACAGAGCACAAAAGAAGGGCTAGAACTCTGGATGACGTGAAGAGATCATGTAAAGTGGAATCCTCACAGAAACTCTGCTCTTTATTATCAAACCTTTGTGGAACCTTTTTTTTTTTTTTTTTTAAGTCAGAACTTAATGAACATTAATTCGTTTTTGATGAGGGGTTGCGTTTTCTCATTTTCTCCAGTGTTGCACCAAGCTGCTTCGCCAAAAAGGATATATATTTTTTTTTTATCCCTTTTTGCTTATATTTGCAAGCATGAATATTTTTTGATGGTGATGCACTGTAATTCTATCCTTGACGTCTTTATTTAATATCTGCTTCTTTTATGTGTTAATGATAAGCATGAAGATTTGTCAAATCTTGGTTGGATGCCAGCACTCCCCCGCGACCCCGTTAGGGACAAGCGGCAGATAATGAAAGAATGAATGAAGATTTGTCAAACTGGACATGGGTAATATCAGAACTGGACACTAGTCAATAGTAATGAAATAGGGAAATTATTGGAGTGATGCTTTTCAGTAGTAATTGAGCATAAAAAAAAATTCTAAATTTGCTGATTTTTGAAAAGCAAATTGCGTAGATTGAGAACCCTGAAAAGTGTTTTTGGGTCTTTAATAAGCCACGTGACCCAAGAAATCTGATATACATGTTCATTTGCTCTCTCAGCAAAGTGAAACCTCTCAGTTTACTTATGCGCACATACACACTGTTTCCACTGTCTGAGAATGAACCGCTCATGTTACCAAAAGCGCCCTCATCTAGGACACAGCATCTACAGAGTGAAAAAAGAAAGGTGTGGGGTGTGTGTGTGCCCTTAGTTTGCATTTGGATGTGGAAGCATCACTTCTCTCTACAGAAGAGACTGAGGGACGAGAGGGGCCGGACTGCACAGGTAGACTTTGCTTTGATTGGCTTTTAAACTTCTAAGGCTTTGTGACATCATAATCAGATGTTGTCTCCTTTTTGACTTCCTTTGCTTTGCACCTTGAGACTACAATGGAATGCTATCGATAAGGTGTCCAAAAGTCTGAGGACAGCTTTCCTTCTCAAATTTGAGTGCATCAGTAGGTAGTTTGTTGCCACTTGGCTGTGGTTACAGCGTCTACCCTTCCAGGAACACTGACAGTGGATTTTATTGCATTCAGCCATGAGAAAATAGGTGAAGTCCCTTTTCATCCCTAAAGTAATGTATGAAGCAGTGGCCATATGCCCATAAGATCATCGGTCCATAAGTCATCATTGTAACAATATTAGGATTATGTGTACTTTTAGACATGTCTTGGATTCTGTCTTCTTTCATGGGGGCTTTTGAGTGAAACCCTCCCCTTAGAAACAGTGTTATTAATGCTGACACATGGTAACATAAAAGAACTTGGAAGTTCTAACAGGAAACATGGAGTAGCTCCGAAGAGGCGAGAAAATGCCAGGTGAATTTCTGTGTGTTAGGGCTTTCCAAATATGAATCCCTGTGTCTTGCTCTATAAAAAACAAGTCGTTGCTCTTCAAGCTTGAGATCTGATTTGTTAAATAATCTTGTTTTAACTCATTTTTATTCTTTTGAATTCTTTTATTCTTTTGAATCTTCGGTTACAAAAATCATCCCACTGCTAACTGATGGATGACAGCATGTGTATCTGGTGCCTCAACACCTGCTTTCCTGCTTCCTTTACATTACCATCATTATTCTTAAACCCTGCTTTAGCCTTGCTTCTGGTAGGGATTCCGAAGTTGAAACAAACTGTTCTGTGATTGGAATGGGTTTTAATAATGTTAATTGAGGTTGGGGTTTTTTTTTAAAATTTTTTATTATTTACACAGCGTTTCAAACTGGACTGCCATTTGCAATGAAGGCTAAACTGCACCTTTTTCTGCATCATTTTCATATCTGCTGCATCTGTAGTTTGCAGTCATTTACCAGGCAATAATGACACCCCTTTCCTCATAAGAACAATAAAGCCCATTGACTCAAGACACACTTGGAATAGAAACCACTAGAGTTGCCAAATTTCAGAGAATTCAAGAAACTGTTCTACTTTAAAACTTTTAAATTGGTGTAATTTGTTCTTTTTGAAATGGGGCTTTGTTTCTAGAGACTTGAACTGGTCTCTAGAAAAAAAACTTTTTTTGTTTGTTAGCTGCAGTGCAGGGTTGTCATGGTTACTCGGCTATAACCAATAACGCAAATTAGTCAAAAAACCCAACAGTGTTCGCAATTGTACATTCTTCCGATTACTTTGCATACATTTGCATCATAAACAGGATAACCACAGGTCACAAGAAAGCTGTCACCATTCTGACCATTTTACACAAGGGGGAGCTAATAGCTTTCACATCATTTAAAAATTTGTGTTCCTGAAAGAGACCGAACCAACGGCAGCAGGATGCTCAGGCATACATGAAGAATTTGTGAATATGAAGTCAAATTATGAAAAATGTTGATGGCTTATTTAATAAAAGCTTTCACACTTTTTGCACGTACCATTGATTCAGTGGCAGGATTTGACAAAAGCCAAACCATGAATACAGAGCAATGTAGGTAAAAGTAAATATCTCTCTCTCTCTCTCAGGATGCAGGTTACTGGGTTCAGGTGCACAGGTTGGAGCACGGCGATGGAGGAATACTGGATCTGGATGATGTACTCTGTGACGTCGCCGATGATAAGGACAGGGTAAGTGATGGAGCCTTTTATTCTCTACTTTCCTAAATGTTCTTGCGGTCAGAGCCTTGGGTGGGAATCAACACACAGTCCATATGTCGATTCAGTTCATGATTTGATTTGGTAACAACATTGTGGATAAAGCTTTGTTGAAGAAAAACGATCACCGTGATCATGTACAGTTTACTAACTCGAGAGCTGGGAGGCCGGAGGAGCAGTTCATTTCAGGGAGGACTGAACAATCATTTTTAGTCCTATATTATTCAGAAGTCCTATATTATTATTCAAAATAAACAAACGTTTATGGCTTCATTTAGTTTCAATAGAATCTGTTTAATATAATGATGCAAAACAGGGCAGGCAGTTGCCCCCGGATCTGAAGATTGTGGGTTCGATTCCCTAAGGTTGGTTGCCCTGAGGTACCCTTGAGCAAGGTACCATCCCCGTCACTGCTCCCTGGGCACTTTCAATAGCTGCCCACTGCTGCACGGTGTTTGCTTGGGTTAAATGCAGAGGTCCAATTTTGTTCTGGTTCACTGTGTGCTGTGCTGTGACCTCGCAATGACCAGGGTTGTCACTTTCACTTTTCACTTTTATGGAAAATCGCAAATCAAGTCTTAAAACAAAACACAAAAAATAATATAAAAACATTATGATTGCTAGATCACACTGAGATATTTTGCTCAAATCGTGCAGTCTGAAGTTTAGAATAGATGTGCAAATCAAAGTGTTCCAACTATATTAAAATAAATTACAACCCTGGCGGCATGTTATCTCTATCTCTCTGTCTCCCTGTCTCTCTCTCTCTCTCTCTCTCTCTCCCATCTGTCTGTCTCTCTCTCTGTGTTTTTCTAAAATTGTAACATGCCATATTCTTTTTGCGCGTCTGTCTGTAGGTCTGTCTGTGTGAGTAATTTAGTAGTAGTTTACTAAAGTTCCTAATTTAGTTTATGGTGTTGGATGACATCTGTCTCACCCAAATTGCATGCAGTAACTCTGACCTCATCAGAGGCCACACACACCCTGCCCCAGATTCCCAACCTAGTTGGGTGTTCGGAGAAGAAGGGTGATCCATGCTTGCTACTTCAGTCACTGGGGATATGTATAAAGCACGCCAGCTATCTTGAGTGGCCATCTGCGTGCGAGACACAGTATTACATTCCTTTGCATGTGACGATGACTTTGTGGTTAAATCTGCTTGTCACTATGAAGGCTGGTGCCAGATCATAGATGTGAGAGCTTGGTGATGCATCAAAAGGTCATAGATTTGATTCCAGCTGCTGCACATTCACACTTTGTCATTTGCTTTGGGCAAAAGCATCAAACCAGTAAAAAGGTGCTGGGATGGACAGTTTATGCCTCAGACTTTACACATGGCAGCTAAAGTGTTATTAGGTTTTGCCGCAAGATGCCTCTAAACCTATTCTCAAACTCTTCCAGAAGCTCAGTGTTCTGAACCAGCGGTTCTCAGCATGGGTTCACAGGGTGGTTGAAAAAATGTCCGTAGGCCTGTATTTTTGAGACTCCTCTTTCTGTAGAAATGTTCCACACCACTGTAATCAGTGTCAGGAAAAGTACTTATGGCTAAATATGCATATAACAGTAAACATGAGTGTTCCACCCAGCCCTATGGGCTCATTCCATCCTGTCCTGTGCACAGCTTCACCTCATATTTATTATTTATTTATTACTCCTCCTGCACAATAGTCAAGGCAGTTCTATTTATATCGTGCTTGTTTACAACTATAAGGGATGTAGCTGACTTGGAGGTCAGGTGGGGAGAGGAGTCTGATGGTCAGTTTGATCTGGTAGACAGTCGTCTAAATTGTCTTTAAATCTCCTTTTCTAAATGTATCTAAATCTCTTTTGCTTTGTCAGATGTTGCTTGCAGCGTTGTAGATTGAAGTACTTTGTTACATGTTTTTATTTGTTGCACCGAGATCCACCAAAAAATAACCTAATATCTGATTCGGTACTTGTGAAAGAAGAACCCGTCAACTAATAAACATCCGGCTGTGTTCATTTACATCATCTTATAGTGATGTGACCTTTTTTTTTTATCCAGTTTAAACCAATTAGACATCAGTCAGCCATCGGTCACTCTGTTTCTTTTGGTAAATAGTCTTCTTCGACTATAGATGACTATTTTTGTCTATTTCAAGGATTTTTATTGCAAAATTTTTAACAGCAAAAGAGAACTGAACTGATCTTAACCTGCTTCCTGCCTTTTGTTTAGAACGTATCCTTTGAAATCTTAGATAGACCGTGAACATTAAAGAAGAATTTTAAAGTGCCAAAACCCTTTGGTTGGTTAACCCTGAGCTGGTATAAAGACTGCTGGTTCAATACCTTTCCACCGATGACTTGTTTTTCTGTAGCTTTTTTTTTTTTGCTGTGTAACTCACTAGTGAGCTTCCCTTTGGGTGTGGGTGTGGTTGCTCATTTCTCAAATGAGCTCATTCCTCATTTATGCTGCTTGTGATGCATCAAAATTATTATTGCTGTATAAAGGAAGTTGTGTGCTTTTTATAGCAGAATGGTATTAAAGGTATAAAATGTATTAAAGGTTTATAGTAGAAGGTATAAAAAAAAAAATTGATAATACTCTAATGATTACAGAGTATGTATGCTATGCATTGGGATATTCGGAATCTCGCCGGCGTATAAAGTGCCTGTTACTTGTGAAAGTTACAAAGAAGTGGCTGGAAGCCAAGCTAATAATAAGAAACTGGATTGTCCAATGGAATAGTTGTCTAGACCAATTTTTTTTGCCCATGGCATTCGTTCCCCACGTTGCTTTTTTTTTTTGTTTTTTTTTTTTGGATTGGTCGAGAGTGCATGATAGAAATCAAGCAGGACTGTGATCAGATATGGTTTATAAAACCCCCCAAAAACCTGATTCCTGGTTTTTGGTTGAATGTTCTCAACGATTCAGTTCTTATGGGGGGAAAAACTGCACAATAATACATTTGCATAAATCACAATTGTAGTATTGGTCGGAAAAATTGTGAGGTCATTCTGGCACAACTCCCCAAATGATCCTTGACCATAATGAGTGATCGTTGCCATGGCTCACTCTGTAAACTTGCCCATTTGAAGCTCAATGAAACCCTTTTAATCATTGTTTTTTTACTTGTTTTAAATGGAATTTTCAAGTGATACAATCAAAGGGACAATATCTTTTACTCCTCGAGAGTCTGGACCTGTGGCAGAACCACCGACAGAAGCTATTGATGTTTAGTGAGCTTTAGTGAAAACATCTTGAAAGCTTAGAGCAAGATACCAAATGCAGCTGTAGACTACATAAGCTAGGCGTAGTTTAGAATGCTTTTTTACTGGCCCGGGTGCAAACAAAATAGCACAAATTGCGTCAGATGGTCGAGTGTGGACGATAATAATTACATGTTGAGTTAACCCTGAATGAACCTGTTCTGAATGGTGAGTTGTTTTTGTACTAACTCACTCTGACTGGGTTTTAGTGAAACAATAGTCTGACTGTGAGGAGTATTGTCTCTCTGTCTCTCTGTCGCTCTCTCGCTCTTTTTGTCTCTGTCTCGCTCTTTTTCCTCTCTACCTTTAAAGGCTTAGACTGATTTCTTTTGCAACAGAAGACACAGCAATAAGGTGGTCTTTTATACCGTATCTGTTCCAGTTAGACCACTCTGCTCTCTGGTGGCTGGCAGCAGGAAGCACACTTGTTCTGTTTGTAGCGGTGGTCTGAGTGCTCAACTGCTCTTGACCGAAATCCCTGGTCTCAGTTTCACAGCCTCTTTGAGAACTGAAGGCGTGTGTGGCAGGCTTACATTGAAAAATGCAGCTGGGGAAACATCTACGTGAATCAACAAACTTTGAGCTTTTTGGTCTGGTATTGCATTCTGTTGTCCCAGAGGGCGCCGAATATCAAATGAAAAATGTAGAAAATATCGGTCAGACTCTTTAGGTTTACATCTTCATATCTGCCTGATGCAAGTATGTGCCAGGACGGATATGATTCCAGTATCACTGAGCATTGTGACTGCCGTACATGAAACAATAACAACATGCCATCCTGCCACACCATAGCAACTAGGGTTGAATACTATAATATAATAGCAATTAGAAATCAGATTTTTTCCCCCAGAAGTTTTAAATCTATAAATGTACTCTTCATTATCTAATACTGTTCAGATTGGGGAAGCTTAATAAAACAATGATCAAAATGATTAATAAATGTCATGCAGAGCTTATGAAAACACTGTCTAGCATATTTAGTACATAAGCTTCAAATAAAAAAAACTGAACTTGCGGTGAAACAAAAATGGCATGGGAGAAAAAGATTTAAGGCTGTTATTGCATTTCAGTTGGGAAAAATATATTTTGCCCAATTTTTTGAGCCATTATTGCAAATGCCTCCCAAACCCCATAGCAAGCACCTGCAAATGACTCTTCTCCAAAAAGACTGTATGTAGTTATATAGGAATGCTGTGAAATAATACAGAAGCACCTTTTGCAACCAACTAGAACTCTGTAGCAATTCCTTACCCTACAGTCCAGACATGCCCCATCACAGAGGTGCATTCTGGTCCTGGAGGACTGTTCTTCTGCACACTTTAGTAATTCCTATTTGTAAATACCAGCCATTAAACCTGAAAATTAACAGATGAGGTGCATCAGGTGTATTTGAGCTGGGAAATCACCAAACTGTGCTGGAATTCACTCTGGAGTCCTGCACCTCTGTCCCAGTAGTTCCAGTTACTGCCTTTGTCAGGAAATCCTCAGGTGATTTTTATTGTTCTAATGGATTACAGATATGTTTATTTATCAAAGAAACTTTGTTTAGATGATTTGATTCATATGCAAACCCAGGTCCTGCATAAAAAGATTTGAATCATGTAGTTCCTCTGCTGAACAATAAGGGGCGCTATTGGTTTGTTTTTGTCAAAGTCCCATTAGGGCGCAACAACTTGCAGACAGAGGTGGTCTAGTGGTTTGGGACTAGGCCCCAGGATCAGGTGGTCACGGGTTTGAATCCCAGACCAGTAGATTTCCTCTAGGGTACCTCGAGGCAAAGTACCGTTCCCTTCACTGCTCCCTGGGTGCTGGACATAGCTGCACTCTGCTGCATATTGTGAATGAATGAAATGCAGTGAATGCTTGTAATTGCGGTTTGCTGTGCTGTGATTCACAATGGGAAAATAGTCACTTTCACTTCACATGTGGGATGGTAACGCTCCAGATTGTCTAACTGACAGACTGTTCTCGATTACAGATGAGCTTGGCACCATAATTGTGGGTTATTCTTAGTGTAATGGCCGGTTTTCATTCCTTTGGGATCATAATTGTTGGTTTATTTAAATGATGGGCTTTTCCATGTTTGTCATGTGATATAGGATGTTCTGGAGCCACTGCGAATAGGACCATGTGATCACAGGACCGGGTGATTCAATGAGATTCACGTGTAATTGAGAATTATGGAATAATGCAGGGTGTTAGTTGTTTCAGTTGCACTAGAGCTAAATGATTTGTATCACAGGTTGTGGCATTTTCTGATTTTACTTATTATTTGTGTGGTTTAAATGTTCGATCATTTCAGTGGCTTATTACTACGAAAATACATTTCCTTTTACAACATATACATTTCACGCACTCGTCTTTATAGAAATGCTTCTACTTTAGGTGAATTGGAGGCTTTTGTGCACGATGAACAGAGCGTTTCTGTGGGGTTCAAGTCCAAACTCCAAGCTCTTAATTTTAAAAAAATCTGAAAAATTCTTTTCAGATTTTCATTTCATTTGATGAACGTGAACTTGCGTCTGAGCTTCTGTTAACAGACAGATGACTCGATGTTCTTTTATAGGATTTTTAACCGGAATAGAAAGTTGGAGCAGCGGCGGTCTAGTGGTTAGGGAGTTGCCCCTGCATTGGAGGATTGTGGGTTCGATTCCCCTCACCAGTAAGTTTCCCTGAGGTACCCTTGAGCAAGGTACCGTCCCCGTCACTGCTCCCCGGGCACTCTCAATAGCTGCCCCCTGCTGCACTGTGTTTGCATGGGTTAAATGCAGAGGTCCAATTTTGTTGTGGTTCACTGTGTGCTGTGCTGTGGCCTTGCAATGACGAGGGTTGTCACTTTCACTTTTCACTTTTATGGCAAATCGCACCCCCTCCTTGAAACAGCAAAACATCCCCACACCATCACACTGTTATACCAGATGAATCCCTCTCTTTTCACAGATTTTTGGTTTCATTTGAGACTCAAATTTGAGAATGCATCCAGGAAGCCTGGAAATGGGAGACAATCCCTTATAATTTCAGAAACTTCAGGACTGACCCTGTCCACCCCATCTCAACTGCTTTCTATTTTACTGCTCTACTTCACCGCGTTAGGTTATGATAAAGGAAGAATATGCCTCTCTCGCCTACGACAAACATATTTGAGGTAAAAATTTGAACCTGAATGATCTTGGTGTAACTTTGAGGCTTGATTTAATACTGTTAGTATCTCGAGGAAACAAAAGCATATCATATGTTATTTTTCCTTAGAGTGTAATGAAGGCAGCAGTGTATTGCTGCTTTCTTCTGGGGACTATATTTGGCCAGTTTCTTTTTTTTATGGTGCTTTGAGGGACGTGATGGCTGCAGTTCCTGCTTTCTGACTTCTTCTTTTTTTTTTTTTTTTTTTTTTTTTGTGGCTTCTGCATGACTTGTCGATGCAATTTTAGTGGAATGATTGTAATCGTCAAACTTCTGGCCACTGTTCCATGCTTTCTCCAGTTGGCAATAAAGACTCGGTCTGATTTGCCGGAGTCCCAGAGTCTAAGCAATAGCTTTGTAGCCCAGATCTTCCTCAATACTTGAAGCAACTCATGGAAATGACTTATGAGTGTATTGCTCAAAAGTGTTGCTGGACTGAGAAAAGTCCATCAAACTGAAATGACCAACTAATAGTGTCCTGTGGCCAAAACTGACTTCTGGAGAAAGATCAACTTGGGCTGTGCAGATTCAGATCAACCAGACGCTGCTTACTGTGGGTTTCTTCTCCTTTGATGAACAGAATTATGAATCAAATAGTGCACATTTTTGTGAGCAGATAAAATTACTTATGGGTGCAGATACAAGGTTGCTGTGTCTAATGAAGTAGGTCGTCTCTGTGTGTCTATGGTTCCAACTGCGAAGCAATGTCACTTCACTGTTCAGTGTTGTAGTGTAATCCATATTTTGAACATCGAGCTTCACTACTGGCATGTGCCCACACAACACACACACACACTTACTGAAGCTTCACGCCTGTTTGTGGTCTCTTACTTCCTCTCTTATGAAAGGAAGTGGTCGCCATCTATAAACAGGAAGAGGAAGTGCATGGTCTTAAAGGCTACTTTTAGACATGAACACGCACACAACAAACAAATGAAAACCAGTGAATGCAAGAACTGAATGATATTGAGAGATGTTTCTCCTCAGTATTGGGATTTAAATCTCATTATTTTCTAGACATAAAATTTTTATCTCCATTCCCTTATTTCAGCTTGACACGGGAACATCAAACATAAGATGCCGAACTGCCATTCCAGAGCTCTGTGGTTAACTGAAGAAATGTAAGGCAATAATGCTAAAAGTCTAAAAACCCCACTCTTCCCACTAGCGCTGGTGATGTGACGACGTTGCTCAGCCTAAGCGAGTGTTGTGATGTGAAAAGCAGATGGCAGGTTCAAGGGGTTTATCAGTAGAACTTTCATTCATACATCACGATTTCCCTCTTTTGTTCATGTTACAGTATTAAAGCCTGAATCATCTGCTGACTCTTGCATGAACTTGCCTTCTCAGCCCCAACCAGTGGAATAAAGAGCAATCTCCGGTCTACTGGTCACAAGCCACTCTAAAATTTAAGTTTCTTCTGCGAAGGGAATGCGGAGCAGATGCGCCTTCTACTTATAAAAAGAACAGACATACAGTACTGTGCAAAGGTTTTAGGCAGGTGTGGAAAAAATGCTGTAAACAAAGAATGCTTTCAGAAATATAAATAATGATTGTTTATTTTAATCTACAAAACGCAAAATGAGCAAACAAAAGAAAAATCGAAATCAAATCATTATCTGGTGTTACTACCTTTTGCCTTCAAACCAGCATCAGTTCGTTTGGCTCCCACAGAGCCCTGATCTCAACATCATCCAGTGTGTCTGGATTACATGAAGAGACAGAAGGATGTGAGGAAGCTACATCCACAGAAGATCTGTGGTTAGATCTCAAAGATGTTTGGAACAACCTACCAGCCGAGTTCCTTCAAAAACTGTGCAAGTGTACCTAGAAGAACTGATGCTGTTTTGAAGGCAAAGGGTGGTCCCACCAAATATTGATTTGATTTAGATTTCTCTTTTGTTCATTCACTGCATTTTGTTGATTGATGAAAATAAATGATGAACACTTCCATTTTTGAAAGCATTCTTTGTTTACAGCAGTTTTTCCACACCTGCCTAAATCCTTTGCACAGCACTGTACAATAACAAATGGTTCCTTAAAAAGAAAAAGGTCTAAAAAGTATGACCAATATATAATCCATGTAAGAGTGTTTTAAAGTTTCACAGTAAAGTGTCAGTGAGGTGAATATTGCTCAGAGTTACCAATAAATCAGAACAAGGCACATTGAATATTGTTAGATGGAAGAACGATGGCATATCCAGGGGTGAGGTTGAAATGGTAGCACATGATTAAATTCAGTTTATTTATGGCTCTAGGACGGGACCTGTCCATGCACATTTTCTTGCATATTGAGCACACGCTGCTTTTGTTAGAAAATAAATGATCTCGGTGGATCACCGGTCTCCAGTAATGTCAGGGTTACTGAGTAGCCACACATGCAAAGCTATTCGTCTTGTAATGAGTGAATTCTCTTACTTTAAGATACACAAGGATTCAGTGAACACAGCTGTTACTTCTGTGGAAACCGCCTGCAGCCTCGTGTTCTGGGACGTTCTTTAGGCAAGGGGACGACAGGAAACAGATCTGTAAACATCGTTGTCCGTTATCTGTTTTGTGAAACCAGTGGTGGCCTAGTGGTTTGGGACTGCTCAAGATCAAAAAGTTGTGGGTTCGAATCCCAGACAAGTAGGCGGCCCTGGGTACCCATGCGTGGATGTATGGCTGCCCCCTGCTGCAATATCAGTATATGAGCTAAATGAAGAGAGAGGACCTGGTTGTGGTTTATCATGTGCTGTTTTGGGATAGCAGTGACACACAGTCACTTTCACTTTTTCTTTGTCACAATCACAAGCATGTGTTTTGTACGTCGCTCAGAGCTTTCGCATTGGCGTCCTTGTGTGAAGTTCCTTGTGTGGAAATGCATTCTCTGGTCCGATGGAGCTCCATTCAGTATTTTTGGCCTGAATCGTCAGTATCAGTCCTCCCAGGTGATGCTATAAAAGCAGACAGCTCTATTTTTTTAACAGATGAGGGGAGAACCACTTTACATTTTTCTAAAGACCCCTCCTTTTATGTTTTTCATGTTCTAAAACCAGTTATTCATGTTGACGTGATCATTTTCCCAACCAGTGTTTGACACTGACTTTAAAGACAGAAGGGCTCAGTTATGGAAATGAATTCTGTTCTGTCTGTCTTCCTTTTCATTCATTTTTCTCCCCTTTGTTTTTCTCTCCTTTCCCTTTCAGTCTCTCCCTCAGTGTTTTATCTTTGTTTTCTATCTTTCTTTTTCCTCTTTCTGTGTCTGTCTTTTATTCTTTCCCTCTCTCTGGTTCTCATTCTTTTTCTCAATCACTCACACTCTCTCTCACTCTCTCACACACACACACACACACACACACACACACACACACACACACACACACACACACACACACACACACAGTAGTAATGCTGTATGGAGTGTAATGTTTTCTGTGGCAGAGAGGTGTGTGTGTGTGTGTGGCTGATGCAGAGGAGGGTCAAAGGTTGAGGCCTTTAGCAGGAGAACCGAAGAAGATGGAGAGAGCTCTGCACAGGAAATGAGGGAAAATTCTCCTGAGAACTTCCTGTTGAACTCTTCTCCATCCAACTCGACACTTCTGACCTGCGTGTGTGTGAGAGAGTTGGACAGATTGAGTGAGTGTGTACATTATTAGAGATTTATAGCTCGATCAGTCTTTGTTTCTGCAGAACCCTCTGCACTCTATTGCAAAACACAGCATTTCCCCACACAAACAGACCCTCAGCTCTGCTGCTTGCACAACTCCAGTGTTTCATCACTGTCATAAGAAAATCTTTTCTTATGTGCTTACCCTACTGCGGGCATGTGCGCGTGTGCGTGCGTGCAGGAGTGTGATAGTGACTCCATGTTAAGTTTCTAAGATCAATGTATTACTCACAATCTGTTACTGCAGATTAATGCAAACTAGTGTATTTTTGCTAATTAATCTATTGCTACAGATAATTGCATTACTGCTTCATTAATGAACTACTTTATTGATTAATCCATTTTAATTAATACACTGCTGCAGAGGTTTTATTCTTTTGAAACCAGTGATTAATGCATATTGTGAGTACATGGATTAGTACAGATTAATGACTAACTGCAGATGTTTACTGCATGTATATGTATAGCTAGAGATGAAGTGTTGCAGGTTAATGCAACACTCGGGTCCATTTATCACTGCTGGTTGGTTGATTGTGACCGATTAACATATTAAATAACTATTTTGCAAGCAGGCACCAGTGTTTCCAGGTCTATCATTTTTCAGGAGTTAAAGCACTGTTTGTAAAACCATTAATCTGTTATTAATAATTTAGTGAGAAGTGAAAGTGACCAGTCTTGTCATTGTGAAACACGGCACAGCACACAGCGACACGCAACAAAATTACACCTCTGCATTTTACCCACACACTCACACGTGCAGCAGGGGGAGCAGGAAGCAGTGACGTCTGGGAGCAGTGATGGGGACAGTACCTTGCTCAAAGGTACCCCAGGGCAACTTACTGGTAAGGGATTCAAACCCACACTCTTCTGATCCCGGGGCGAACTCCCTAACCACCAGGCCACCGCTGCCCCTAATATTTACCATATTCGACTCCTTTAATGCAGAATCAGTAGCAGAATCACACTCGCGCTGAATTTATCTCCATCCTCAGATCAGTTATCAGATCTTTACGTCTTTGATCGAGCCTCTCTGTTTTCTTCAAAGCGGGAGCACCTACAGCCGAACTGTGTGGGGGTGGTGGTTGGGGGGTTGGAGGGTGGGATGTGCTGATTATGCTCATGTGGGATCCTTGTAACAAGCATAGCGCCTCTTCTGGGTGTGTGTGTCACAGTTAAACAAGTCCCTGTGGGTACGTATGCCTGAGAATTGGTTCTTGCTGATGTGACAATGTTGTAGTAATGAACTGCTTATACTGCTGACCGGGGAAAATACAGACACATCAGCTGTTCAACAGCAAAATAATGGCACTTTATAGCAATTTCATGGAAATCATCATGAAGAGATAGTTGATGTATTGCGCTTTGTGTATTCACACATTGTCAAGGCCTGCTGGTATTAACACAGAGTAAAGGAAGAGAAGAGTGTGTAGGGGGTTTTAAAGTATTGTGCTGAAGTACACTGTGAGTGTGCGTGGTGTGTCAGCATGGTTTAGATGTGCCAGTACTCAGTATTTCACTATTTCAAGAGATCATACACATTAAATATAATCTAAGACAACCTGAAATACAGTCACTACAGTTTAGTAAAACGAGAAACTCACCAGAGATTTATTAAAGTCTCCGATCAACTGTGCCTTCACAAGCTCCCTAATTGCGATTTATGATAAAGTCACTTCCCTGAGCAGGACTCATGAATGAACCCAGTGCATACAGCCAGAGCACAGGCAGGCAAAGACCTTCTTCTCTTTTGAAAAGAAGAAACGAGGCCTTTTCCAGGATGGAGATCCATCTCAATCTCAGACCCAGTTTAGCAAAAAGACAAAGCGGTGTACACGTGCTAAGTAACTAAATTCTAAACTGAATCACTTTGGCCTCGTAATGAATGATAATAAGGTGAAATATAAACAGCCGGTGTAAGCGTACACCCACTTCTTCTTTAAACCTTTAGCTCCCTGTTTGGACTAGACAAGATTAAAGCTCACAGCGCCGCTGGGAGAGCACTAATGAAGCCCCAAAGAGAAACATTAGACTGTCCGCATGAACACGGTGCAGGGCAAGGACAAATGCAGCCCGAACTATAATAGGACAACTATAATAAGAAAGATGTTGGTTGTGCTTTATTTTTTCATTTCACTTCATACACAAGGCCCAAAGCTGTATTTGTACTTGTAATGTGTTTACAAGTGCATTTATCACAGAGCGGATTCAGGTTCTTTTTTTGAAGTGCATACATTCTTTACTTAAG
>CM029387.1:10470034-10807534 GCA_017165825.1 Hepsetus odoe
CCTTTGCCACCTACCAACCCAACAGTGAGATAGAGGTCACACCCTCCACCCTCCGCACCAGTAAGTGGCACAGTGAGCGAGAGAGAGGGAGTATGCAAATTTAGTGTGAGAGAGAGGGAGAGATCAATCCTTTACATTTCAAGTTTTTCTTCAAGGTTTAACATCATCCATGCATTATGCACTGCATATGTAAAACAATGGCAACATGAAAAATATCTAATAACAAGGGTCTTTTTTTAAACAATAATCTGTATTTTGAGCAACATTTTGTAATAGTTTTAGTTTTTTTAGTTATTAGGTGTAAAAATCATCTATTTTTAGGCTTGATGTGACTTTTTTGCTGCAAAAAAAACCAAACGTTCAAATATCTATGAGTGCTTTACCCAGAAACACAAGCAGACATAATTGTTTCTCTCTCACAGACATGCCGCTGCACGTAAGACGCAGTAGTGATCCTGCATTACTGAGCTTGACTGCAATGTCTTTCTCTGAGCCTCGCTCTCAGCCTGAAGAGCCTTCTCGAAAGAACCCCACGCGCTGGTCCACCACAGCCGGCTTTCTCAAACCACGTTATTCCACCGGGACCAGCAGTCTGGAGAGGAAGGTACCACACATGCTATTCAGACATTGTTTTTACTGGAAGTCCCTGTGCTCAGTCACAGCAGAGCGGGGCAAGGTTCAGAATTTTGGGCCCTGAGAAAAGAGTGTCTGTTGGGCCCCTTATAAAAACAAGGGGACTCTCTAGTGGATTTCAAATGAATCAGCTTCGTTTAAGTACCAACCCCGAATCCCAGTTCTACTCCCTCACTGAACTTTCCCCACCTTTCCCCTCTGTATGACGCTCCCGGTGATCCAGCACTTCTCATTTTCACTGAAATAAGAGTCACTGCCCAACCGCATATGCATTACATTATGCTCTGTGAGGTGAAGAGTTAGAGGTGTATAGGTTCACCACACGAACTTTCTGACTCTGAAATCTTATCTGTTCATTCACAATGGCTTCAGTCAGAACTGAAATAGAGATTTTAAGAACAGTTCCTGACATTCAGTCCGATTTTAGGATAGGAAACCCAGGTATAGAATTACATCACATCCTTGCGTCCCAAAAATTCTGGTTGTACCACCATTTTTGTTTTAATTAAATGTTAGGTTTCCGGCCGCAGTTGCCTTTTGTAAGGCTGTGGAGGTGTCAGGAGTCTGGAACTTAACTTTATTGAGCACAATCTTGTGCTCACCAACTCTGAACTTATAGAGAGTGACAAAGAGAATGACCAACACTCTGCTCTGACTCATTGGGACCTTTAAACCCTTGAGCCAATGGGACATGCCTGACGTCCTAATGAGGAGCCAGGTGTGCCCAGTAAGAGCAGAGCGCCGCAGCCGTCACACCTTTAAACCATTAGAATGTCAAAATTAATAAAGGGGAATTCCACCAAAATGAAAAAAATATGCGTAATCAAATAGTAAAGAAAGAAATATATTCGTTCAGAGTGATTTGCTGTGAAAAGTCAGTTATAACTTCTCGCAGTGCTGGTGGTATGAATCAGTTGTCTCGAGATCTGAATGTTTTTATGAGCTCCTTATAAGAAATGGCTTCATGGAACGGTAATAAATGTCCTGCAATTTTGTGAAGTTTTGGCCTAAAACACATTTTACCAATATCCGTGTTACATGCAAAACTCGATGTAACTCTAAACACTATGGATGTACAAGTCAGTGTATTTCTTTGTGACGGTCCCAAGCCCGGATAAATGACTTCAGGAAGGGCATCCAGTCTACAATAATGGCAGAGGCGGCAGAGCTTGGAGACAAAGTTAGAGAAGTGAGACTGCATTGGTTTGGACAAGTACAGAGGACAGACGAGGAGTATATCGGGAGAAGGATGTTTAGGAAGGAGCTGCAAGGCAAGAGGAGAAAAGGAAGACCAAAGAGGAGGTTTAAGGATTTGGAGAGAGAGGACATGTAGATGCTCGGAGTGATAGAGGAAGATACCAACGACAGGAAGAAATGATGAAAGAAAAGGATGATCCACCGTGGTGACCCCTTCAACCAGAGTAGTCGAAAGCTTACGATCAGCATCACTAAAGAAATGGAACTCTGAACTTCCCTGCAGTGAGCCGTTTCAAATCGAAACCTGAATGAATTTGGTATTTCAACCCTTAAGTTATACAGAAACATTCAGAGTTCTCTTTTAATGGAACATTATAGGGTTACTTATATTTGTGTTGCACAAAAAAGTATTTATTTTTACAGCAGAGACCTGAACGGAAAAACAAGGTGTAACGTTTATAAAGAAAAATCCTATCCAGGTCATGTTTTTTTTGGTACTGGGGTGTTGTTGTTGTTGTTAATAATAATAATAATAATGATAATAATATTATTATTATTATTATTATTATTATTGATGATGATGATGATGATGATGATGATAGTAGTAGTAGTAGTAGTACTGAAAAAATGTCTATTAGAGAAGTGATTTGAGAAAGACATTTCTCAAATTTTATACATCCTCTTTCTCCAGTATGTTTACTGAATAAAAAAGGAATTGTGTTCTATTTATTTATAAATAGACAAATGAGAATAGACACTTTTTTAAAGAAACCCGAAATTGGAAATATCAGACCACTGCATGTTGTTTAACACCTGGTTGAAGAATAATGGAAGAAACGGTGAAAGGTTTAAGTGACTTCAGTAGAGCAGGCTCGGAGGATAGTGCTGAATCAGCAGTGCTGGAGAGGAGGAAGTGTGTGCTGTGTAGAAAACCTGGACGGCTGTGGCTCTGCAGAGTTGCAGGAGGTTCTTTAACGATTGATGAACATTACAGTTGTGTAAGAACTGTACGTGACATTCTCCATGATTTCCTTGTTCAGCACTTGGAGAGCACTCAGACTCCATCTGGTTTACTGTGTGTTTGCGTAAATGTGTGTGTCTGTGTGTGTGTGTGTGTGTGTGTGTGTGAGAGCATATGCCATGTTTTTGTCATTTTCTGATGCTGTTCTGGCTTACACAAACATAGTAATTTATGATCCTCTCCTTCTCTTTTCTCTCTTTCACTCTAAAACCCCTTTTCTCTCATTCAGCCCATATTCTCATTATCAGACTTCAACCTTTACCTCCATCCTTTTTTTTCTTGCTCTGTTACACGTGTCCCTTTCTGTTGCTGTCTTTAATGTTCTTGTGATTTGTCTTATTCCTACTTTCTCATTTTCCTCTCTTTATTCACTCACTTTTAAACACTTATCCACTGTCAGTCTTTCTCTCCCTTTCCTGTCTGTCACTTTTATTCTGTCTCTTTACTCATTTTACCTCTTGCTATTGATTTATTTTATTCTCTCTCTCCCTCCCTCCCTCCCTAGCGATGCTTGTGTTGTAGCCCACTGTCTTGGCTGTAGGGCAGTTATTATCTTGTACAAAGGCGGTTATTTTAGTGGCCACACAGTTTACTACTACAGTAGTCAGACCTTCTGCATGGAGCTTATCAGTGAGTAATTTCTTCCCATCTCTCCTTGCCTCTTGTCCCACTCTCCCCTTCTCTGCTTCAGGGCCGAGGCTTGGACACCTATCGGAGTCTTCCTCGCGATGCAGGCCAGTGGACCAGTCAGAGAGAGTTTCAGAGAGAGACGGCTCGCTCCTCTTTAAGCGCCAATCACCCCATGGTGGACCGCTGGCTTGAGCGGCAGGAACAGGTATCCACATGTTTATTAAGAATGATAAGCATATTTGCATATTACTGCATTCGAAAAATAATCTCGCAGCACAAGTCCTTGCAGCACTACAATGCAGCACTCAAAGATTAAAATAAAGAAGGTACAAGCTCACATGAAGTGTTAGATTAGCACATATTAAAGAATAAATTGCTGGCTTGCTGTTTGGGCATCAAGTGTGTTAAAGATTGCAGCATGCAGTAAAAATGTTCCTAATGTTTTTTAGTATATATTGGGTTTCAGTAAATTTAACTGATCACTAATCTAGGTGTCTTTAAGGTAGAGGTTGGATTACATCAAGGATCAGCGCTGAGCTCATTTTTGTTTGGAATGGTAATGTTGACGGATGAGTTTAGACAGAAGTCTCCGTGGACGATGATGTTTGCTGATGAGTAGAGAGCAGGTTGAGCAGGAACCTGGAGAGATTGAGATGTGCTCTAGAGAGAAAAGAGGAATGAAAGTGAGTAGGTCAAAGACAGAGTACATGAGTGTGAATGAAAGGGAGGAAAGTGGAGTGGTTAGGATGGAGGGAGTAGAGGTGACAAAGGTGGAGGAATTAAAATACTTGATCAACAGCTCAGTGTAATGGCAGGTGTGGAAGAGAGGTGAAGAAGAGAGTGCAGGCAGGTTGGAATGGGTGGAGAAGAGTAGCTGGAGCAATTTGTGATGGATGGGTACCAGCTAGAGTAAAAGGGAAGGTTTACAGGACAGTAGTGAGACCAGCTCTGTTGTACGGGTTGGGGACGGTGGCTCTCATGAAAAGACCGGAGGCGGAGCTGGAGGTGTTAAAAGATGCTGAGGTTTTCGTTGGGTGTGTCGAGGATGGACAGGATTAGAAGTGAGTATATTAGAGGGACAGCTCAGGTTAGACATTTTGGAAACAAAGTTAGAGAAGCAAGGTTGTGTTGGTTTGGACATGACCAGAGGAGAGACGAGGATTATATTGGGAGGAGGATGTTGAAGATTGAGCTGCCAGGAAAGACGAAAAGAGGAAGACTCAGAGGACAGGAAGAATTGGAAACGGATGATCTGCTGTTGCGACCCCTCAACGGGATTAGCCAAAAGATGATGACTAATATACATGTCTTTATGAAAGACCATTTTTTGCACCTGTGCCAGCCAATGATCCAAAGAAGAGAAACAAAGAATGCAGGTTGCACGACATGTTGCCTCAGTTTTCCAGGTCTTGAATCATGAAGTATACTAGTATGAATCATGAAGTATACTGGGGCAGCGGTGGGCTCATTTTTAGGGAGCTGGCCCCAGGATCGGAAAGTCATGGGACGAATCCCAGACCAGTAGCTTGAGCAAGGTACCGTCCCCATCACTGCTCCCCGTGCGCTTTCAATAGCTGCCCCCTGCTGTGTGCGTGTGTATGGGTTAAATGCAGAGGCTACATTTTGTTGTGGTTCACTGTATGTTGTGCCTTGTACTCACAATGACAATTTGTCACTTTCAAGTCATGCCAGCATGATTTAGATATTGATCCACATCCACTGCTGGACCCACATGCATAAGCATTTGCAAAATAAAAGTACAGGCTCCCCAAATATTATCAATTGTATAATTTGAATATTATGAAACGTATTTCTGGGATTTAAAGTTAAGCAATATCTCTGCATGTTTATATGAGAACAAACACGTAATGCCATTCCCGCATTCCCGTGACTCTGCAAAACTCACACAGTTCAGCAAGATGACTCCAAAAATGACTTTCTCTTGTCTAATTCTTAGCAATGTGGATGATTAGGCAGGAAACCACACACAGACAAGAGAAATAGTTAGCAAACAGATTATATTTTTGGTTGATATTCCAAAAAATAGGTGTAAATAAGTGTACGCTTTCATTATTTTGTTTTAGTTACACAGCCATGGCCTAGTGGTTAGGGAGTTGGCCCCTGGATCGGAAGGTCGTGGATTTGAATCCCAGACCAGTAGGTTGCCCTGAGGTACCCTTGAGCAAGGTACCGTCCCCAACAGTGCTACCTGGGTGCTGGAAGTATGTATGGCTGCGCTCTGCTGCACGTGGTGTACTGTATGTGGGTAAAATGTAGAGAAGGAACTTGGTTGCAGTTCTCTGTGTGTTGCACCGGCACTCCCAATGATAGTCCATTTCACTTTACTGTTGAACTGCTTTGAATGTGCTTACCATTTTTCTTTAGAGAATATTTGCGTATTTCACTTAGAAAGCCAACAGAACCTGAAATTTACAAACGACTTTGTGTTAAAAATATTCCTTTATGCAGAGTATAATAAAGGAACACTTTGAGCCTTGTATCAGTCTGGCTTTTAATTTTTCAAACCAATGCATCGTCCGCAAGCTCTCCATATACAATATAGTAGTAAATAAATAAAAGAAAAAGTAAATCACAACTATCCACTGTAGAACGTTTTGCTAGATGGTTTTCAAAATGTTCCAGGGTAAAAAAAATAAACGTAAATGTGTTGAAAGTAATGTTGGCTGCATCATTTAGGGAGAAAATGGGAGGACGGGGTTGTTGTCCCCCCCCCCATATCCAGTTGCATACCTGATGAATGGTAAAGCAACATGTGGTGAAGTAAAGGACAAAAAGCTTATTTGCAGTTAGGACTTTCACAATATAGTCATTAGGTTGTGATAAAATGAAGCAATAAAATACTGTGTTGTGACAATTTACTGGGAACCCAGCTGAGAAGATAAAATGCAGGCTTTCTGCCGGACCAGTATTAATAGTGAACTCATGAGATTTGCCTTTCACCACAAATAAACATATCGGCAGTGTCTTAGCAAGTGTTACAGCAGCTTTAAGACCACTGACAGGTGAAGTGAGTTACACTGATCGTCTTGTAGCGGTAGAGCTGTCAAGGGGTGGAACATATACGGCAGCAAGTAAACAATCCGTTCTTGAAGCCGGTGTGTTGGAAAACAGAAAAACGGGAAAGCTTAAGGAAAAGTGGCGGCTAAACAAGTGAGTCGGAACATCTCCAAAGTGACAGGCCTTATGGAGTGTTCCTGGAAGGCAGTGATTAAAAACAGTGAACAGTGCAGACTCTCATGGGGAACAAAGGCTTGCTGAGGAACCATCTTGTCCGGTTCCAGAGAAGAGCTGTTGCAGCTACTAAAAAAATAGTCTTCTCATTATTATTATTGTTATTAATGTCCACTTAGTAAATCATTTTGACCACTTTTGCATGTGGCTGCTCAAAAGTCGCCTGTCAAATTGTGTGTTGGTGTGTGGGGGCGTACAGGATAAATGGCCTATGCGTGTGTTTGTGTTGAGGGTGGAATAAATGAGGGGTGTGTGTGTGTGTGTGTGTGTGTGTGTGTGTGTGTGGGGGGGGGGGAAAGCACCGGACAGTTGAGCTGTTTAAAACAACCGATGACTGTTTTATATTCACATATTCTGAGCTTGACATTTCACCGTGAGAACCAGAGCCCCATCTGACAGAATGAGTTCAGCTGTACGTATATGTGGCCGAGTCTTCTCTTGAATTACTCTTCCAAAACAAACACTTCCGCTCTCGTTTATTTCAGTTTCTGTATAAATGTCCGCTATTTAGTAATGTGGATACATTTCCCTCTGAAAGGGTTCATCTGGCTCGCTGAGAGTGATTCTCAGTGTGTGGGTGTGTGTGCGTCTGGCAGGACCCTCGTTGTGTATGTTGCTCTTGGTATGTGTGCTTGTTTGAGGAGGAGTGATTAAGCAATCTGTTGATTTAATTGGCTCACTTGAGCTGGAGTTAATGGCTGCTTTGGACGTGTTGATGTAGTGCAGCAGTCGGGGAGTCCAGTTGTTTAGTGGAGTTGCACAACACATCCTTTCACCCTTAAAGCCAACAAACAAAACAGTGACTCACTCGTTTCAAGAAGTGTAGAAGTGCAAAAGTAGAAAATAGATTTATGCCTTTTTAGGTCTTTAAATAGAACAAAACATAAGTGGACCGTATGTGTGGATCATTTTCATTTATATATACAGTCATGTGAAAAAAAATTACATTTACATTTGCTGCATTTAGCAGACGCTCTTATCCAGAGCGACTTCCAGGTCCTAATTACAGGGACAGCCCCCCCTGGAGCAACTCAGGGTTAAGGGTCTTGCTCAGGAACCCAGTGCTGGTAGTGCTAGAGGTGGGATTCGAACCTGGAACCTCTTGAGCCATAGGTCCATAGGTCCATACCGAAAAATTAGGACACTCCATTAAATATTCAGTTATTTATTAAGAAATGTTCACATATCGGTCTAATCTTGTTTTTATTTCTCTCTGGAAAGGAAAGTGACTGCATTGTGAATAACCACAGTGAGACACTTCTCGTAGCATCTACCAGTCTCTGACATCGGTCTGAGGAACGTTTGATCCATTCTTCAATGCAGAATTCTTTAAGCTGTGAGATGTTTGAGGTTTCTTACATGTACAGCCCGTTTCAAGTCACCCCACAGCATCTCAGTGGGATTAAGATCAGGGCTTTGACTCGGCCACTCCAGGACCCTCCATTTCTTAGTTTTCAGCCAGTCCTTGGTGGATTTACTGGTATGCTTTGGGTCATTGTCCTGTTGCAGGGTCCGCCCTCTGATACAAGGTAGAATTAATGGTGGATTCTATGCCAGGTCCTGCTGCAGACAAAGCATCCCAAACCATGACACTTCTACCTCCATGCTTCACAGTAGGTATGAGGTTCTTTTCCAGGAATGCTGTATTTAATTTACGCCAGACATGTCCTCTGTTCAGGTGTCCAAATAATTACATTTTCTGTCCAAGAAACATTATTCCTTATCTTTGTCTACACTCTTTCTGGCAAACTTCAGTCTGGCCTTGATGTTTCTCCTCCTTGCACACCTCCCATGCAAGTTAAAGTTGTGCAGTTTCTTTCTGATTGTAGAGGAACTTTCACATCAACATTTTACATGACATTTTAGGGTGTTTTGGTTTTTGCATTCTGCTTTAGGGGTGAACTTGCTTGGATGGACAGACCTGGGCATGCTGGCAGTTATTTTGGAAGTCCTCCACTTCAGTGGAACGGCTGATTGCAAATTCTTGAGAGATCTTTTTAAATCCCTTACCAGACTTATAAGCTGCTACAATCATCTTCCTGAAGGCCTCAGACAGCTCTTTTGATCTCACCATGGTGTTCACTCTCACCTCAAGAGTCAGGAGCACCAAACTAAATGTCTGAGGTTTAAATAGTTCAAACCTTCTTCCAAATGCTGAGTCACAATGTTCTAATCACCTGATGTGCTACACCTGTGTGTGATTTGAGCCATTTTAATTGGGAATAAAGGTGGGGTGTCCTAATTTACTCCTCAAAAGAAATCACAATTTTGTAGGATTGCATTGTACAGAAGATTTTGAAAAGTCTTTTCTTCGTTTTAATTGTTTATATATATTACTTGAATCTCCCAGTATTGTTAATATGGAGATTAAATATCCAGATGTCCAAGAATGTTACAAAAACACAGGCTTTCCAAATTTTTTCACCTGACTATATTTAATAATAATGATTGATAATTGGTTTTATTTGGGTTGAAACTGGTATCCATAAATCTGTGGACACATCAGTTGAGAGCGCTGATATAACTTTCTGTTCCCCAGCACAGGATATATTTAGTGCTTTATATAAATCGGTGCTGTAATTTTTCCTTGATTTCTTAAGGACTTAAATATGACCTAAAACATTTAGGATTTTTACTATCCTAAAAAGTAAATAAATAGAATTCATATCAAATTTATCACAATATATGATGAAGAAAAGGCAGCCATTTAACCTGATCCCATTAAGTTGAAAAAGCAATGTAATGTCATAAAATACTTCTTTTAAAAAAAAAACTCTTCTTGCCTTTTTTATTTTTGGATTGTTTTGTTTTTTGGCCCCCACTTGATTTGCATTTGGTATCCCTGTTGTACACCATAGCACTTAGAAAAATGTGTGAGCGTGTCAGATCAAGCGTGTTCTGATCTCAAGTGTTTGTGTGTAAGTGTGGCTCAAATGTGTATTTGAGTGCGTGTGTGTGTGTGTGTGTGTGTGTGTGTGTGTGTGTGTGTGTGTGGGGAGGTGAGTAATAAATCATGTTGAGTAAAATGGAGCAGTCGTAAATCACTCTCCTTTAGACTACCAATGAGAGTGAACACTTTCTCTCTCTCTCTCTCTCTCTCTCTCTCTCTCTCTCTCCTCGCTCCGTCCATCCATCCCTTTTACCTCTGTTCCTCTCTCATGTTGTTTTTCCTCATGTTTTTGTTTCTTCGCTGTTACTTACTCCCGTGAATCAGCATCCTTCTCTTTTTCCCGTGTCTTCAACTTTTGCTCTCTCTCTCTCTCTCTCTCTCTCTCTCTCTCTGTGTCCAGTAGGTGTTGCTGTGACTCTGTATTTGAGCAGGTGTTTTTTTTTCATCTTTTACTCAGTCTTGTGATCTTATCATCTCATCTTCATTCTTTATACAGACCCACGTGCGCACATGTAAACAGACAGACATTCTTTATCTGAGTCTATGGAACAAACTAAAAGGTTTGAACATACTCATTCATTCTCTCTCTCTCTCTCTCTCTCTCTCTCTCTCTCTCTCTCTCTCTCTGCAGGGCTGATAGAGTTAGAATGTGACTGAAGCTCATTCACACATTGGTGTATGTTCACAGTTCTGCTGGGATTATAATGCGTCACAATGGACTCAGTTAATGACTTTTTCCTCCAAAATGACTGGCCACACACACACACACACACACACAGGCTGCTTATTACAGTAACGAGCCAGAGCTCATTGTTACTGCTTCCTTTAAAATCCCCAGCGATTTAGTGTGTGCGCGCGTGTGGCCTTTCTTCTTTTCCACTCATTGTGTGTTTTCCTCTGTGGCACATTTCTTCATTTTTCGTAATTGTGCAGAAAGAGGAACATAGTAGTTGACCGACTACTTTGCAAAACAGGACACACACACACAGTAACCCAGTTAGCATTCAGTTCACACTGAGGTGTGTGTGTGTGTGTTTTATAACTACTTTGTAACTTCATGGTCAGCACACAATTATGTAACTTTCCCAGTCATATAGATGCACACATGCGCACACACCACACTGACCTGCAAAACACTCAGGCTCTCATTAAACTTTAATGTCCCGGTGGTCAGTCCAGTGCCGTGAGCGCATACAATGACTCAGTGAATACCTTCTTGCCTGACACACACACACACACACACACACACACACACAAACTTGCGTATTTCCCAGCAGCCGCTCACCGTGGCCCACTGCTGAATAATAGATGTAAATGGTCTCATTCACAGCACAGGGACAGGGAAAGGTTTGTGTGGACGGGGGGGACTTTATCGCACTAAAATGACCTCATAACTTGTATAATTGGTGATAACATCACCCCACATATTCAGGTTTTTTGGGAAAATTTAAGAAGAGGGATTTTTTTTTTTTTTTTTAACTTGGTAGGGTTATGTTGAGGTTTAGGTATAAGGTTACAAAATTGAAACGTCCCCAGAAATATAGTAATAGCAAGGTATGTGTGTGAGAGTGGGGCTGCGTGAAGGTTTTATGCCTTGTAGCTCAGAACCTCGAAACCGTCTCAGAGGTGTTTTCACGCAGGAAAATCGTTATGTTTATATGATTTTCTGAAGCATTTGCCGAGAATTTCGACCAATCCATTTTAATTTTATAACTCGTAAAGCAATTAGCTTAATGGCATCATAGCCATTCTTATCAATACAGCAGCCTGGAGCCTCTTCATATTAAAGCACTTAAACTTTGTCCTGAGTTCAATTAGGGCCTTGTTTTATTGATGGACGCTAAGTTGGCAGTTCGTTGGAAACAGCTATACCATAGAGGTGAACCATGTAGGTTTACAGCACAGAGCGCAGCCATCATCCTGCACAGTATAACCACTGTGCTCCATCTATCAGTGTTAAGGGATCACAAAAAAGACCAGCCGTCCAGATATTATTTATGTGGTCAGTCAATTTCAGCACAGCAGTGGCAAGAACATGGTTCCAGCAAGTTGGTGTGCCCAGTGCAGTAGTGTTGCTGTGTGTTTTTTTTCTTTTTTAGTTTTTATATAAGGTTCTCAGGGTTAATAACCTTAGTCTCACTGTTAGGCTTGGAATAGTCCAGCAATCAAAATATCTAGCCAGCAACAGCCCTGTGATCAGAATCTGACCACTGGTGATGAGCTCCTGGCAGTAATCCAACAAATCGTACTGTGTACCGATACGTGTTTCTGATAAAATGACCCCATAAACCTCTCAGGGTGTTGTGCTCACACAGCCAGGGGTTCAGCTTAGCAACAGGCTGAGAATCTGAAAAGAAATCTAAATGCTCCGAGGCCTCCTACTTGGAGTCTTTTCTGTCCTTTTGGTCAGAATTGAGTTTAAGGAAGGAAGGAAAGACCTATGAAAGAAAAGATTCCCATAAACTGGTCAGGTATGTTAAACAAACCCCCCCCAATCTCTGCCAAGGACCTGCAGGATGATGAAGTGACTGACCCTGTGTTCTGCAGACGTGATCTGCATGAAGCTGTAGAAGAAAACCTGCCATCTCATCACAGAAATCAATGCCTGTTAAGTTCATGCCCCAATTAGACGTTCCGAAGCACCGAGTTCTGATGAAGCAATAATGGAACCTTGGCTGCAGTGCCGATGTATATTTTTATATTTAAAAACAAACATTTATTTAAAAGACCATATTTGTAAGTGTCAAGCGAGAGGGTGGATCTGTCTTAATGTGAGGGGTGTGGCAGCTTATGGCACAGGAAGTGTTTGTGGATAAAGAGGGAGGAAGTCCTCCACTAAACTGATTCCTGGAACCTTATGTCTCACAATCAGAGAAAAAATAAAAGGATGGATACAAAAAGACGATTACCCCAAAAAACTGTGAAAATCAACATATAACTACCTCAAGAAATGAAGTCCAACAAGTCTGACCATTTAAAACCTTATTCTTTCATCGTCCCCTGATCTAAATCATAGTATTTTCTGAATCCGTGATTAGACCTTAGATATAAATTGCCTTTAAGGCAACTTATGAATACTTCTGAAAGTACAGCAGGAAGACTGTTTGCCAGCTGTTATTTCAGTCTAAAGGATTCTTTCAGAGTTCAGGTGCGAAGGGTAGACCAATATATGCACTTGCACTTCTGTTCAGTGTGTGCATTGCGGAAGAGTGAATTTAAAAGCATTTTTTTACTTTTATAAATGTGTAATTTGGCATAGAGGTGCCTTAACTTTCACATTCGGCTGTATCGGTGTTTAAAATAGGACTCTCCTTATACACAACCTATTCAATCTCACGTGCGCAGCATTTTTGGCAATAAATCAAACACTCTGGAAAATTCATAGGGCATTTGGAATGAATCATATTGTCAAAGAAATGCCAAAACTTTTTTTTTTTTTTTTTTCCCCCCCCCTCTTCACTTTATCTTTTGCACAATTGAAAACTGCCAGCTGCTCTCTACCTATCTGAACATTTCATGACATGGAACATTACTATTCCCCCCCATGCTCTAATGCATCAATTAAATTTTTTTTTTTTTTTTTTTTTAGCGGTGGTTCCACCGTAGGATGAAACCATTGATGGCTTTCAGTCTGTCACTATGAACCTCAATTCAGCAAATTTAAATGTCTTTTCATTTTAGCATATTCAGTCCTAATTACACTGCAGGCATGGTAGACGCCAGATAATTCTTCCAAAAATATTGGAACTGCCAAATAATTTGTTTTAGCTGTTCACGGAAAACATTTGGGTCTGAATTTGGAAGTTTACTTTTAGACATATTAAAACAGTGCCTTGTGCATCTGACCACCCAGTTTTTCAAGGGAGCAAAAGTACACCATCTGATAGGTGTTTGTTGTGTCCTGATAGATTTTTTTGAAGCCATGATTAGCTCTTGGTATCTATGATCAGTTTGGATTTTACCTGTGAAAACTGCCTTTATTGTTAAAAAGGGAAAACCAACAAGAAGACCACAGAGCTGTCCATGAGGAAATCGCATGGCATTTTAAATCTGAGGAAAGAGAGCAAATCCATTAGGAGCAAATAACAAACACTGAGGATAGCTAGTACAGAAATACTGCGGATGATGTCCTAAAAAAGAAAAGAAAAAACACTGGTACACTGAGCAAAATGCACTGATACTGGGGTAAAAGCCTGGAAAACCATAAGCAAAGAGGAAACCAGCAATTTACTTTGAAAACTTTGTCCCAATACTTCTGCTCACTTGAAAAACTTGTTGGTCCAGTACAGAAGGTACTGCGTTCTGTGTAATTTATCAAATCTAGACCTAAATACCAGGAAATCGTTCTCTCCTGACCTCTAATATCATCGTTCATCTTTTCATCTTAAAGCCCAATGTCTTCAGTGCCTAATAAAAATGAAGGAATCGGCCTGCTGCTCCAGTGCTTTTGGACTGAATTATTTCAGGTCTTTCTATTTTGATTTATTTTTAACATAAGCTGTGAAGTACCTGCAAGTGATGCCTTCCCTCATAACGCGTGAACATAATCTTGTTTCTTACAAAATCGGGCATATTTATTTCTGCTGTTTGACGCCGGCTTCCCTCCGCTGTCCCCGCGTCCCCTGCCGTGCTGAAGCGGGTTATGTGACAAAGGTAATGTTAATATCGACTGATGCTGCTTCCACAAGCTCAGAGGCTCCACAGCACAAAGGTTAGAGACAGGAACAGCCTTGGTGTGCCGGCAGAGCACATAGAGATTTCTTTTTCCTAGAAAAGCGGCCGCCAGCTGCACTACTATCGTCAGTCTGTGAAGGCTAGGAGGCAGAATCACGTAATGACATGTTGCAATCATGAGACATACCGCCTCACGGCCCTAGTCCTTAGGGCTCAGAGGTCCGTGCAGTAAGGAACATGTGTTCATTGCTGGCCTAAAATCTTTTTGGGCAGCTTTTCTGAGAGTTAGCGAAGGTATTTTTACTTTGACAGCGTTCTAATGCAAGGTTAACGCTGGTGTCATGATGGGTTTCTTACGTTGTATTCTCAGAGGAATGTTTTAGTACCTTTCCTGAAGCAGAGACAGTTGGGTTCTTTTTTATTACTGTATGATGCCACCATCACTGCTACTACTAATAAAAATATTTTACAAAGTGAGTTGTTGTTTTTAATCTATAAAAATAGATTTTTTTTATAATTTTAATAATAAAAAAAAAATTCTTAGATTTGACCTTTTAATGTATGAGGTTATTGATTTAGTGGCAGTTCTCAAAGATACAGTAGCTGTGCTCATAGACGTGTCAGAAATTTCCAATGAAGAAATATTCCACATGCACAATATGAGTGCACAGGTGTATAAAATGAGGACAAATAATAATGAGAAAAAAAAAAATAGAACTCTAGGATACTTTTTCCCCCAGAATGGTTGCAAGACTGTCACATACGTAAATGTAGCTGAAGCACTCACACATGCGCATACACACACAGCTACAGAGACGTGAGGTGCCATGGCAACAGTGAGTGGACAGGCTCCCAGCGCATTGTAATTTGGGGCACAGAGTCTTCTGTAACCATCTGAAAATTTAATGATGAGAGAGAGAGAGAGAGAGAGAGCGAAACCATGTGATTCTTCATTAAGCTTGTGCATTTGTATACTTGAGGTTGCCTGAGGAGTGCGGTGAAATGTGTGTGTGTGTGTGTGTGTGTATGTATGTATGTGTATGTATGGCTGAGTTCTGATGCATGCTCATGTTAAATATGAATTTTTTCAGTCTTTTCAAAAAGAGAAGAACATCCCAGTTACCATCTGAGCTCTTCACAGAGGTGTGTAAAGTGTGGCGCGTGTGTTAAAGTTGCCGGTTGCTTATTTGCAGTCATATAACCGTTCTTAAAAGTCGGAATTACCGGAATTTGAGTATTCAGAACGTTAGAGAAAACCATCTGAATGTGGATTACATGTGCAGTTCAGATGAGTGTTTTTGATTTTGCTTTCACCCTCATGTACCTTTCTTGCAGAAGAATAAAGGCTGTGTGATGTAAGTTACATGTAAAAATTTCCACAGATCCAGAATCTATCCTCTCATCTAGAATTAAAACTAATTCAGGCTCTCCGCACTTGGGGAAAGAAGCTTTGTGCACCAGGCTAAAAACTACTGCCAGGTCTCAGACCATCTAAAGTAGGGTTATAAGTGTTGTCCTGGAGGCTTGTATGGCCATTCCTCTTCTAAAACACATGTCTGCACCTTCCAGGTATCAGGGGAAAAAAAAAAAAAAAAAATAAAAAAAATATATATATATATATAATGGCATCATTTTCACTTTGAAACTCACATCTGGGGCTGCTTGTTGTGTGTCTTGGAGAAACTGTTGCACAGAATTTGCAAGTGTGCACAGCCTTTCCTTCTGCGTTCGTTGGAGTGAAATGTGTCCATCAGGACATGCAGCATTGTTTTGTAGAATAAGATTAGAAAAAAGCTTGTAAAAATATTAATGCAAAGCCATGAACAGAGAGAAATCAGCCAGATGAATTGATGAACATGCCCCAAACAGCATGTTAAATCATGCTATAACCTACATTCCTTAAGGATTACGGAAATCGGACGAGCAGAAGGTGGAGGAAGCTGGATCGCAGATGAGCTGCACCATGATTTAAATGTACTATTAGTTCGATTTTCCAGCTAGTTACTGTAGAAACACTTTGTTTTAGTGCTGCTTTTATATTTATCTCAGGGGCAGCGGTGGCCTTGTGGTTAGGGACCATAGGAAGGCCGTGGGTACGAATCCCTTACCGGTAGGTTGCATGGAGGTACCTTTGAGCAAGTTACCGTCCCTGTCACTGCTCCCCAGGCATTTTCAATAGCTGCCCCCTGCTGCACGTGGGCTTTTGGGTTCTATGCAGAGGTGTAATTTCGTTGTGGTTCCCTGTGTGCTGTGCTGTTTCACAAAGACAAGTTGACACTTTCACTCACTTAATATCACCAAAACAAACTGGACAGGAGGTGGTACTGGGGCTCCAGTGCAGTACTTTGGCTAGTTTTGCTGTAGTGTTGCAGGGATCTAGAACAGTCCTGCCGTAGTGCTGCAGAAGTCTAGAGCAGTCCTGCTTTAGGGCTGCAGGAGTCTAGAGCACTCCAGCCGTAGTGCTGCAGGAGTCTAGAGCAGTCCTGCCGTAGTGCTGCAGGAGTCTAGAGCAGTCCTGCTTTAGGGCTGCAGGAGTCTAGAGCAGTCCTGCCGGAGGGCTGCAGGAGTCTAGAGCAGTCCTGCTGTATAGTTGCGGGAGTCTAGAGCAGTCCTGCCGTAGGGCTGCGAGAGTCTAGAGCAGTCCTGCCGTAGGCTGCAGAGTCTAGAGTGTCCTGCCGAGGGCTGCGCAGGAGCCAGAGCAGTCCCGCCAGGCTGCGTGGAGTTCAGAGCAGGTCCTGTCAGAGGGGGTCAGCGGAGTTCAGAGCAGTCCTGCCGTAGTGCTGTGGGAGTTAGGAGCCGTCCTGCCATAGTGCTGCAGGAGTCTAGAGCACTCCAGCCATAGTGCTGCAGGAGTTTAGAGCCGTCCTGCCATAGTGCTGCAGGAGTTTAGAGCAGTCCTGCCATAGTGCTGCAGGAGTCTAGAGTAGTCCTGCCATAGTGCTGCAGGAGTTTAGAGCAGTCCTGCCGCAGTGCTGCAGGAGTCTAGAGTAGTCCTGCCGTAGGGCTGCAGGAGTCTAGAGTAGTCCTGCCGGAGTGTACATATACTTTATATTTAATATTGTTTTTCTTTTAGTGTTTGAAAACAATTTCCTATTTTTATTTCATAAAAGTATGATGCATCCTTTAGTCGTTAAGTTAGTAGTAAAATATACCACTGAGGTTTCACCTGACTGAGTGACCTATGACTACTATAGGAATTGTGGGTAATTTTTTCTTTTGTGGTTTCAGGAGGAGGCTCAGGAAGAGGAAGATGGACGAATAGATCCAGTAGGCCGGGCAGATATCTGTTTAGAGCAGACAGGCGTGAGGTCACTAGAGTGAGTTTTACACACACCCTCTTTCTCTTCTTA
Source organism: Hepsetus odoe (assembly GCA_017165825.1). Taxonomy (NCBI): domain Eukaryota; kingdom Metazoa; phylum Chordata; class Actinopteri; order Characiformes; family Hepsetidae; genus Hepsetus; species Hepsetus odoe. Next base: position 10,487,682 of record CM029387.1, read on the forward strand.
CCTTCACCTCACCTACTCACACATGCATTCCCCTTTCTCTCCTAAGCACCTACCTCACCACACACACACACACACACACACACACACACACACACACACACTCTCTCTCACACTCACACACACACACACACACACACACACACACACACACACCTCTCTCTCTCTCTCTCACAATCACTCACATTACATATTGAATATTGCTTGTTTATTATTATATTATATATTATTATTATATATTATTACATTTACATTTTGTTACTTGTTTGTTTATAATTTATTTAAAACTTTTTTAAATTTTACTGTGTACTGTATATATGGTTGCCTTCCCTAATTCTTCTTGTAAATATATATATATAGAGAGAGAGAGAGAGAGAGAGAGAGAGATTATTTAATATTTATAGCTCTTGTACTTGTTTCCTCATTCTTTATATTTTTATATATTTTTCTTTTTTTCTGTACATCTATCTTCCTATATTCTCTGTCACCTTTGTAAGAGCCCTGTAACGCCCAAATTTCCCATTCGTGGGATAATAAAAGACTACTCTTCTCTACTCTACATTCTCTTTCTCTTTCTTACTGTCTCTCACACTCACTCACTCACACACTTTCTCTCTCTTGCACTTGTACAAACCCCTTTAGTCTGTTGTTAACTGCTATTGCAAGCCTCAGTGTTGTGTTGTGCTCACTCCTCTGTGCTGTTTGTTTTTAATCTCCCTGTTCCTGGCCTCAGTTTGATCTGCAGGTAATGAATCATGCTGCTTTTGTTGTTGCTATCTTGTTTTCTTTCTCGTAGGATGCACTTTCTAAAGGACAACCACACACTCTTTATAGACCACTGCAGTTTTTTTGGGAAGATAAAATGAGAAAATCCTTCCTAAATCTTTACCCGGAACTATAAAATCTGCAAACGACTATTGGTCAATAAATACAGTTCTGAAGTAATTCATTAATTTCCTTTTTTTTAAAACTGACCCTGGAGCTTTATTGCCCTTCATGTTACAGTTAACTCAGTTGTTGGATCATGTGTTTAAGGAGCAGAGAAAAGTAGGCTGTATGTTGTAAGAACATATAGGCCATATTGTGAGATCACACAGAACAAACCAAAATTTATAATGAAATCAAAGTTGACCTTGTTGGAATTTAAAGTTCTAGTCCCTTTTTCCCTGTTTTATAGAAGTGTAGTCGTCCAGTATCTGAGCCAATGCTTTATGAGGGGCTACGTTACGCTGTGCGCTGTGCAGTGGGTGTCCAAGTTTCTGCTCGAATGTTTTTCTAATACATTTATCCACACTCAGACACAGTGTGCTTTTGAGAACACGTTCTTCTGCCTGCACTGGCTCTTTATCTTATGCCGTGTTTATTAGTCTGTTAATGTTTGGGTGGTTTTTGTCTGTCTTTGTGTTTATCAGATGTCTGTATCAGTCATTAGGTTTTGAATTGAGTTTATATCAGTGGGTTTTTGTCTAAATTGTTTGTCTGTCTGTTTCTTTCTCAGGGATGTAGTGAAGTTGGTGGAGGTGTCTAATGATGGAGGACCTCTGGGGATTCATGTTGTGCCATTCAGTGGCCGTGACCGCAGGTAATCAGTGGTGTTTTATTATCCGTAATGTTGTGATTTTGTGATTTTATTTATTTATTTTTATTTAATTGTTTTTTTTTTTATTATATATATTTAAGTATACATTATGACACACGCAAATATTGACCTACCACATTTATCGACAAGCTGTTTTCATGGCTTGTTGTCAAATACCACAACACACCTTTCGAGTCTGGAACCCAAACAATATTCATTCGTTCATTCGTTCACTTACTCACACATTCTCTCTCTCTCTCTCTCTCTCTCTCTCACACTTAATATTTTTACTGATATATGCAGTCTGTAGTACAAAATTAAGAATAAAGTGTATAGAATGAAATGAATTGAAACTGTTGGTTATATAAATCCATACAGCTGCTGTATGGAGGGATTCATTTTAATGAGTGTCTTTAAATTATCAAACGTCACCGTCGCTCCCACCCCCCACCATCCGAACATGCACACTTGACTCTGTATATTTATACATATGGCCCTTTTGACTCTGGAAATCAATAATCATGAGTCAGTTTTGGACCTGGAAGTCTACTGTAGCTTATTTATGTGAGTGCAGTAAGACGGAGACTTCACTGACTCTGCAGCAGATTAAATTAAATTCAAATGAACAGCCTTTTAATCTGAACAGACTGGGCTAGTGAAAAAAATGGACCTGATTGTGTATCAAAGAGCAGCCAGGTTTCAGTAAGATTAGTTAAACTAATCTTTTTTTTTTTTTTTTGTATTTATAATTCCCTTTCTCCCGCACTGGTCAGCAAGAGTGGCCTATCTTCAAAATATACTCTCGTTAAAGTTAAAAGATGAGGAAATGAATTTTATGCTAAAGATCGGTTAATGACGCAGGGCTTTTTTTTATAGCCTTATCATGCTTGCGTTCAGAAAGCGGTTTATAGTTGAACCTGCCAGGATCTCAGACTGTGCTCGTGGAGATTGATTGGTGGAATGTATGTAGCGCTTTGGAGGTCTTTCAGCATTTGAGAAAATGAAGCCTCGTCTTGGTGTTTGGCAAACAGCCAGTTGAATGTTGTCTTATGTGTGCATGTTCATTAGCTTTGCAACTTTCAGAGATGCTCTGGGGTCAAGTTTAGACACTAAGGTTATGTTAATGTCCTAAAAAGGGTTACCTGTGGGTACCTATACTCTGTTTGTGTTAAATTAACAAAAGACCCCATCCACATTTTAGGGTTGCCAGGGTTTGACTTATGCAAAATTCAGAGTTTAGGCAATTTGAATAACTGCTGGAGATTTAAAGTATTTGGCAATTTTTGTAGCTTTTTACGTGTAATTTAGTTTTGACATCAGAATCTCATTGGTTAAGAAACTTTTTTGTAATGGTGAGGAAAAACTATCAACCCACTAAGCACTGGTTGCATCCACATGAATGTCAGGACACAAAGTCTTCCAGCAAAACACTGCCCTGATTGTCACACTGGCTCTGTCATGCTTTACACTGCAGCCAGGAATTTTTCAGTTAACCACATACAAAACAAGTAAATGCATTAAGTTAACTTCTTTTGTTCGAAAATATTTTACATGCAGCTTATTTGATTGTAGTAGAGCACCACCGCAAACTTGCATCAGATTCTGAACTTTTAACCAGAAATGAACTGAATACAATTCAGCAAATAGGATGTGTTGTGAAATGTTTCCCAGACTGGCTGCAGCAAAACCACATTCTGATTGATATGGCAAATATTGAAAAAGCTGTCAGATGAAAAAGAAACACTAGTGAGAGAGAAGTGCTGCTTTCAAATGCTAGAAGCTTCAGCTGGAATTAAAAGTTTTAACCCCAAATAGTAAAGGGGAAGGTCGTCATCTTCTACACAATATTTACATCTCTGTTAATGACCTGACCTTTTTTTTTTAAAAAACAGGAATTGTATTTATCTTAATCGGATGCTTTATGAAGTGATGCTCAGGAAATTTGAAAAGGATACTGGAGGACACTTGAAATGGTGAAGTGTAGCTTGAAAATGTAAGTGTGTGTCTTTGTGTTCATCGTAGGACGCTGGGACTGCTAGTGAAGCGGTTAGAGCGAGGAGGAAAGGCTCAACAGCAGGGTTTGTTTCAAGAGAACGACTGCATTATTCGCATCAACAATGGAGACCTGTGCAACGTCCGTTTCGAACAGTAAGACTCTAATGACCTCTGATCAAATTATGTGAACCGTGACACTCTCAGTACCTCCTCTGTCTGAAATGGCTGCTGTGTAGCGGCAAAGTTTTGTTCATTTTTATAGCTCAAGTTTTACTGTACGCTCGACTGATCAGCTAATTTATCATTCAGGAATAGTTGATCAGAATAACAACTTTAATGAGTCTCAGTGCCTTTACCATTTTGTGTCTAAATGCTTTTTAAAGTGACAGTCAATGTTCATGTAGGCACTGAGGGTTCATGGTCAGTTGGAAAGGGTTTTTTTCAATGCAAGAGAATCTGTGTAGCCCTTAGACTAAGCTTTGTAAAGCTTAGTAATTTTGCCAGTCTTGGGTGATTTTGCTTATTTCTCTTTCATTCGGGGGTAGCAAAAGACCCCCAAACACCCCAATTACACCTTTTATTGAAATTATCTTTACAAACAACAGTTAAGAAGTTAAATCTGGCATTTTACAGGAATTTGTAATGCATTTTTATATATATATATATATATATATATATATATATATATGTGTGTGTGTGTGTGTGTGTGTGTGTGTATTATTCATATATTAGTGATGTTTTAATGTGTGTGTATGTGCATGTCTGCTTGTCCTTTTTCTCAGAGCTCAGAACATGTTCCGTCAGGCAATGCGTTCTCCGCTGATTCTCTTCCATGTGGTACCGTCAGAGAGGAGAGCAGAATATGAACAAATCTCTCAAAATGAGCTAAACCCCACCCTCAACCACACCCACCCCGCCCGTCTCAGCCCTGATTCCATAAAAAGTGAGCCGATCAGCAATGCTGACCTTGACTCCTCCACTTCAAGTATTCCCCAACCCAGGCCACACCCACTAAATGAGCCAATACAGCATCCAGTCGGATCATTGGGCAAACCTCCCTCAGGGTCGTCTGCTCAGAGGGTCTCTAGCTCCACCCCTACACCTGGCTTCAGTAAAAGGTTCAGGCGGAGACTTGGAATCCAGCTCAAGAAAGGTATGTACTGTGATTGTTTAACCATTCGGGTTTTACAGTGGCCTTTGCTGAGCACTTTGCATTTGACTGTAATTGAATCTGTGTATTTCTAAACTCCATAACAACAGTAACAGGAATCTTTCATTTCCTTTTCAATATTTCAGGATTCAACATTTTGCATATAATCTATTGTTTCCAATTTTCAGCTTGTAAGACATTGTGCTAATCATTCATACAGCTATTCTTTTTATTTATTTATTTTTAAACTTTTACAGTGAATGCCTCAACTAGGCAGAATTATTTCAAAACTAGCATTCGAACGTCTGGTCAGAGGACATTGTGAACTGTAGCGAGAGTTGGGATCGGCTTGAGGAGACCTTGGAGAGGTGGAGATATGCTCTAGAGAGGAGAGGAATGAGGAGTAGGACTGGCGTAAGAGTGGTTAAGAGTGGTGGTCTAGTGGTAGGATACTTGCCTATGGATCTATGGCTCTAATTCTGGTCACAGGTTCAAATCCCACCTCTGCCACCACCACCCTGAGCAACTGAGTTGCTCCAGGGGGACTGTCCCTGTAATTAGGACATGGAAGTCGCTCTGGATAAGAGTGTCTGCTAAATGTACTAAATCAGAATACATGAGTGTGAGTGGGACAGCGGAGTGGTTCGAATGCAGGGAGTAGAGGTGGCAAAGAGGAAGGAGGCTCAATTCTGTGGGTAAAAAGTACAGAATAATGGTGGAAGTGCAGGCAGGTTGAAATGATTGGAGAAGAGTGGCAGGAGTGATCTGTGACAGGAGTGAAAGGAAAGATTTTCAGGACCAACAGTGTTATACGAGTTTGAGATGGTGGTGCTGATGAAAAGAGAGGAGGTGGAGGTGGAGGTTTAAGGTGCTGAGATTTGCATTGGGAGTAATAAGGATGGACAGGACTAGGAACAAGTTATTGCTAGAGGAACAGCTCAGATTGGATGATTTGGCGACAAAGTCAGAGAATAGAGATTGGACATGTCCAGAGGAGAGACAAGGATTACATTAGTAGAAGGAGGTTGAAAAATGGAGCTGCCAGGAAAGAGGAAAAGAGGAAGACCAAAGAAGAGGTTTATGGATGTGGTGAGAGAGGACAATGCAGGTGGTTGGTTTTGTAGGAGGAAGAGCACCAGTAGAAATGGACACGGTTGGTCCACTGTGGCGACCTCTAACAGGAGCAGCCAATCGGAGAAGAAGAAGAAGATTGGAAAGTCTTGTCAGATGTGCTACTTGTCAGATGGATACTCATCAGTGGGTTCTTGCTGGATTTTTTACTGCTAGTCAAATCATTTCAGGAGGCAAACCTACGTTTTGTTCAGCTTTGAGTTTGTAAGTTATTACAGTGTTTGAAACCAGTTATCTATAGAATGTACAGAATACGAATATTTATAATGGAGTAATAATCGAGTTGTGTATAATCACGTGTGAGTGAAACGTTCAGGAGTACAGACTATAGGCTTGGGGTTGAAATTGGCCAGTTTTAAACTCCAAACTGACCATTTTATCATTCTGATTTTGGAGGATATGGGACAGTTATGATAACCTGAACCAGCTGAACCCGATCTGTAGGTGAATCCCAGTTTTCTCTTACTTTACCTGTTGCTCTGTTTGTTTTAATTAAGTGGTCAATTGACTTTTGTGTTCAGGGCCAGATTGGTCTGTTAATATAAAATTGTATTGCAGCTTGAGTTCATGGAACGTATTGGTACACGTGTGTGAATGAATGATAACTAATAGGAAATAAAAATCTAATTGAAGTCACCCCCGGTCAATTAGGCTGTAAATAAATCTGGATCTGTTTGCAGGGTATAATAGTTCATCTGAAACTCTTAAATCCTAAGGAGCTCCATCCATAACTGGTTAAAATCTGTCCTCAGATGTAGCGGTTTCTGAGAGAGGGAGTGTATGATTTCTTGGAGTGAATGCCCGTAAAGGTTACTGTATTGTTGATGGTGTGGAAATGTCAGGGTGCTGGGATCCCCTGTGGCTTTTTGGATTCCCTTGCGTTTTGAGCCGCCTTTTTGGAAAAAAGATTGAGTGAAATGTCAGCTAGTCTGCTGGGGGACAGATAGGAACCCGTGCTTTCAGTCATTGCTTTCCTGCTCCCTTCTGCGTCCAAAACCGCAGCCAGGAGTGAGGAATAGAACGGAGCAGTGGCCTGGCTTTGGGTTCAGAAATGTTAGGAAGTGAACACCAAAGCATGCGTTGTTTTATATTCTTTATTTCTCATTTTCTAATTCTGAAAAAAAATGTACGTTCAATCTACATTCTTCGTCTGCTTAGACAGAAAACCTTGTCGAGCAGCATCCCAAAATCTTGGCATGCAAAATTCTTTCTCAAGAAAATGTTCAAGCTTACATTATCATTACATGTGAAGTATTTAAGCTCCTTAACTGTGAATTGCTCTCATAAAATTACAACGAATAAGCTGGTTTGCGTTTGAAAGATGAGTTATGAGGACATCTTATTCAGAGTGATGTTAATGGCCTAATGAAACGGAAAGTTTGCTGGAGGTGTGGGGTTAAGGGCTTTGCATATGGTGCTAGTGCTGGAGGATTAAGCCAGGCTTAAACCCACAACCACTTGATCCACAGCAGAGTATCCTAGCCCTAGTGTACAACACTCATTCATTCAATATGATCAGATTATTAGTTATTTATTCATACTGTGTGCACAACTGTGTGTGTGTGTGTGTGTGTGTGTGTGTGTGTGTGTCTGTCCATGCATCTTTGCAATATCACCCTGCTGCGAGTGAGGGGGTGGGGTGTTAATTGATTGCCAGATGTTGGCATGAGCTTTGGCACCTTCGAGCAGACAGGTGGCACAGCAGGCACAGGGGGCACCACGGGGTTGCTAAGCAGCGGTGTGTGTTACCATGGTGAGTGTTTCTAGGCGGTGGTGTGTTGGTGCGATGCGTGTAACAGACAGGTTCTCCATATGGCTGTCTGATCTCATCAGTGTGTTTCCTGTGGCTCCTGGGGCAGAAGCAGACACACACACCCACACGTATTCACATACATATAAACTGCACACACACACACACACTCACTGCAACAACAAACTATGCATGTAGTATATAAATACACACACCCAAAGCATGCATGCACATCTGTCACTCACAAACACACACACAGGCCTGTAAACAGTCTCTGCACAAGCAAGTGAACACACACACTTTTCTGACTCCTGCCGGCTCAGCTGATGTGACAGGGTGGCCCTGCTGTGTTTTTGGCTCCTGCTTTTAATCGGCCTCTGACTGCTCCCTACCTGAGGAGCAGGTGTGAGATTACCTCAGACATGCGCACGCACACACACACACACACACCTGACACGTGCTGTCCAGCAGATATCAGGTATATTTAGACATTGTTTACTATGATAGATTGTCATTATTTAATTCAGCATTTGTATACATTTAGTTTCAGGTCTCCATTAGAGCGATGTAAAAAAGGTTTATGATACATACATAAAATAACAGCCTGTTTAGCCATTTTAAAAGGGTAATTTTACGAAGCTGAGCATACCATTTTTGATCAAATAGATTTTTTTAAACTCACTCTTAAATAAAGGTGATGTATAGGGTTCTCTGCATATTGCCATGAAACAACTTTCAGTTAATAATAGAAACAATCTAGCAGAAAGGTTATTATTCATGTATCACATTTCATTATAGTGCGTCTAAAGTTCATCATTCTTAGTGAACACCCGCTAATGCCATTACACAGACATGGTCTTTATTGAATCATTTGACATTATAGATTTATACAGAACTATGTAGGCCACCATAAAGTGTATCAGATGATTTCCCCAAGGCTTTTTATTTTTATGGATTCATTTGGGTAAATGTGACGAGTATGAAGAAGCTTTTATTCTGGTACACAATATCGGAATTGTTTGTAAGCCTTTAAAATATTCTTTATACTCCCAAAACTGTTTTTCAAAGAAACCTCAGTAGTAGATTATAAACCCTTTTGTTGGTGATAGAACAGTAGAAATTCTTATGGTTTAAGTTTTATCAGACATTTTATACTGTTGTGCCACAAATCAGTGCAGATAACTCAACCTACAACCTCAGCTCCTGCTGCCTAGTCCGTTGCAGTCAGAGGTCATGCAAGTTCAGGATGTTATTAATGACCATTAGGGTAATATATGGGAATAGTCACATGTTGACCATTTGTAATGGTATTGTTTAGCTTTGGTATTGCCTCTGGTGCTCACATTAAGATGAGAATTCACAGCTAAACATTCCGCTCCTGTTAGCATGAATCACTGAAGTATTTTTGAAAATCCAGCAATGTCAAACAGGTGATGTAAGCATGAAGCATATGAGAAAATGACGGGAGAAATTCAGAGGTAAACAACATTAAGCACTGTTAACACCAAGCAAAGGACCTGTTGAGTGTTTATGGCACCATTGACGATCCCTGATCAATCACAGTTTCATATGACTGTTTCTTTGTGTTTTATAAATAAATGTTTTCTTTTAATCTATCATGCAAGCTAGTAATAATAAATTTACCGGTTTGTTTGGTTATATTGCAAGCTGCGTATAAACTGTACTTTTTGCCACATGACCTTCCTCAGGAGCTCTGATGGATCGAGGGAATAAGTAGTTAATTAGTTATGTAGAAGCACCATGACTACTTCATCCAGTTTAACTGTGTATAAAGTCTGAGCCCTCTGGCCATGTTTAATCATTTTGTATTTAATTTCTTGAATATGTGTGTGTGTGTGTGTGTGTGTGTTTGCCCTTTGTAGGTCCAGAAGGCCTTGGTTTCAGCATCACGTCTAGAGACGTTCCCCTTGGAGGTTCAGCCCCCATCTATGTGAAGAACATTCTGCCGAGGGGGGCCGCCATCAAAGACGGGAGACTGAAAGCTGGAGACAGACTGCTGGAGGTTTGGAATTGACATGTTTTCAATTTATGTCAAAAGTGAGAATAATTGCGAGTCACCCAGATCACAATTTAAGACTTAATCTTGTAGGAAGGCTGCATAAGCTTTTTGATTTAAGATTCATATAAATATCACCTTCTTTCGGTGGCTACCAGTAGTGTTTGCCAACAGCCTCTCCCACCACATCCATAAACCTCCACTTTGACCTTCCTCTTTCCTGGCAGCTCCATCCTCCACATCTTTCTCACAATATAAGCCTTGTCCAAATCCTGTCCGTCCTCGTCAATCCCAACGCAAATGTCAACATGAAACCATGCTGCTGCTCACTAATCGAGTCTTTTCTTAGCCACACTTCCACAACTCTCTCCTAACTTCATGCTGTGGCTTTACCCTCTATAGTTACTACAGCTTTGTTACTACTTACAGCAGGCGTGTCGAACTCCAGTCCTGGAGGGCTGGCGTTCACCACAGTTTGATAGTTTCCCTCCCCAAACACACTCACTATACCCACCACTAAGTGTGAACCAGGTGTGTTTAAGGAGGGGAATCACGGACTTGTGCTGGACTCCGGCCCTCCAGGACTGGAGTTGGACACCGCTGACTTAAAGCATTTTCGCATTAGACATCTCTAGCCAACCAGTTCATTAAACTTTATGACCTTAGGGAACCTGTGTATAGGATCCCAGTTTAATACCAGCTGTGTGCATCTGCAATTGATGTCTCAGCAATTTGTGCTTTTAAAGGGCTCTCTGAACACATATATTCTGTCTGAAAGAATATAATGTGAATGATTTTTTTCATTTGTTTTTGTTTCTTCTCGATAGTTCAGCTTGGTAGATCAGACGCATTTAATGGTAGAGAAAGGCTTGGCATTTAGCTAATGAGTTAAATCTTAAAGTTGTTTTGGAGTTGGCAAAATCTTAAACTATGCTGTACTTTGCCCCTCTTATATCGGAGTTTGACACATATGCTTGAAAGCCACTTGCAGAGTGCTTGTATCTCTTACTAAGAGAGCAGAACGTTCAGAAACCACACCAGCTTTGATTGACTCCATGTGAGAAGTAGTTGGGAGCTTAAAAGTTCTACATTAGCTCTCACTAGGGTATCACCAAAGCCCAAATTCATTAAGGTAGATTTCTCTCTACATTTCCATGTTTTCTCGTGCACTAATAGCCTAAACGTTTCTAAAGTTGGTTGTTGCCGTGGTGCCTTACTAAACTAGACCATGACTCATATGTGAGTATTCTCTCTCCATCATCACTCCATCATCAACTTTATTAAAGGATTTCAGGCTGACCTTCTTTTTGACAGCAGACAGCATATCCCTTAAATGCAGAGTGGTGCGTTTCACGTTTATCAACTGCGTAGCCTTTTAAAGTAATTGTATAACAATCAGTAAAATCACTATAACCATTTATCAGTTATATAATGATACACATTTTAATGATGTTAACCGCTATAGAAGCATGTACAAAATAAATAGTGGGTTTTTTGGGAAAAGGTGATTTTCCCAAAAAACCCCCCTTTACAGTTTCGACCAATTAAAACTTAAACAATAGAGCTGGAGCATGACAAAACAAATAAAACGTGGAAAGAGAGGGAGGAAGGTCTGATGGGAGCTTGTTTGACAGCTTTAAGTGAAGCTTTAGCCTCTTTGGACACAGACGTTTTTGTCCAGCACTCGGTAAAGAAACTGAAGGAAAGAGGGGAAAAAAGTGACTAGAGATTGGTCCATAGCATCAAAGACAAAAGATTAAGGTTTTGATCTGGCGTTCACCATCCCCAGACTTATTGAAAATCTGCGATTAGATCTTAAACTCGCTGTGCATGCAGGATGGCCTTATATTTCCGTTGAAGAGCATTATGTAAGAAAAGTGGAAAAATTTTAAAAGGCTTCTAGCCTGCTATAAGGGACATTTGAGGTGGCGTTTTCAGCCACTGCAGTTGTTACTGTCCACTGAAAGAATACCTGAGCTTGTGCACATGCTGCATTTTATAAGAATAGTATATGTGTATGCTTGCAGAACTATGTTGTATTTAAGTTTGTCCATTGCAGTGGTAGAGTTTTATTAGGTGTGTCCACACTTTCATCCACACATCTTTGTTTTGGAGCCCTGGTGTAATCTTCTATTTTGAATCCTTGTGTTGAACCTCTGAGTTTTGGTTGCACACTCTTACAACTGAAAGACATTAACCCTGTGCTGGTTTGTGAATGGTGCAGGTGAATGGGGTGGACCTGAATGGGTGTGGTCAGGAGGAAGTGGTGTCATTGCTGAGAGCCACACCTATGGGTGGTGCCGTCAATCTGGTGGTCCTGAGACAGGAGGACACCTTTCTGCCTAGAGAACTGGTAGGTAAAGTGTGCGTGTGAGTCTCTGTGTCTTTCTGCCTGCCTTTCTGTTTTCCAAATAACTTTCTGCTCTCTTCTCCTGTCTTTAGAATGAAGAGTCTTCAATGCAGAACACAAAAGACTTGGTAAGGAACGTACACACACAGTGTTGTAAGTTGAGCGGACGTATACATCACTTAACCTTTCCATACAGCACAATTACATCTTGTGGCATTGATTTTCAAGAAGATCAACAGCTATTGTGCCAAAGCTGCACAGAAAATGCTGTTGAGTTTGACCTTTAATGGACAAACATGAAACCCAAGAGGTACCATTTGACTCACAGATATGAAGGGCCTTATTTCCCCCCCTTTGAGGATGGTGTTGGTTAGCACGTGTGGACGGGTTCTCGCCTACTAGACATACTCCATGTGGTTTTGGTGAGGTCGAGCATGTAGGAGGCAGAATGTGATAATGTTGCTTTTGCTAGTTTCATGACTTTCCCTCAATTTCTCTGATTATGCCTTCATCCCTTACCGACAGATTGACTTCAGTTACATCATTGTTGGCTTCATTTGAATGACCTTCCTTTAACCCTCCACTGTTTGTTTTGTTCCAGTTTGGCACCAGTTGCACAACATAGTTACTCTGAAAAGCGGTGGCCTAGTGGTTAGGGAGTTGGCCCGAATCAGAAGATTGTGTGTTCGATTCCCTCACAAGTACAGTACTGTGCAAAGGTTGTAGGCAGGTGTGGAAAAAATGCTGTAAACAAAGAATGCTTTCAAAAATGGAAGTGTTAATCATTTATTTTCATCAATCAACAAAATGCAGTGAATGAACAAAGGAGAAATCTAAATCAGATCAATATTTGGTGTGACCACCCTTTGCCTTCAAAACAGCATCAGTTCTTCTAGGTACACTTGCACACAGTTTTTGAAGGAACTCAGCTGGAAGGTTGTTCCAAACATGACTGTGTTTCAACCTCCGTGTGACATTGATGATCATCAGCACCTGTTTAGTAAAACTGGTTGATCATACACCGACTATAATCCTACAGAATCCCTGACTTTGTGCAAGTGTACCTAGAAGAACTGATGCTGGTTTGAAGGCAAAAGGTAGAAACACCAAATATTGATTTGATTTAGATTTTTCTTTTGTTCACTCACTTTGCATTTTGTAAATTGATAAAAAATAAACAGTCATTATTTATATTTCTGAAAGCATTCTTTGTTTACAGCATTTTTTCCACACCTGCATAAAACGTTTGCACAGTACTGTATGTTGCCCTGAGGTACCCTTGGGCAAGGTACCGTCCTCGACACTGCTCCCCAGGCACTTTCAATAGCTGCCCCAGGCTGCATGTGTGTGTATGGGTGAAACGCGGAGGTTGAATTTCGTTGCGTTGTGCTGTGCTGCGTTTCACAATGACAAGGGTTGTCACTTTCACTTTGTAGTAGGGGGTTGGGAGTGTAAAGTTCTTTTAATGTCTGGTCCGGTCCATTTCGACATTGATGTTCACTCATACAGCTAAAGTTCAGGGCTGCAATACATGTGTGAAAGGGCTTTATGTGATTTATTAGAAGCTCATTTGCATATTTGAGCCTTATGTGACTTAAATATGGCAAAAGCCAGTATCACAATGACATTTAGCATTCATGTGATTTGCAGCCCTGGTTGGTATCTAGTCAGTGGAGACCCCACACTTTTTTCCCCTTCTATCCCAGCACCTGAAGCAACTGAGTGTCGGGTGCGGCATAGATGTGAACTGTCTGAAGGTCCCTAAGGACCGGGTTGGCAAACACAGCAGTAGAGGATAATGCGTATTATTGAGGTCTGTCAATCTCGCCTAATATCGTCCATAATTTTTTAATGTTAGATTAGTGCTAAATGCTAATAACCGAGATCAGTGGGTTTGCTGCCAGTAAGAGGCTTGTGGGTGTGTTGCTGCAGTGATGGCATGGTGGGTTGCTTTGGTTCCCGTAAGCTTGTGTTCTATCCGTAAATGAAACTCTAAATTCCATAAAGCACTCATGATTGCTAGCTCAATCTCTCTGTCTGATGTCTCACTCTCTCTCGCTCGCTCTCTCTCTCTCTCGCTCTCTCTCTCTCTCTCTCTCTCTCTCTCTGTGTCCCCCCTCTTTGCCTCTCTGTCGTTCTTTCTATCTGTCTGTTCCCTCTCTCAGCCCCCCACCTCTCTCATGCCCGCCACCACTTTCTCTCTCTCTCTCTCTCTCTCTCTCTCGCTTTCTCTTATAAGTAGACAGATGTTATCAGTCTCTGTAATCCCCTCTGTAGGATGGTGTAATCGTTTGTAGAGCTCTCAGTTGCTTTGATAACATGGATCAGCTTCACACACACACACACACACACGCGTGCGCACACACGTGCACTGTGCATTAACTTTTTAAAACTGATAAGATCGGAAACAGCAGCAGTAGAGTAAGACTGAAAACTTGAGATGGGGTTAAAAAAAACTCACACACTTGAGGGAGATGCAAAGAAAGAGAGACAAATTCTTTTAATGACTGCTACATCTGACACCCCTCGCTCTCTCTCTCTCTCACTCTCTCTCTCACACACACACACACATACACACACACACACACAGAGAGACATACATACATACATACATACTAGCTCACAAACAGCATGATGATTTTGCAGGAGTCTCGGTTACACGCACACAAACTTGTCCAAAGCCCTTTATTTACAGTTCAGGACTGTTTCACACATGTTCTTGAGCACGCTCCTTCAGCAGGCAGGCCAGGATAGGTGGGTAAGGGTTTATTAAGGATGTGAAAAAATACTCAAAATCTTTGCCAGCTCCCAGCTTGAAAAGGATTTTGGACTGGAAGGAAAGTAAAGTCTGGGTTAGCTTCACAAATACTGGTAGCGCGACATGGCGTGACTGAGAGAAAATCTCTGAAAAGCATTAAAACAAGGGATATTTCTACAAGATGTATGTTGATGAGGTTCATTTGCAACCTCTGCATATCTACTAATGCTTTTTGATTTGATTTGTCTGGTCATGATCAAGCAAACCAGTGCAGTTTCTTCTTAAAAGGAGCTTTTTCTGAAATTTTGAATTCCTCTGTCTAGCATTCTACCTCCCTGCAAACCAAACTGGGCTTTCTGACCTCAAACTATAATACGCTGACAAGAGAAACCTTGTGTAACATACTTGCATCAAATCACCACTAAACATCAGGCTAGCCAGAAGAAGATCTTTCTAAAATATGTGAATACTCCTAGCAAAGAGAACATCTGTGTAAGAATACTCCTGTAACAAAGCCAACTCTTTTCTCAGTCATGCACAACATGGTCCAGTTTCTTGGATCTTCATATCAAAAGTGATCATATTTTATGTGGAGATGAACAAATCACACAGCAGTCTTGTTTTTCTCCCTCTTTGTCTCCAGGTGGAGGAGGAGATTGTGCTCACCCCTGACGGTACTCGTGAGTTTTTAACGTTGGACGTGCCCCTGAATGATTCTGGGTCAGCAGGGTTAGGAGTCAGTGTCAAGGGGAACAGGTCGAAGGAAAACCATGCGGACCTTGGAATCTTTGTCAAGTCCATCATCAACGGAGGAGCTGCCTGCAAGGTGAGATCAAGCACTCACACGTACTGCACATGTTCTCTCATTCTCACGTTCAACCCCCTTTTTTTTTTTTCTCACTCATAAGCACCCACACACGCACACCCTATCTCTCTCTTTAAAACACACCCACAAGTAAAAAGTCAAATACAGCAACATATTTCATGAGCCCACAGTTCATATTCATAACACTTAAGGACTATTCTCTCTCAAGGCAAACCCTCTGATAACTGAGATTGAGGCATGCTTTCAAAGCCAGTTAATCGTCTTCTTATAATCCACAATCAGACCTGCTGAGGGAAAAATCCACAAATGCCATGGGCAGAATTCCAAATTGACATTATGGGTGTTGTGTACAAATAATTGCTAATAAAACAGAAGATTACACATTGAAAGGAAGGGTGTATAAAATGTGATATGTATCCAAACAGTCCTTATTGGCCTTGTTTATTGGAGTTGTTGTTTTGCAGAAAATCCATTAGTCATATCTAAGCAAAGTAGCCTCAGGTGGCATTAGTCTGGAAATCAATTAACATGTTGTCAGATGTTTTGCTCACTTTGTAGCAGTTGCAAGTGGCTTTTTGTGTTGTGGCTTGGAGTGTCTGTACTTGGTGTTGAATGTTTTTATTGTTTTTCATTCTGTAGGATGGTAGGCTACGGGTGAATGACCAGCTCATTGCAGTCAATGGAGAGTCATTGTTAGGAAAGACGAATCACGATGCGATGGAAATGCTGCGGAAATCCATGTCAACAGAGGGCAACAAGCGAGGAATGATCCAGCTGATTGTGGCGAGACGAGTGAACAAACGCAATGAGGTAATCAGGCATGAAAGAGAGGAATCAGACAGTGAAGAGGGAGAGACATCAGATGGAGAAGAGAGAGAAATCAGACACTACAGACAGCAGGAACACTATGACTCAAGAAAACGCGAGAAATGGAGGGAGAGATTTGACAGCAATGAGGAGGAGGTTAGACATTACCGTGAGAAGAGGCCAGAAAGTAGATCCTCCATAGTTGAGACACCAGATGTCAGAGCAGCATGGAGATATGACCCAAACAAAAGAGAGACACCAGACAGAGACGAGAGAGAGATCAGACAATATAGACGGAGAGGCAGACCAGATGAGAGAGTAGTGAAATTTGATACGACTGAAAGATGTGGTGACATGGATCAAATCAGGCAATACAGAGATGCAGAAAGAAAGGATTTTAGAGAGAAACTGAGAGAGAAATCAGGCAGCAAAGAGAAAGAGACCAAACACAACAGAGACACAGAAAGATATAATTCTCGAGATAGACTGAGCGAGAGATCAGACAAAAAAGAGAGAGAGATCAAATACAACAGAGATACAGAAAGATATCATTCTCGAGAGAGACTGAAAGATGGATCAGACAGTAATGAGAGAGCGATCAGGCACTACAGAGATAAAGAAAGATTTGATTCAACAGAGAGACTGACAGAGAAATCAGAAAGTAATGAGAGAGCGATCAGGCACTACAGAGATAAAGAAAGGTATGATTCAACAGAGAGATCATACAGTAGTGAGAGAGAGATCAGATACTACATGGATAAAGAAAGATGTGAAAAGAAAGATAGAGAGAGACTGAGAGAGAGAGCAAACAGTAATGAGAGAGATATCGGGCACTACAGAGAAAAAGAACAATATCATTCTAGAGAGAGATCAGACAGCAGTGATAGAGAGATCCGGCCCTACAGGAATAAAGAAAGATATGATTCAAGAGATGGACCGAGAGAGAGATCAGACAGCAATGAGAGAGTTATCGGGCACTACAGAGTTACAGACAGAAGTAATTGTAGAGAGAGACCAGATGCTAACAAAGGACAAAGGTACCAAAGCCAGAAAGATATTTTAGAGAGGGATGTAGAGAGGTTAGGTGGTAATGAGAGAGAGAAGAGGAACTACAGACATGCAGAAAGATATGATTCTAGAGAGAGACTGGGAGATTAGAAAGCATTGAGACGAAGTTCAAACAATATAGAGATGCAGAAAGATGTGATTCTAGAGAAAGATTTGGAGACGGAAAAGAGACCGAGGTCACACAGTTGGTGAGAGATCAGACAATAAAGAGATGTGGAAACAAAACGGACTGTAACGAGTGTGTTTCCGACACTGCAGAGATACAGAAAGATATAGAAAGAGACGGACAGAGATCATACGGTAATCGGAGAGAAATGAGGCACTAAAGAGATACAGGACAAAATCATTCTGGAGAAAGGCTGAGACGTAGATCAAACAGTGATGAGAGAAAGATCACAATGCAGAGATACAGGAAGATAACATTCTAGAAATCAAGCTATAATGAGAGAGATCAGGTGCTACAGATGTGCAAATATTTTCTAGAGAGACATCAAACATTGCAGAAAGACAGAAAGACATGATTGTACAGAGAGACTGACAGATAGATCAAACATTAGGAGAAGTGGTTTCAAAGCATAGACATGATTAAGAAGAAAAATGGTGCAGAAAAAAAACACAGAGGATCACATGCCAGGGACAAAGAAGGGAGACGCTATCCAGAGGAGAGGTCTCACGTGGAACTCTAACATTAAAGCAGAGAGACTGGCGTCATGTGGATTACAGAGAGAAAGAGATGCGTTACAGGGGGAAGGCAATAGAGAGAGGAAACATTGGAAGAATGGATTTTATTGACTCTGGACTGAATGGGGAAGTGGTTGCTTATGTGGAATTATAGAAAAAAGACTGTCAAACCACAGAAAGAAAAAAGCGAGAGACATGAGACACACTGTAGAGAGAGAGAGAGAGAGAGAGAGAGAGAAGCACTTGGAAGAATGGATTTTATACCCTGGACTCTTGATGCAGTCGCTTTTGTGGAATAATGTGAAGTTATTAAATACCTTCTTAAATAATGGCAAAGTGCCATTAGATGTTTTGCTCTCCTCATTGATGTAAAATTTATATATTCTGAGAAATCTCATATTTATTGTACTGTTTTTCTTTTTTTTTGTTTTTTTGTTTTATACTTCATGACCGGATTAAATACATTGATCTTAACATTTCTCTGTATTCTGTTGTGTTATTACAGAATATAGCTCTACCATGCAACCATGTAGAGATTCAGAATCATTCTGTTGTATATTTTATTACAGATAAATGAGGTTATTTTTTTAAATGATTAGATCTATTAATGGCTTGTAAAAACAGAGGGGAAATTGTTTGTTCTGTCATGTTGCTGGCCCCTCTGGAGAATACCCTTTCTGGAATAGATGTGATTTAAGACCAGCCAATCAGGTCACAGCATTTTGAACATCACACTCATCCCCCAGGGGGATTCTGGGAATATCAGCAATTCTGAAGGGAGGAAACATATGACCCTTATCCACACAGACTCACACACATGCATACTTGCACCCAGCCATCCTCGTATTCATGACTGTTGTGGTTGTCCCTCGATGTCTGGAGTCTAATTATTGGACACAAAGTGTGGAATAGCAGGAAGAACAAAGGGAGGATTTCAAATGTGTTGGATAACTCCTGTTCTAGAATCTGATTGGCTGAGCCGTGTTGTAAACTGTGATATTTTTATATATTTATGTACCCATTAGTTGAACTGTTGTATTTACTAAATTGTAATCCATGCTGTTTATAGAAGCTAATTTGAGAGTTATGACACTTTGTTAGCATAGCCTGTTTGGAAAAGATCAATTTATATGGATTTTACTATTAAAGGGCCAATATCATACATTTTTCTATTTTTTTTTTTCATTTTTAATGAGGTACACTCAACATTTAAAAAAAGTGAAAGTGACAACCCTTGTCATTGCGAGGTGACAGCACAGACAGTGAACCACAACGAAATTGGACCTCTGCATTTAACCCATGCACTCAAACACCGTGCAGCAGTGGGCAGCTATTGAAAGCGCCCGGGGAGCAGTGACGGGGACGGCACCTTGCTCATGGGTACCTCAGGGCAACCTATTGGGAAGGGGTTCGAACCCCCAATCCTCCGATCATGCGGCCAGCGCCCTAACCACTAGGCCACCGCTGCCCCATTTATATGCTTTTATGAGCAAAAAATATTGTACCGGACAATAATAGTCTAGTCTTTAATAGTCTTGACTTCAGTGTGCTGTGCACAGATTCAGATCCCCCTTTTGTCAGATGCTGCAAAGCAGCTCCGAAACATAACTAAGCCACCTCCCAATTTCATAGTAAGTATGGTGCTTTTCTTTGAAAGCTTAATTTCTTCATCTGTGAGCGTAGAGAGGTCACTTTCCAAAAGGGTCGAAGCACATTTTCACAGAAGCTTAAAAGCTCGTCAATATGCATTTTAGTACCTTCCAGTCTTTCAATAGTAGAGCCTGGGTCTTCTTCCATAGGCGATCAGACGGTCAAGACGGTACCTTGAGCAGTTCAGCATGTCAGCTGTCGTTGGAAATTTTCTTTGGCTCTTCACTACCATCCACACTATCCTTCTGATCAACCTGGGAATGCAGTTCCTCTTGTGTCCAGGTCTCGGGAGAATGGCTACGGTCACAAGGACCTAATACTTTATAAGAATATTCGCAACTAATGAAGCTGAAACTTTAACTTGGTCACCTATCTTTTTCTTTCTGAGAACCCTTTCCTTCATGTTCAGTGTGGGATGCACAGTGATATCAAACTACACAGTGGCAGGTTTTCTCTGTTTAATTAGGCTGAATGACTGATAAAGGGATTGAAAACACCTAATTAGGTGACAGTAATTAAGGTGCAATCAATTTGTTTGAAACATGACTTTGGTTTGCAATTATTTTAAGGTGTATCCTTAATCTGTCCAGGCTATTTTAGAATATCTTTGTATAATAAACAAAAACTTTCTTTTCTTTCTTTTATTGGTTTATTCTGTCACATTTGTTGTAGGATTGTGGCATTGATTCAGTTAGCTTTAAATGTATAAAGAATTTTGTCCAGGTCTGTGTTAAAAATAAATAAATAAAAATAATAATATTTGTTTAATAAATAGTACAATATAATAAGACAAACATATTCAAATACTGCACATCTTTTACTTCAACCTCTAAAAAACCTAAAAATTAAAACCGCTTTGTTTCCACATATGAAATGGACTATAAAGTGTTTGATTTAGTAAAAAAGTAACATTGATCATTCTTTTTTTTGTGCTATTGGCCTCTTTAATAATAATATATTTTTTTGCATGCTTTATGTATTTTTTTGTAACAATTTCTTAGCCCAGAAATTCACATTAATCTATCTTTTTTTGTTTTTAATTTTTTTTTATCATTGCATACATAGTATCAGCCAATCAAAATCATGAAACTGCCGAGCAAGCGCACAGCTGATCTGTCTGAGCAGTTATTCGTTTCGCACCTATGGAACCACACAGAAACCAGCAAAGTCAACAGATACTACATTTTGAAAGCAGACACAAGCCACAACACGAGTCTGTTGATACTGAATATCATCTTACCAGAACAGATATTCATCAAACCCTACGCTGGGAAGTGACCTCCAGGAATGGATGGAGGATGGAACTTCTATGACATTCATTCTTAGAAAATGCAATAAAGTATCATGTTAGTATTAGACCTACTGAAGAACATGCTGAAACTGCTGTTTGAGGATGGGTTTTGGTTTAAATACAAACTTAATCAGCGACTTGGGTATGAAAGAGGCTGAAGATGTGTGTTTGTGTACTGTTCACTTCCTCAGAACATTCTAACTATCCTGCATGATTTGATTATACCAATGAAAGGTCAGGAAATATGAATACAGCTATGAGGTGTGTATTTCTTGGTGGATATTAGTTGTAAGGTCATTAGCACTTGTTCCCAATGACTGAAAGGATGTAACCTGTGTAACTCTGCAACATGATGTCCTACTACTTGTTGTCTTTGTGTTTGCCATCTTTGTGTTGCTCAGGGCGAAACACTAGGCAGTCCACGGGGAGCCGAACAGACTCTAAGTCCGTCTTTGGACGAACATGAGCGCCGGATCTCGCATACGCTCTACGGAGGCATCGAAGGCCTGGACGATAATCTGAGACCCCGCAACAACATAGCAACTAGAGGGATGGGTGAGTTCCATGAATATACCGTAAACTGGTCTGGCAAACGGAAAAATATGTCTAACCTTCATTAGGAAAATTCATTTGACGTGACTGTTTAGTATAAGGTTTCTGTAGCCAGTCTAGAGGACCCCCCATAAGACCACTCTGTTCTTTATTATACCGGTTACATCGTAGGTGAGAACAGTACTGTTCTGAGGGAGTAGTTTAGTGGAAACGGCTGCTGTTTAGTGTCTCTGACATTCGTTTCTTTAACTTTGTGCTTGAGTGATAAGACCACTGGCATCAGAAGTCAAGTAGCTGTAGCTCAGCGTACAGTGGCCTAAATTGGGCCTAAATTATCGCAAGCTTGCGATAAACTGTCCCATTGTTCAGACTGCCTTATGTGGTTATTGGCGTAGAAGCCCACACGTAGGCTACACTTGTGCAGCTCTCAGTGTTTATGGAGCTGCTGAAGTCATTTTTTTGTCCTGTTTGAGAGATTTCCAGATTATTGTGAATAAACATGGCCATCCCAGAGGAGTATTCTTTGGCTTTGAGGCTGTAAAGCTCAAAATAAAATAACAAAAAGGTTGCATATTAAAAAACTAAAACAGTAGAGTTTTTTCTTTCTTTTGAAGAAATATTTACCTTGAAAAGCTCCCTGACAACTGTGGAGAATATTTGACCTACAAAAGTGAAAACTGTCATCTAAAAGGTGTGCTAACAGTCTGAATTGTCTGCTCTTTCAACTATTTTTCAGTCGGAAAATGCATGACTTAGAGCCTTTCTTGACTTGTAAGCTGAATCTTTCAGAGGCGAAGATAAGAGTGTGTGCCGTACATTTTCACTGAACTGCTCCTGTGCTCTTGCAAGCTTTAGCTAAGGATTTTCAGACCCACTGTAAAGAAACTCCAGCTTCTTTTTTTCCGTTCCTCAATCATAGGGAAGTCTGTCTGTGCGTGTTCGTGTGTGTCCGAGTGTCTGTGTGTGTCCGTCTGTGTCTGTTTGTCCATGTGTGCTTGCATGTGTACATGCCATGTATGCTCCCTGATTCAGTTTTGAGGAGCATCCCTAATCTGAGTGTTCTCTCTGAGCTAGACAGCAGTGTGTCTGCAGTTCCCAGGAGTGGATCAAATTCTGGCCGCCGCAGGATATCGGCGCCAATTCCTGCCTCTCATATAGACAGCTTTAAGGACATCACACACAAACACACACACTTTTTTTGAGCAGACACGCTTGCAGACGCCTCGTTTAACCATGGTGGAATTTTAGCGCAGTCTAGACTGCAGTAATAACCCAAATACACCATTAATGGCCTGCTTTAAAACTCCACTTTCCAAACCTGTTCCACCTTCCTGAGTGCAGGGTCCCCCCCCCCCCTCTCTCTCTCTCTTTCTCCCTTTCTCTCTCCCTCTCTCTCTCTCTCCCTCCCTCTCTCTCTCTCTCTCTCTCTCTCTCTCTCGTATCTGAATGACAGATTATTGTTCTGTTTGGTAATTTCAGTGTTCATCCTATGACCTGTAATCTAGAACTGACATTGTGTGCAGATGTTGCTCTGTGTGTGTGTGTGTGTGTGTGTGTGTGTGTGTGTGTGTGTGTGTGTGTGTGTGTGTGTTTAAGTTAAAATATGCATCATGCACAAATCACCGTATATTTTCTTTATGTGTAATATTGTGGATATAGACTATAAAATTTGGGTGATAATTACAACATATCTTTGTTTTTTCTTTTATTAGTATCTCAAAAATAGAAAAGTGTTTCTGAATAGAAACTATAAAGATGCTGTACATTAAATTGTGCTGAAAATGGCTGCATTTTAGCTTAGATCCTTATTTACGCAAAGACCTTGCAACAAGAGGTGTACAACCTTTTGCATTTGACTGTAAGCGTGTAGGCTGGTGGATCACTGGGTATTCACTTGCACACCCCCTGTAATGTGTCAGTTGGTTTTACTGGTCAGGCATCAGTGCGATGGGTTAATCAGTCACAGGAACACCAGTCAGGAGTTTACACACATGCACTTGTACACACATCCCCTCACACACAGCGCAGTGTTTATTCTGCTCTCTGTTAGTAAAGCCAGAGCTCAGGGAGGCCTGTGGTGCAGTTCAACCCTTCCTGGAGTTTGCAGGGTCACAGCAGACACAGCCTTCAAATTCTGATGAGTCCCAACTTTAAGTAGATGTTTGGTCAGGTTAAGACCTTTTTATAAATTTGTCCAGCTTAGCTCAAGTTTAAATTTCAAATTCCTGTTTCTCAATGCATTTCCCCCAGACTTTTCTTTTCTAATCTGGCTTGCTGGACCAGTGCAGAAAGTCCACTTTGTACAATAGAAGTTTAGACAGCCCGTCGCACCTGACATGGAAAATCGCTCCTTATGTTGACGGGATGTAGCACAATGTAGTACGGGATGTAGCACAATGGTAGAGCACATGCTTTGCATTTATGGGCTCCAGGGTTCAATCCCTTGCATCTCCATTTCTTGGGGCAGTGGTGGTCTAGTGGTTCCGGACTATTCCCCAGGATTCCCCAGTGGCAAAAGGGCCTCTAGGTTGCTCTTAGATGCCCTTGAGCAAGGTACTGTCCCCATCTCTGCTCCCCAGACACTGAACATTGCTCACCCCTGCTGCATGGTGTTTGAGTTAAATGCAGAGAATATGTTTGGTTGTTATCACAATGACACACAGTCATTTTCTCTTCACGTTTAGTTGATTCTTAAGTAAAAGTTCACACATTGTGACTTATCCTCATATTATTCTATCTCAGAGAGCTTCCACCTATATGTCTAGCCAGAATCACAAACTGTGACCGCAAATCAGACAAAATTTAGGCTAAAAAGCTTCCACATTCTTCCAGCTCTGATAGTTTCTGCTATATTCGTTTTTTCAGATTCGTGTTTTTTGCATTGTTTCTACTGCAGCAATATTCATGTGTTGTCATGCTTGCACTGCCAGTTTGGAAACTTATGTAAGATTTGAATTTCTTTATCTTTTATCTTTCTTTGTTGGAAGAGATTTGAATGTGATCTGTCTCGTAATATTCACCTTTTTTCTTCTTCGGATTCCTCACTGACTGCGGATTTTTCATTTCAGTTTTATGTTTAGTTTACTATTCTCTTCCCCTTTTGTTCGCACAGTATTTCTTGAAACAGTGGCGCAGGAATAACATTATATTTACATTTACGGCATTTAGCAGACGCTCTTATCCAGAGTGACTTCCAATTCCTGATTACAGGGACAGTCCCCCTGGAGACACTCAGGGTTAAGGGTTTGCTCAGGAACCCAGGGGTGGTAGTGCTGGAGGTGGGATTCAAACCTGCCACAGCTTGGTCCATTGTCGAGTATCCTACTACTAAGCCACCAGCGCCACCCTTAACATATCGTCATAGTCATATTTCCCAGCCCTACTTAAACCTGGGTGAAATGTTTTAGGGTGATATTTGGTTTCTAATTAAAATTTGAGTCCAGATTAACGCTCTGTCCCCTTCCTCTTGAGAGAGAGCCACTGCCCTGGTCCACAGAAGAAAGACAGACACCTAAAGGACTAGAGTGACATAGCGCTTCTTTAGGTGTGACGGCTTGTGGTTAAAGCAAGAAGTGGCTTGTCAAGGGTGTGTGTGTGTGTGTGTGTGTGTGTGTGTGTGTGTGTGTGTGTGTGTGTGTGTGCGTGCGCACGCCTGGGGCTATCGCACTCTGTATGGTGAGGATTTGACAAAAATAGCAAAAAGACACGCAGCAGGGGCTAAACATGCACACACACCTCACACCACACAAACCGAAACACACACACAAAATGCAGATTCCTTGGTTCAAGTTTCTGCTGTCCACAGTACAGTCTCATCCACCGTTTTTGTTTTATTGTTTATACAACAATTCAAATGCTTTAAAAAATGTGCGTACACATGCACGCGCACACGCGCGCGCACACACACACACACACACACACAAACACACACACACGCCCACCCACTTCCCATGGGATCTGTATAGCCAAGCTGGAAAATTTTTCCCTCTGATAAAGCTGTATACTGAATTAAAACTCTACCATTCATGGGCCCCCCCCTTTCTCCACCCCCCCATTCTTCTTTTCAGCTCTCGTTTTTTATCCTTTCCCTCATTTGTTTGTCTGTATCCTATTCCTCCCTCTTTTCTTCCTCTTGCATAATTTTTCGCTTTTTCTTTTTTCACTTCATCTCTTTCTCACCTCAACTCTGATATCTGTCTCTCTCTCTCTCGCTCTCTCTCTCGCTCGCTCTCTCTCTCTCTCTCTCTCTCTCTCTCTCTCTCTTTCTTTTATTGTTGTTTTCCCACTATCTCACTCTCGTTTCTCCATGGCTTTCTTTATCTGTCATTCCTCTCGGTCACTGTCCTCTTCTCTCTCACACACACACACACACACACACACACACACACACACAAACGTGTGTCTGCTAAAGAATAAGATCATTTGGAATGCAGCAGTGTAAAAAAATGGATATACAAAAGTAACCATGCAGACTGCCGCTGGCATGCATGTTAATGTGCTTAGAGACGGGCAGAGAGCGAGGGAGAGAGAGGCTGAGAGAAGGAGGGTGTATCTGCAGTTAGTAGATTTTGATACAGTTCTTCATTGTTGTTTTTTATACAGATGATAAAGCACACTTCATAAGTGCTTCACCTCTATTCAATGGCCGCGTCCTACAAGCCGGAAATAGTTTGATATGATCGGAACGCCTTGTCCTGTTTCTTCTCCCTGAAAAGAGTTTGATGCAGCGAATGCGACAGACTGCAGGGGACTCTAGGGTTCTGTGTATTATTAAAACAATGTGCAAAGCAGAATTTAACCAACAGAGATTGAAAAGATCATTATATGAGTTGCGATTTACTTTGCTAAGTGAGTGTAGCAGTACTTGGAGTGTTCGTGTCTTCAGGGACATGAGTCCACCTCGCGCGTGCGTGTGTGCGTGTGTGTGTGTGTGTGTGTGGTGTTGTCTTCTATGCTGTTAAAGCTGTCCATTCAGTAGCTTCTGGGAAAGACACATGACTCAAAACCAACAATATGATTGATTCTCCTTTTCAAAACACCTTGCCTCTCCCACTGAGGCACAGCAGCGGAAGATCACTGATATGACCGCTGCAAGAGAAAGGTCGAACAGGCGAGTTGTGTCTAAGGTTATGAAAAGCAGAACCATCGTGTTCCTTTGAACAGTCGGTCACAGCTGGCTGAAGCCCATTTAATATTCAAACTCGATACCAGTGATATGATGTTTTTAGCCCATTTTGCCTCTTAAAGCAGTCTAGTGAATTTATTATCCAGGTTGCTTTTCTCACTCTGTCTGTAACTGCACTCCAGAAATGATGACACTCTCTCTCTCTCTCTCTCTCTCTCTCTCTCTCTCTCTCTCTCTCTCTGTCTCTCTGTCTCCCTAGGTCACTATCAGCTCTCTCCAACAGTCAACATGCCTCAGGATGACACGGTCATAATTGAAGACGACAGGCCACCCGTTCTCCCTGCCCACCTCTCCGACCAATCATCATCCAGTTCCCATGATGACATGCCTTTCATCATAGAGACAGCACCAACCTGGAGTCAGGAGGTGCCCTCTGAGAATGACAGGTAGAAGAAAGTGTTCAAGTTTTCAATTTACATTTATAGCATTTAGCAGACGCTCTTATCCAGAGTGACTTCCATGTCCTAATTACAGGGACAGTCCCCCTGGAGACACTCAGGGTTAAGGGTCTTGCTCAGAGACCCAGTGGTGGTAGTGCTGGAGGTGGGATCCTCTTGAGCCATAGGTCCATAGCATCCTACCACTAGACCAACGCCACCCAATTCGGCCTCAATCCGAATTCAATCCAATTCAAATGTCAATTTCAGTCCAGACAGTCCATAGCTGAGTGTTGCAGAGAAAATCATCAGATGCTTTGGCATCTGATTTTCGAGTTGAAATAATTCCTCTCAATCAGTCTGTCTGACCTCAAGAAGTAAAAGGAGTTACAAAAGCACATGCAGCCATTAAAAGTGGACTGTAGGGGAGTTTTCTCTGAGTGTGTTGAGTTGTTCGGTTCTGAAATTCACAGTGGAGCTTCATATGTCTTCACTCCCCCAGTGCTGGTAGCGTTGTGTCACTGGAGAAGAGCTAGCTGGCTTTGGGGATGGGGCATGATTAAATTAAAGAGAAATTTGAGCAAAATCCAACTAAATAAATAAATAAAAGACACCTAAAGGGCTGGCTTCCCTTTTTAACAGCGAGAGTTTCAATAATGGATTGCTGCTTCGGCTCAGACTTTCTAAATGCTAATGAAAAGATTTTATATCTTAAAGTCTGCGTTTCTAAGCGGTAATGAGGATTACATTTGCACAGAATCTGAGCCCATGGATTTCGCCTCTGGATATAAGGTTTTCTTTCTAGTATCTTTTCTCATTCACACCACTTTTGGATATTTCTTTCTCCCTTTTCTTTTTGACTGTTGTCTCTCTTTTTTCCTAATTTTCCTTTGCCTTTTCTGCATCTTACCATCTTACCGTGCTTTCTGTTACCATTTTGTTTCATCCACTGCAACCATTTACAAATCTCTCTCTCTCTCTCTCTCTCTCTCTCTCTCTCTCTCTCTCTCTCAGATCTCTGAATATAGGTGGAGAGGATGGTTCTGCTCTGTTTCAGAGGGAAGGCTTTGGAAGGCAAAGCATGTCAGAAAAACGCATTAAACAATATGGAGATGTCAACCAGCTGGACATCATTAAGACTCGGAAGTCTAAGAGCATGGATCTCGGTAACCTAACCAACTATACAAATAGCCTTAGGTTATGTTAACCTGGTGACATGCCACTTAGATGTAGTAAAGGAGTTTTCTTAAAGTACACAAAAGCATCATAGATTTGGCAAATTGAACAAATGGCTTGATTTAAATATTTTTACATGTTGTTTTTTTTTTTAACTCCTCTTTGGAACGAAGGCAGTGCCTAAACTTATTAAAGGGAATGTGGTGGCCCAGTGGTTCAGTACTTAAGTGAAAAAAGTGAAAGTGACAACCCTTGTCATTGTGAGGTCACAGCACTGCACACCATGAACCACAACGAAATTGGACCCCTGCTTTTAACCCATGCACACAAACACCGTGCAGCAGTGGGCAGCTATTGAAAACGCCCGGGGAGCAGTGACGGGGACGGTACCTTGCTCATGGGTACCTCAGGGCAACCTACTTGTGAGGGAATCGAACCCACAATCTTCTGATGCGGGGCAACTCCCTAAGCACTAGGCCACCGCTGCCCCTCACAATCGGAAGATCATGGGTTTGTAGGTTCCCTGACATCCTCTTGAGCAAGGCACCGGCAACCCACTGTTCCAGCTCCCGGGTGTGTGTGTGGATGGATTGAATGCAGAGGAAAAATTCACTGTTCGGATTGAGGCCCAGCACAGTAACTTCGTTTTTAAAGTGGCCACTTTTGTCTTTATAATTCATACTGGGATTATTAGTCAAAAAATCAGTCACGAACATTACAAGCATGTTTGGTTTAATATGCCATTACCCCTCTTCTCCATGTAAATAATGAGACGGGGAGTATTTCAGAAACTGGCTCTTCAAGACAAGTGAGTGAGCCACAGTACAGTACGTATCAGTGTACAGTTCAGGCCGCACGCTCCTGAGCCTGAGTAGCAGTGCTGATGAGGTAATTAACACCACCAGCTCATGCATCAAACAGGATGCAAATATAAAACAAAAATGTCAAATTTACACAAACTGCTTTCCCAAAACTGAACTAGTCTTTTTAGCAATCTTACCTGTTTCTGTGGTTTTAAAAATGAAGTGAAATAGAATGTCTTACGTTTGCGGCATTCAGCAGACGCTCTTATCCAGAGCGACTTCCATTACCTAATTACAGGGACAGTCCCCCCTGGAGCAACTCAGGGTTAAGGGTCTTGCTCAGGGACCCAGTGGTGGTAGTGCTACAGGTGGGATTCGAACCTGGGACCTCTTGATCCATAGGTCCTTAGGCAAGTACCCTACCACTAGACCACCGCCACCCAAACCACTGCTTTCTATTTCACCAACCTGCCTCAAATAGGAACAGTAATCCAAATTCTATGGTAACGTGTATAAAACTGAATATAAAAAGGCTGCTTTGGTTTTTTTTGTAACCTGCATCAGCTCAAGTCAGTTTAAAAAATGTGCTGGTTTAAGGTTTTTGAAACTTAAAGAAAAGATCTTCAAGAAAAAATGCAAAATGTACTGTGAGCAACTGCTATAAAAGGAAAAAATGTGTTAAAAAATCATCTCAGATTTCTCCATATAGTGATGCTTGTTCTATTCTTTGGTGACGGCAACTTAGACCAGGAGGTCATAACCCAGACCTGTATTTGGACTGATTTTTAGCAGATGAGGAGGGAGCACAGATCGCTGCTTAATTGGTTAACATTACGCCAAAACAATATTTTATGAGAGGCTACAATCTTGGCTTCTATAGAAACATACAGCATGTGAGCATGTGATCTGTTAATACATCTTAGCCCTCTACTGGTAGGAATGGTTATATTGTTTTCATGGTTAATTTGAAAATGAACATTTGAGTACTTGTTGGGGGGGAAAGCAACAAATATTTGAAGTCTGTAAAGTGCTTTTTGGACACTTCTTACATTTAATTCAAGAATTCCTATGTTTCTCTTAAGTTATGATTTCTGATTCTGTTTAATACATTGTGTTTTATTTGTTTCCTGTTCCTACTAATGATGCTCTTCTTTCTACTCTTATTGTGTACTCTGATCCTTTCTAATCTGAATCATGCTTCTGCATGCTGGTGCTGCTGTCTAATCCAGGTCTACTGTCATTTTTTATTTATTTATTTTTTCCCCCCTAATTTAATTTGCCTGAGAACGATCAGTCACAACAGTCTGAATGTGAAGGATTATATCACTTTGAGGATGCACACTGCATGTGTTTATTGTTTTAGTCAGGTGGTGTAAGTGGTGGATTGTTCTGGCTGTTGGTTGGTTGTGGGGTGATGCATGTTGAATGCCTGCGACTAACTGTGCACTGGGATATGTGCTTCTCACGCAGTGGCTGATGAGATTAACCTCACCACTCACACAGAGAATCATTCAGGTAAGAACAAACACCCGGATTACTTGCTTCACCATAATCTCACACACACACACCTTCACTTTTATTTTTTTTCTTAAACCTCGGGGTACCTGTACAGTCCTAATCTCACTCTTCACCTGATCCAGTAGATACTGTGAAGTGTCAGCCCTCTGGACAAGTATTTTTCCATTTAGATATCCTGCGTTTTTGGTGCCTTTGTTTCTAAAAGTGACATTGATAACTTGACAATTTGATAAACCGTAATGAACGATCATATAAGTCAGTAAAACACTGATGTCAGCTGCTGTTGTTTCCTAGACCAGTTGGATGTCTGTTGCTCAGTACGACAGTGGTTTCCTCCTTTTTCAGGACAATCCAAATAGTCGTACTGGCTACGCACAATGTTTGTGAATTGCTTCTAATGGATTTGACCTTTTCTTTTCTCCGCTCCAAAATGGCTTGCTCCTGCCCCCCCCCCCATCGAAAGCTGTCTGGTCTTTTATTTACATTTACATTTACATTTACGGCATTTAGCAGACGCTCTTATCCAGAGCGACTTCCATGTCCTAGTTACAGGGACAGTCCCCCTGGAGCAACTCAGGGTTAAGGGTCTTGCTCAGGGACCCAGTGGTGATAGTGCTAGAGGTGGGATTCGAACCGGGGACCTCTTGATCCAGAGGTCTGTAGGCAGGTACCCTACCACTAGACCACCGCCACCCTGTTTGGGTGTTTCTTTTATGTTGCTTCTCCCTTTATAACAATAAATGCAGTCTTCACAGGTAAAATCAAAAGCTTCAGCCAGAGAGTAGATATCAGGAGCATGT
This sequence comes from Hepsetus odoe, assembly GCA_017165825.1. Taxonomy (NCBI): domain Eukaryota; kingdom Metazoa; phylum Chordata; class Actinopteri; order Characiformes; family Hepsetidae; genus Hepsetus; species Hepsetus odoe. The sequence goes on from CM029387.1 coordinate 10,519,143, forward strand.
AGAGTAGAATCAATCTTACAGGTCACACCTGTTAAAGAGCAAACACTTGTCGGCCTCTCATGTTCCAGTACTGTTATAGTACTCCAGTATTTGCTCACTTGAAAAACTGGGTCACATAAAAAAATTCTATGTAATAAAAATGATGGTACAGTGGTGACCTCGGGGGTTAGAGACTAGGCCCCAGGATCCGAAGGTTGTGGGTTGAAATCCCAGTCCAGTAGGTTATCCTGAGCAAGGTACCATTCCCATCACTGACTGCACACAAATGATCAAAAGCAAATGTAAAGTAAACGAATTTTGCATATATTGACGTACATACCAAGAAATAATTATCCAGCTGACTTTGTAGCTGCATTGCTTTTTGAAGGGACTGTGAATCAATATCTGATACCAGGCCCAGTGTTATTTAAGGCATTTATGTAGATCTCCAGCAGGGTTGCACTACTCTTCTTGCATGAATCTGTGCTGGTATTACCAGTGTTGTAATTTTCCAGCAAATGGTTATAAGGTAGCCCCCACAGTGAGTTATTGACAAAGAGATTTTTCTTTCCATTACTCAGGTATCCTCTGGTGATCCATACTAAGAATTAATTAACTTCCTAGGGTGTTTTGCAGACATGCCGTTCTGAGGCGTGTGCTGCCTTCGAGATAGCGATGCGTTATTTTTCCAGAAGCGTCTCATGCCTGAGATGCTGGCTCTTATTCAATCTCGGCCCCATTCATCCGGAACAGCAGCTTTAACAGATTTCTCCCTGTTTTCTTTGACGCTTGGAGCTTGCTTTCTCTGGCGTCTCTGTCGCTTTTGACACGTTGGCTTGCTCCGGCTAAACTGCAATGAGTCGTGAGCCGTTAACACTGATGATGGAGGAAAAGCTCCTCACTGGACACATTACTCACCAATGACAATCCTTTTCCTCTGGCCTGACTGCCTAATGACCATGTGTGCTTCAGTGCTGTGGACTCATGGCCTTCCAGGTGGTGGCTTGTTGGATAAGAATCGCTTCAGGTTGTTGTGATTGGCTAAAGTGCAGTTGGCTCTGGGTGGACACTTGTCAGCGTTATGACTTATTCTGTTAAATCCATTTGCAAAAAGCTCTCAAACGTCACCCGGAGTAATGTGTTTAGGGGCTCTGTTTTTGGTGGGTAACTGAGATTAGATAGTATTGGGGTTGATAGAATTGCTTGAAATTGAATATTAGAGCATTGTAGCAAAAGAGTATGTGGAGTCTCCAAAAGAGGAATGCAATTTTTTAAAGTAAATCAGCAAAAGGAGGTTTATGGGGAACATCTGGTACTCATTAAGTTCATGGGATTCTTTTTTTGGAAAGAGTTTGTATCTGTGTCTTGACACACTTGTGATTAGAGCCTTACAGGACAGAACAATATGTATTACTGACTGAGGGTGAACTGAGAAAATAGCCAGAGTGCATGTTTGTCAGAAATGGTAGAAACGTTTTTAAAGGCAGGGATTGGTTGGCTTTAAGGCATCTGAATAAGTTACAGTAACATGTCAAATTTGTCTAATTATCAGTCAGCCTAATTTTAACACATTTATAAAGGGATCCCTCCTTTTGCTGGTAAATATTTAAGTCGAGTGCTGACACATAGTGAACTGCATTACTGCATTACATTACGGTTCCTTTTTTTTTTTTTTTTCTTTTCTGAAAAATGTCCCAAAATCCCGGTATCATCCTGTCATCCAACTCCCTTTTAAAAAAAGCAATCCCTCATAACCAGGAAATCCTCAAGACTCTTCAATGCAAAAAAAAACGTGACTGGTGTCACGTAACGGTGACACCAGTGTCCAATTTTAATGAAAACTCCCACTGAAGGAAGCCCATTTCAAACTTTGAAGAACAATCCATCTCTCAAAAATCAACATTACCCCCACCCCCATCCATGTTCCAAAAAAATACTTTTTAATTATTGTCTGTAAAGAATCTCAAACGGTGAACTCATACCAACAAACTAATCTGATCCGTAGTTCGTACTGGAGCGATTAATCAAATTACAACTTAAAAAATGTAATGAATCTTTTTTTTAACTGGAAATAAATAAAAATAATAATAATTTCATTAAAGTTTTTTGGCTCTAATGTATAAAATATCAATATTCCTTAAAAAAGCACTCACGTTCATGCTGGTACGAAAGCAAAACACCCTTGACAGGTCGCCAGTCCAAAAGGCAAAATAGCCTGAAATGGAATAAAAAAACACTGCTGTAGCTTAATTCTTATCCTCATAATTGTAGCATGATTAACAGTGGCTCATTGCCCCAGTGGATGAGGAAGCTAGTTCTTTCCAATATGGTTAGGACGGTGTTCAGCTATGATAAACAGAATTTACATATAGACTGTACAGCTATAGCTACATACAGTTTAGCATGTCCCTGGGCTCTCTATCCAGGCTTATCTGTTTGAGTGCAGTGATTTGACTGACCTTGCATTTAAATAATGCTGGCTTCACTAAGAACCCTATCAGTGTCAGGCAGATAGCAGCCGGTGCAGAAGCACTTGGGAGCAGCTCGGGCGAATAATATGTTTTGCTGAATCAGCCTGAAGTTATTTTAATTTTTCCATCTCTCACTTTCAGGGCACTGTGTCCTGCATTTTACTTTCCATCTTTACTGTGAGCATGACAGCGCTCACTGCTTCATGAACAGTGATCATCTGTGTGTTTTAGAAGAGACGCCAAGTCAAGAAAAGTGCTTGGTCAGATATCAGGCTGGGACATCCCAAAATTGCTTGTTGCACTACAGAGTCTAAAGCAAAGTAATGCAAGGCTTGTGGTTCAAGACGACAGTTTGTTCCCTTCAAAATAAAGCATAAATCTCAAATTTTAAGACCAGCTGCACTGAAAGTCATGTTTGATATGATTATATGATGTTCTTTCAGCGGGTTTTCACAATTGTTAAGCGATCGTTCATCATCTTTATTCTGTGTATTTTGGGGGAAATATCTTCAGGCTTTGGTATTGATAAGTAAAAAGAAAAGAAAACCATCTCTAGTCTGTGTTATTCCTTTAGAGAGGAGTATTCTCAAGACATTCCAGAAGGAGAAATGATTGCATCTGTTGCCTTCTACCCCAGGGCAGGTAGCACTGTAGGCTGCTGGGATTGGTCCACAAATTTGATCTTATTCACTGGCCTCATATGCCATAATTTTGACCCTTAAGCAGTTCTACTAATGCTCCAGTCTGCTGTTTCTATTATTGGTCACATCTTTCTGACATGTGTGTGTTTGTTTGTGTGAGTAGAATGGTGTGTGTGTGTGTGTGTGTGTGTCTGATGGGTGTTAGTAGGACTGTCATGACTTGATGAGAAAGAATGGCTGCAATCTCTCTGCTGTCCTCCCTTTTTGCTCATTTATCTCCTGTCCTCCATTCAACCCTGCTCCCACACACAGCCATATATGACTCATGTATATTTACACAAACACATACACACACACACACGCAAATGCTTTCATACACATCCACATGCTGGGTTTTCCTACCAGCGAGGTTATCTACCATCACTTGCTGTAGGGCTCCCTTAAGCCAGTCATGCCTGAGATGCATACATACAAACCCTGACCACCATCGACACTCCAGTGGAATTTCACAGCAGGACTTTCAGACTTTCTTTTCTTCCAGTTAGCCCTGTAGCGCTTTGCACTGTAGGACAGTTTGACTTTGGGCTTAATTTATCCAGCTAAACTGAGAAATCCTGCTTTGATTATTTATTTAAAGGAATTGCAAAGTAATTTGATAAATGGACAGGAAGGCATAAAAGTGTATCCTCCTTTCACCTCATGTGCGCTGGGATAGGCTCCATCAGCCCTAGCCAGGATAAGTGGATAACGAATGAAAGCATGAACATTCCTAAATATGTAAAGAGCCTGATTAAACAAAGCTGAAATTCACAGAATTGAATTAAAGCAACAATAATTGATGTTTCACTGATGAAACAAACCAATAAGGACATTTCTGTTTTGTGTGCATCTCAGTGCATCCAACATTAAAGGCGGAACAGCGCTTCATTTGTCCTGATAATGGTGTTACTTTTTTTATTTTTTAATCTTTCCAACAATCAGATATCATTAGATTTTTTGTCATTGTTTATTCAAATTTAAGACCTTGTCCCTTCTATAAATAATTCATATAGTGCTGAAAAGCACTGCAAAGCTGAAACAGACTAGTTTTCAGACAGTTTTCTGACTAATTGGGAGCGATGTGCTGCAAAAACAATAGGCTTTGGCTTTCAAGTCATCAGATCACAGCACTTTGATATTTTTTTAACAGATTCGAAATTATTTCTGCAAATAAAAAAGCGTGAAATGCAGTAGAAAGCTCACTACTTGTTGCTGCTGTGGCAATGGCACTGTCTCATAAATGCACACTTTGTCCTGATCGGGTAGAAAGGCTGAGCTTGGCTAAAAGCTTCGCCCTGGGGAGCAATTTCAAAAGAATCCATTTTCAGTGAGGGAGTCAGACCTTTTCTTGAAAGAAACACACAAAGCCGAGAAAAAACAACTTCATCAAAGATGTGTTCACGGGTCTAAGACATATTAGTTTACTCTTTTAAGCTGGTACCCTTTCTGAATAACTTTTTTATAACTCTGACTATTGTGCATTATACATTTAATAACACCCACACACACATTTTATGTATCCTCAGGATTGTGCCAGGCTTGGAGAAAGTTAAGGTTCTGAGATGGTGTGAGAGATTTGACAGGTTGTAAACAGGAGTTTAACCCTCAGGCTCTTTCACAGGTTCTTCATCACGTGACGTCGGACCATCTCTGGGCCTCAAGAAGTCCAGTTCCTTGGAAAGCTTGCAGACCGCCGTCGCTGAGGCAACACTTAACGGAGACCTTCCCTTTCACAGGCCACGCCCTCGCATTATACGGGGGCGGGGCTGTAACGAGAGCTTCCGGGCAGCAATTGATAAATCGTATGACCGACCAGCAGCCAGTGAAGAAGATGGAGAGACCATGGACATACGTATGTCAACTCCATATTGGTTCACTTATTTATTTATTTATTTATTTATTTATTTATTTAACATTTCCTGGGATTGTCCGGATTTTCAACCTCATCTCTGTATCCAGTGTCTGTTCCATGCTGTCAAATAACCATGAACAATTGTCAGTGGATGAAATGATTTTCTTTTTTTTAGTGTTCATATCCCTCAAATTCAATGTACTTCAGTGACAGAATAGAAGCCAACAGATGCTATATACTAATAATAGCCCATTGGTTTCTATTGTTTGGATGGTGTGAGTGTGGTTTCTTAGTAAAAGATGTTGCAAAGGTTAGGACCAAATATGCAAAGTACTGTTTTTAAAAAACAGCTTGTTTGTCTTTTTGTTTATGGTCATTGTGTTGAACGCACAGTTGAGGAAGATACTGAAGAAAGCTCTCGATCAGGACGAGACTCTGTTTCCACTGTAGCTGACCTCACACCTCTCCCCACTGCTGAGCGACAGCTCACCAATGGCAACCAACCTGCAAATGAAAAGAAGAAAGAGAAAGGAGGAAAGGAGAAAAAGAAGTCAGAGGAAAAAGAGAAGAGTAAAGGAAAGAAAGGAGTACTGAAAGGCCTTGGAGAGATGTTCAGGTAAACATGCAGACAAAGTCTGAAATTTCAGCTTTACCTGCTTAGTTTTAATGATTCAAATAGAAGATATTCTAATTCCAGCCTGGCTTGAGTTTCCAGATGAATTGAGGAGAGTTAGTGTTATTGTTTCTCAACAATTTATTCTTTGCTTTTTTTGGGCTGCTTGCATGTATGCATACAAACCACTCAGCAGATCACACAAAGCACACAAACACAACTGTTAGCTATTGGTGTTAAAACTAATGATGGACTTATGTGATCTTAACACTACTACGCTAAACTTATCATTTGTGTGTTGTATCTTAACAACAACCGTCTTGATAATTAGTGTAAAGAACATGTTGGAGACAAAGTGAAGCGAGATTGCATTGATGTGGACATACAGAGGACATTTATACAGTGGACATATGAGGATTACATGGGGAGGATGTTGAGGATGGAGCTGCAAGGGAAATGGAGAAGGGGACGGATAAAGAGGAGGTTTGAGGATGTTTTGAGGGAGGACATGCAGGCAAATGGAGCAAAAGAGGAAGAAATGGAAAAAGATGATTGCTGTGGTGACCCCTAAACCAGAGTAGCCGAATGATGATGATGAACATGATCAGTGTAAAGAACATAGACCTCAAATTATTGTTCTTAGAGTTCAAACCAATTGGATTGAAGTAGGGAGATGCAGAGGACAGGGAAAAATGGAGACGGTTGACATGCTATGGCAACCCCAAACAGGAGCATCCTTATGAAGAAAGAGTTCAAACCAAACAAACCCAAAACTTGAGTTGATTATTAGAGTTCAGAGCTCATAACCTCAACACCAGTGTTGCCTTATAGACTTAAGACCTAACAAACTGAAAAACGAATGTTGATTATGAAACTCAAACCTGTCACTAGTATTTATTTTAACAGTTGCAGCAAATCCAACTGTAGTGTTTGAATTTGAATTAAGACCACAGAAGGCCAATATTGTTGACATGTTATTCGAGCAAACATTTCACAAACTCGACACTCATTTTAGGTTATAAATATGGGAGTTCAAACCACCAAACCCACAGTTAGTGCTAGTTATTAAAGTTTATGCCATGCAAACCAAACTCTAACTTTAACTGATGCAGTTAGGACCCCACAAAGCCAGATTTAACATCAGTCAACATCAACGATGGTATTAAATTATGGAAGAAATCTCATACAAACCTAACACTAGTGTATCATAATTAGATCATGCAGTCACTCAGCATTAATCATGTTGATCATTACAGTCGGTGGAAAACATCTGTACTGACCCCTGGCATTGATCTGCTAGTAGTGAAGTTAGGTTCTGCTTGATGATAGCAGAGTGTGTGTGTGCCACCAGCAAGAGCAGCGTCTACCCGGCGTCTCAATATTCCACAGTGTGAACAAAAAATCTGATTAGAAAATCGTTGATATATTACCACTGTCATATTAAAATCTCACACTCCATTTCAACGTGCCAGCCGCTCTTTTCTGTGTGTGTGTGAAAGATGTGTGAACGTTTCCTGTAGAAATGCTCCTCATTACTTTAAAACCAACCTGAGTTAAAGGTAAGAGTTTTTTCATTATTTATTTTTGTTTTGTCTTCTTCTAAAAAGTTTCCATTTTGGAGATGCAAGGTCTTGGTAAATAGGGAATTCCATCCACGTCAGCTGTTGTAGTGCAAAATAAGCAGTGAGGGTGTGAGATGGATATGGGTAGAACGACTCCGTGGTTGCAGTGTTGTTTGTCACATAGCTGCAGGTTTGAATATCATTGCATCTTCTCGCCACTCTCTGGAATATTAACAGGCGCTGGCCAAAAGATGATGAATGTTCTTGCCTCTCAGCTGGAGGAGAAGTTTGAGTGCGAGTCAAAGTTTTTCGAGAGAGAACAAGAGTCATTGGAGTGTTTTGATGCCTGTCAGAAACAGAGAAAGGGAGAGAGGGAAATCGGGGGAGGGTGTGTGGAGTAAGTTGGAGTGTGTGCAGCCTGCGCGTGTGTGTAGCTTGTCTCATGCATCACTGTGTCAGAGAGCCATTCGCCATATTAATGCAGGCTCCAAAATAGCGGATGCGAACCTGAAATTCGACAACGTGCACAAAAACCTAAAATAAAGTGAAAAATAATGATATACCACACTGAAATCCCACCGCTGCGTATTAGGGTAATAACATGCGCTGTAGAATATTATAACACAAGGTGTGAGACCTTGATGTTTTATGATTAACATTGAAGTTTAGTTACTCTGGCATAAAAAGGATTCCAATTAAAACCAATGGATCCTGTAAAAGGCAGTGAAGAAACAGGATGAAAACAAGCCAGATACTCCAACTGAGACTGTGATTCATAAGTGATAAACATAAGCTTATAAGCAGTTTAAGATTAGCGGTTTGAAAGGACTGTCATTGCACGTGAATAATATTTAAAAGACTATGATTAGATCTAAAACTGTGCCTGCAAGACAATCCATGAACATATTTGAAGCCTTCTGCAAGAAAAGGTGAGAAAAAGCTTAAGGAGAGAGCTTTCCAAACTTATGCATACCTTACGCCATTTTTTTTTTGTTGTTGTTTTTGTTTTGAAATGTTAAATTAAGCAGCACTAAAATGTCACTGAAGTTTACAGCATGCACAGGTGGTGTTAACCTTTTTTCCACTTAGAAAAATCAACAGAATGCCTATTTGGTCCAAGTGTGTAAAGAGGTGTGTTGACGCTGCTGGTGTGTGATCAGATGTAGCAGCACTAGAGTAATAGTCTGGAGTGCTCTCTCACTCTCGCTGCAGTTATTGAGTCTAGTGCACTTCACTTGCTGTGGAGCTCTGAAGATGATGATGATGATGGTCTGAGCTCATCTCAACTTGTAGAGATTTTAACCTCCTGCAGCCTCCAGTTATCTGCCATGAAGAGATTAGGAGCAGCAGCCGTATGTTGAATATTACCGGTCGGTTTGCACAATCTCTGCACAGCATGTCGTCTTAAACGCCACTGTTAATGTGGTTGCCATTCGGTTCCGGTTTGACACGAGTGAGGCAACTAGAGCATGAAAGCACGGCTTTGACTGTACTGGATCTGCTGCTGTTCTCCAGAGCTCTGAGGAGGTCACAGCGGTTCACGTGAACACCAAATCTCCTCTGACTGACTGTGCACTTCACCTTCAGTCTAATTGGGACATTTAGGATGCTTTACATAAAGCAAGAATTCGCTGAAGAACCACATTTCCTCTGGAAATTAAAGGCAGTTGGTTAGTTAAGACCTAATTGGTGTTTAAAGTGTTGTTCATTAACATCGTACTGAAACTCCGAGCCTTAAAACTTCATTACTTCCCAGATTGTGGGGAGTTAGATCCTGTATTCTTAAATGCTTTGTTAACACTAAAGAGCCGATCTTGTTTCTTCTGAGCCTCAAATCAAGTTGATTCTCAAATCAAGTCGCATTTATTAGATCATTTAAATTTGTTTTTTTTTTTATAGCATCTACACCTTGAACAATGCATGACAGAAAACTTTGGGCTTTACTGAAAGTCACTGTAAAACTAAAGCATACCAAATAAAATATTACCTGCGAAAGCTGTGAAAGAGTCTGTAAAAAGCAGCCCATGTTTAGGCTTTAATGCACTGTTAAATCTCTTATCACTTTTTCTGGCATCAGCCCCAAATGAGGAAGATTTTATGAAAAGGAAAAAAAAAAAAAACCCACAAAATCTGGCTGCTCAAACTTGCATTCCCAGAAATCCTGTCTGATAGCACCTGCATGTGTGTCCTGGACCTGACTAGAAAAAGTCATGTTGCGTGTTTGTGTGTGTTTGTCTGAGGTTTGGGAAACATCGCAAGGATGAACGTGTGGATAACAAGAGCAGCAAATGGAGGCCAGAGGAGACACAAGTTACAGAGGAGGAGACGTACAGGATGAGACAAGAACAAGAAAGGTACACACACACATATACAGCTTCTCTTAAATCTCAACGCCACTTCTCCCTTCCTCTCATTCGTGTGTGTGTGTGTGTGTGTGTGTGTGTGTGTGTGTGTTCTCTTCCATCTGTATGTTACTGGCCAATTGTTTTGTCCACTAATGGAGTTTTGAAATGCTTATCAGGGCCTTCACCTGCCAACCTAAGTGCCTTTGTGTAGAGGCACGCACACTATTTACACTCTCTTTCTCTCTCCCCCCCCCCTCTCTCACTCTTTCTCTCTCTCTCTCTCTCTCCCCCCCTCTCTCTCTCGCTCTCTTGCTCTCTGTCTGTCTCTCTCTCTCTCTCTCGCTCTCTTGCTCTCTGTCTGTCTCTCTCTCTCTCTCTCTCTCTCTCTCTATTTAGTGGACAGTGCAAAGAATGAAATTTAGTCATTGCATCGTTGTTTATTGTTTGTGTACAAAACAAGGACGCTGGTGAGGGCAAGATCTTGATTTTCGGCAAGGTAACAGATTAGCAGGGGTTTGTTGTTGGCAGCCTGTTCATCATGACAAATGTTCTGTAGGGAAGGACAACGATGACCACCTGACCCAACCAGGTCCTCTTAATGATCAAATCTTCGCTTAACAGTCCCGCACTCTGCCACCTATTTTTATGGTGCATTATGGTCCCGTCCTCTGTTAATCACCACACTCTATTCTTCTTAGCTTTACCACCATGAAACTCAGGCTTGATGTGTATTTAGAGGGATGCGGCGATAAACGAGAGATTTAACAGATTAATAATCAGATTATTTTTATCATTGCTTTCATTTTTTTTTTTTTTTATTTTTTTTTTTTGGACAAACCCGTAGAATTTTCTTACTTAGAAACAATCAATAAAATACAGTGCTGTGAAATATTTAGCAAGTTTAGTAGATTACATTGAATTACATTAAGTTAAAATGTTAAAATGATGTGAAAGGTGAAAGAGGTTCTCTAATACATGATATCTATGAAATTATACTTAGAGAGTAGAAAAGATCTTAAAATGAAAAGTATTAAGATATTTGTTCAGTTATTCATATCTCAATATGAAGATCTCTGCCAGTTTAAGTCATCAAGTAAAGTCATTTTAACTAGATTTTTTTTTTATTTCTTAATGATTTAAGTAAACTATATATAGTTGGGTTATTAATGTGTTATGGGTATTTTGAAGAGAATATTTTCTAATTCAGGTTTAGAATAGGTTTTTAGGTGGATGTCTACAGTGTACTGTAAAACCCACTCACGCCTTGCATGATTTCTCCCTCTTTTTGTTTTATTTATAGCACTAAATGTTTTCAGTTGGTCATGTGATTTACTGAATGTCATTCCCCGTCGCCTGTGTTACCCTCATGAAAAGTCATGGCAAGACCCACTGTAATCCAACGCCTCTGGTAACGGGAGGAGTCTTGCATTAAGGCAATAATTTCTGGCCCAATCTTCTCTCCAAATTATTTGAATTCAGTCACATTGGAGAGTTTGCCCATTTCAAGTCCTGCCACAACATTCCTTGGCAGGTTTTGCACTGTTCCATGTTTTCTCCATTTGGAGATGATCGCTCATACGGTGGTTTCCTAGAGTCTGACAGACTGATTGACTCTTTTTAACTGATATGCATTAATAACTTTCTTTCTGAGGAGTTCTGGAAATTCTTCTGATTGAGGCATGGTGTGCTTTTTTTGTAAAGACGTTTTCGAACTTCTTCTACATTGTATTTGTAATGTCTAGATTCAGCAAGACAGACCCCAATCAGTTCTTGGGCATGGAGCAGTTTAACTGTTAGCAATTAAATATGTTTCATTACTTGAGTGAGTGAATAAGGGGGGGATTACTTTTTCACATGGCAGATTTGGATGTTGGTGAGTTTGTCCTTCAGTGAATTACAAAAATAGAGGAAATCAGGAAAGGGGCAAAGTCAAAACAGGTGCAGCACAGCAGCACAGGAATCGAAACAGTCCAACTTTAACTGTGTTTATACAACTTTATTTCTTTGTTTAAAAATGTTATTCTGTTATAGAATATATCACTGTTTATTTTCTATTGGTATGTATTATGACTGATCACTGGCCTAAATGCACGGTGGCATCCTCAGAAGTTGGACAGGACAAAAGATCCAGTGATAAATGCGCAATAGTTGGAAAGCATGATGGACTCTTGTTGCTAATGTAGTTTGAAAACGGTTGACAGTTGAATATGGATTAAATAAATCTTGGAGATTGATTATTGTGTGTGTGTGTGTGTGTGTGTGTGTGTGTGTGTGTGTGTGTGTGTGTGTGTGTGTGTGTGTGTGTGTGTGTGTGTGTGTGTGTGTGTGTGTGTTCTGAATTATTAATAGCCATTGTGTGAACTCCTCCTGCTTTGCCTTCTGTCTTGTGAGAGACTGCAGAGACATACAGTACCCCAGGAAAAAAAAAAAACATGCCAACTTCATTCTTTCTCACTCGCTTGCTCTCCGTCTTTACCCTAGCTGTCAGTCTCTGCATGTTTCTGCCTCTCTTACCGTCAGTGTCACCCCGAATAATGCCCCCATCTCTCTCTCTCTCTCTCTCTCTCTCTCTCTCTCTCTCTCTCTCTCCCTCTCTCTGTTTTATGCTATCATAATTAAAGCATGTCATAAGTGCATAGCTTTTAATTAGCTTTCCCTCATACGCAACATCATCAGGGTGCTATGTAGTGTTCATCATCCTGAGTCATCCTCAGAATATATACTGTATGTGAGAGTGTGCGTTTCTAAGCTATTTTGTATACATTCACCAATATTCAGACTGTAGAAGATAAAAAGTGATGTTGATTGAAAGTGAAAGTGACAAGTTGTCATTGTGAAACAGCACAACACTCTGTGAACCCCAACGAAACGCAGCCTCTGCATTTAACCCATACACACACATGCAGCAAGGGGCAGCTATTTAAAACGCCCAGGGAGCAGTGATCGGGACGGCACCTTGCTCAGGGGTACCTCAGGGCAGCCTACTGGTCTGGGATTCAAACCCACAACCTTCCGATCCTGGGGCAACTCCCTAACCACTAGATCACCACTGCCCCTGACTGTATGTCTGATCTTGTACTACGATATCTGTCAGAAGTGGCAACATCCATGCAAAGGCCCCCAGTTTGTTAATCATTTATGGATATCAGCATGTGTTTTCCCAGTATTATTATGAAGAGATGTCATATTTCTGGGACAATACGTCACCGTTTGTGCATCGCTGGAGAGACTTGGGGTGGGTCAAACTGGTCAGTTGTTACTGAAATTTTGCCAAAATTGCATGGGTTGCATACACATACACGTGTGGGGAATTCTTAAAGGTTTTTTAAAAAAAAAAAAAAAAAAAAAAAAAAAAAGTTAAAACACTTTAATATTCACACAGATCTTAAAAATGTGGACTTTCAATTTGATATTTAGGCAAAAAATCTGCATAGGCCCTGTGACACAAACACAGCTTTGACGCCCATAGTTTGAAGTGAATTAAGCGAATGACACCTTTTGCATGTTTTTAAATTTGCTCTCAGAATCCAGGCGAAGACGCGGGAGTTACGTGAGCGTCAGGCTCGGGAAAGGGATTATGCAGAGATTCAGGACTACAGCCAGTCGCGGGTTTCTAGTGAGGATCACTCCTACACTGGCATCGCTTCACTTCAGGCCTCAATGGAACGGGGGACTTACCATGGCTACCGCACACCCCCTGACTCACCTTACACACACCCCAGCAACCGCAATGGACACCCTCCTGCAGACAGGTAAGGAGTGTTACAGCATCACAGGCCAAGCTTACCTTTAAAACAACTGCAGAAAGGAAGCTGATGGTGTTGGGCTAAACTGGAACGCCCTGGCTAGGATCTCTTGCCTCTGGTGATGGGAGCGGGATGCAAGGCTGGTTATTTAAACAGTCCCAAAAGGCAAGGTCAGAAATTCATAACATAGAGGGTCAAAGCCCAGGCAGACTCAGTTGAACACAGGCAAGTCCAAAATCATGCATAAACAAGGGCTGACTGGGGTCAAGGGCAGAAACCCTTTTGCAATACTACTACAAAAACAAACAAAAAAAGCTAAATGGATCCATTCAGGGCATTTGTGAGCGAGTGTCCTTTTTTAAATGACTAGCTGTACGCGTCACGATGTTTTGCATGATGTGAAGAGTGTAAAGGGTTAATACTGCTGTAAAGATTTCTGATGAAGCTCTTTATTAAAGTCGTATGTGCTGCCCAGTTCTAGACTGAAATAAGAACTAAACCTCCTCCTACACAACTGACTGATTCCAAGTGCTGTTTCTCTTCCACTGATTTGGATCTTATGAAAAACATGACATTTTTGGTGAAGTTAAGCAATATTAGCAGGCGTAATTCGCTGCCTCGCAGTGTTTGCTGTAAAATTGCAAGATTCAGATGAATTAACTAAATGGTTTGATTTCAGTGTTGAACTAAGATCACCGGCTAGTTAGTACTGGTGATAAACATTCTCTCTCTCTGTCTGTCTCTCTCTCTCTCTCTCTCTCTCTCTCTCTCTCTCTCTGTCTCTCTCTCTGTGTGTCTCTCTCTCTCTTTCTCTCTGTCTTTCTCTCTGTGTGTCTCTCTCTCTGTGTCTCTCTCTGTCTCTGTGTGTCTCTCTCTCTCTGTCTCTCTCTTTCTCTGTGTGTCTCTCTCTCTCTGTGTCTCTCTCTGTGTGTGTCTCTCTCTGTCTCTGTGTGTGTCTCTCTCTCTGTCTCTCTCTTTCTCTGTGTGTCTCTCTCTTTCTCTCTCTCTCTCTCTCTCTCTCTCTGTCTCTCTCTCTGTGTCTCTCTGTCTGTGTGTGTCTCTCTCTCTCTGTGTCTCTCTCTCTCTGTGTCTCTCTGTCTGTGTGTGTCTCTCTCTCTCTGTGTCTCTCTCTCTCTCTCTCTCTCTCTCTCTCTCTCTCTCTCTCTCTTTTTCTCTGAAGTGCTGAAAGTTGCCCTTTTCCTGCCGTGTCTGTAATGAGCGCTGTTTGAGTGTTGAGTGTGTGATGGAGTCTCGGTTGGTAGGAAGAGCTTTTGGAGATGGGGCGAGACAGGAAGGCTACTTCCTGTCAGAACCCGCAGGGAACAGGAAGTGAGGCACATTCCACCCGAGACTCGGCAGAATGGCACTGTGGGAACATTTCTGAAGATTATGCAAAGGGAAGCTGATCTTTGAAGAGTGTGTGTGTGTGTGTGTGTGTGTGTGTGTGTGTGTGTGTGTGTGTGTGTGTGTGCGAGCACGTCCGCTCAACAGTTTTTGCCGGAGCACAGCAGGAATATATTGAGTTAAAACACAGGAAGCTCAGTAAAAGACGGGCAGATCTGATCTGTGTTTGTTTTTCTGTAGTGTTTTTGCTGTTCGGCGCATCTCAGACATCAAACAGTAAGAAGACGCAGGGAAGCTATTTCACTTAAACGAGTAGTTTAAGCGAGGAGTGTATATCCTTAAACCATGGCTGGTCTAATGGCGAATTAGACAAGAATTCTTTTTAGTAAAACAGGCCATTATTTAAAAAAGTATAGAGATATTTTGTCTGAAAGATCATTAAGGATGTATATTTTTAACAAGCTGTATCTGTAGCGCCATCTCAGTAAAACATCGGCAAATTATAAATAGCAAAATGCGGATTTTTTTTTTTTTTTTTTTTTTTTTTTTTTTTTTTTTTCTCTCTCCCCTCTCTCTGTTAATCATCACAGATGTTGTCACGCATGAAAACATATGACCTTGAGCTTTAGTCGTCTTCTATCAGGAGTAAAGGGAAAAAACATGAAGAATTTAATATCCGTCTTTTCAGAAAGTAGTAGCAGCAGTTCAGAAGTCATAATTCACTCTTGTAACCTAGCAGTCAGTAATGGAGTGATTGGTTCTTATAAGCTGAGATGGAAAAAGCTATTATTCAGTGATAAAACTGTTGCTTTTCTGTCTATCAGGTTGTGTAGCCAGGCTAATTGACTTTGACGATGTTGTTGGCTTTTTTTTGTGGACATCGTTTCATATCCCTTTTTAAATTGTCCACTAGCCTCCCGTTTCTCCGGGGACATGCTCTTTAAGAGGGATCTGCATGAACAAGGTCTTTAGACCACGTGCACAGACAAATGTGTCAGACTTTCCCTGCAGATGCATGAATCAGAACAAGCAGAATAAAGCCTACTAACTAGGGATAGGAATTAGCACAGCTTGACCTTACGTTGTGTAACATTTTTATTAGGATGAAAGGACTTCTTCTTTTTTTTTTTTTTCCAGCTGTCAGAAATCCAAAATCCCTTCTGCTCCATCCCTGTACTCTGTCAGCTCACCCAAAATGCCATGTTTGTTCAGCATCTTTTTTTAGGTTTAAACTGAAGTCTCATCCCAGTTTAAATCCTTAAAATTGCTCCGTTCGGGTTTGTAAATGTCAATACCATGAATGTGAATTGAATTTTTCCAGAAAGTTTGAAAAGAAGGCAGGCGCTCCTCAGTCTGCAGGACATGTGAATAGATCTGCACCAACTGATGTAACGGTTCGTTAATGTTCATAAAGGTTTATTCTGACGAGAGTCACTCGTCACAAATGAAACCTGAATCAGTTTCACCCCAGAAATTGTAAAGACAACAGAGACTTGTTAGAATAAACCTTCAGAAATGTAAAGGCACATCTCAGCTATTGTGAAAGGTTTATTTCAGCGATTCTTAAGTCGGATTTTGAAGGCCGATGCTGATAGCCAACATTTTTCATGCTGCTCTGCTGCGAGAATGCAAAAAATATTTTTTTTTAAATGCAGAAATTCCACATCTAGCTAGATTGCACAATAACATTATTTCTGTAAGCTCAAAAATGGAGAAAATGAAAGAAATATAACGTTTTAGCACAGTATTCTATCAACACTTAAAACTCCACATATTCAACAGTGAATATCGATTTGAAATATCAGTAAAACCTAAACATCTGTCTGATGCTGATACACAGGTAAACATCTGCCAGTACCAATATGATTCTGATATCATCCCTCACTCGTGTTGATGTCATCTAGCCTTTTGAACGGGACCCTCCAGTAAAGTGTTACCAATGTTTTATTCTAATGTTGCAGGAACTTTTTTCTGGGTCGTGTTGCATTGCATTAGTTCATAACACTGAGACCCCGCATGATGTTAGCCTAAGTTCTGGCAGTGTTCTGTTAGCTGGAAACAAATCTCACCTCTTAGCAACAAACAAACTGCAAAAATAAATCATCACACACTTCCCACCAACATTCACTCAAATATGGATTCTGCCATTAAGCAATACTTAAAAAAAAAAAAAAAAAAAAAGTGCACATCGCAGTATTTCTTAGTCAAAGTTGTGTTGGGAAAAAGATGTTTTAAAAGTCATACAGTGTTGGGAACCACACCCTTAGTAAGCCTGGCATTCTCTACGATCTGGTTTGAGGTGAATGTGTGATGATTTAGGTCTGCAGTTTAGATCACGCTGATGTGTATGGTCTTGACTTCCGTGGCTTATTCCATTCCATTTTTCTGTTCAGCTTCATCACCATGCAGAACTGAAAAGCAAACATTAGACACTAAATGTGTTTTGGCTGATCGCATAAAACCTGACGTGAGATGGAGGGTTTTGTCTATTTGAAGTTTGGCTGAATGATCACTTTAATGACAAACAGATCAGGAGCTTGAAGTTGGTGTGTGCTGGGAAACATTAGGTCAGGTTTGTCTGAGCTGGCCACCGTATACAGCGTATGTGTGTGCTGTGTTCTCTTGCTGGTAGAATCCCAATTCCCCTTGTGCTTTGCTCTGTTGTCCGTGCGGAATTGTGAAAGACATCGTTCAGTTCCAGACACTTTTGGAGACTGTGCTGATGGTGGAGTGTTGTGCAATATTGTGAAAGTGGGAACTGTGGAGATGGAGCAATAACAGGAACATGGACCTTTACCCACATGGCATTATTACTACATCAGTCTTTTAACAAGGTCAGCTGCGTCAAACACACACTCTCACACTCATAGCCGATCTGCAGCCTGGGCACAGCAAGCACCGAGGCAGTAATCTTAAACTCAGCTTCACTCCCACGAGGAAAAAACGTGAATGTTAATGAGGAATAGTTCTGCTTGCTCAACAAATGTGGCTTTTACAGTTTAATAAAACTCGCATAAAAAGTAACTGAATTAGACTTCAGGATATGAGACATACAGTACTGAGTGCTGAGGGGTGTAGGAGGCTATTGTGCTCGTCTCTCTCATACACAGGGCCCTAATGGCTCATTTCCATTACTGTGCACTACAGTTAATTAATGTAGCTGTAAATGTCAATACAATTTGGTCAGTAAACACACTGTAATCAATAAATGTAGCATCTTCAAGAATATACAAGGTCCGTAGTGCAGTTTTACAAGTACAGGATTAAAACGTGTAGTTGTTAGTATGTACATATAATGGTTAAGATATAAATTCATTGTAGTAAAAAAAAAAAAAGGAAGAAAGTGTGAGTAGGACATATCCTATTGAACACCAATCAATCACAAGATTAAAACACCTGACAGGTAAAGTGAATGGCATTATTTCATTACAATGGCTCCTTTCATGGGCTTTGATTTATTTGGCAGCGAGTGAACAGTCAGCTCCTGATGTGTTGGAAGCAGGAAAAGTAGGACAAGCCTAAGGATCTGAGCCACTTTGAGAAGGGCCAAATTATAATGGCTGGGCGACTGGGTCAGAGCGTCTCTCAAACGGCAGGTCTTAAAGTGAAAAAAAGTGAAAGTGACAACCCTTGTCATTGCGAGGTCACAGCACTGCACACCATGAACAACAACGAAATGGGACCTCTGCTTTTAACCCATGCACACAAACACAATGCAGCAGAGGGCAGCTATTGAAAGCGCCCGGGGAGCAGTGACGGGGACGGTACCTTGCTCAGGGGTACCTCAGGGCAACCTACTTGTGAGGGAATCGAACCCACAATCTTCCGATGCGCGGCCAACTCCCTAACCACTAGGCCACCGCTGCCCCTTGTCTTGTGGTGTTTTCCTGGTATGCACTAGTTAGTTCTACCTAAAGTCGTCCAAGGATGGATAACCAGTGAAATCAGTGAATTTTTCAAGAATGGTTTGAGGAACGTGACAAAAAGTTCAAGGTTGACTTGCCCACTAAATTCCTCAGGCCTCAATCAGGACAAGCATCTTCGTGCTTTTGCTGGACAAGCTGTCCATTAGGCCACACCTTACAGTCTACAGGACTCGAAGAATCTGCTGCTGATGTTTTGTAGCCAGATACCTCAGGAGACCATCAGAAGTCTTGTGGAGTCCATGCCTTGATGCATTTTTGACTTCATGAGGAAAACATACACAAGAATTGTTTTAATGCTACTTTTAACTACGCTACTATTTATTACTGTTGCTGTACAGTACAGTACACAATTTCATTTCTGGTGCTCTGCTGCAGTGTGCATCACCATTAGTTTTGCAGTTCAATACAGTTACTTCAAACTGCACTTCAGTTCTGTTACTCTAAGCTGCATTTTATTTATGTTACAGTCCATTAAGTTAACAGTTAATTAATATTACGCTACAATTCATTGCCACCACTATTTAGTTACTCTTTATGTAAAAGTGTAACTATTAGTCACACCTCTGTACACACCACTACACTAGTCCTGTTTTCTGTTGATCTTTAGTTCAGAAACGTTATTTCAGTCTGCACTAATATCAGATGTTTTATTTTAATCTCACTTCTAGATCTTTTTTTTTTTATAACAGTTATTTAAAACCTTTTCTATGAAATTAAATTCCTCACATTTGAATTATACTGCCAGTGGTTTTATTGTTTCTTTTTAATCTGCTTAGTGAGGCGGAGACTTGCGTTAATAGCAGAAGGCAATGTTGTGATAAGATGCATGAAATTAGCTTTTCTCATGGTGCTTTCTTTGCTCTAAATCTGTACATCTAGGACTTTAATCCCAACTTTCTGTGATCTTGCCAGGCATAGTTTTTGTGTGAGTGTGTGTTTCTTAGTAGGAGGTGTTTCAGTCATAGCCTGTCTGCCCCTTTTCACTCTGCTTTGTGATTATTTATACACACACTCTCTCACACACACACACACACACACACACACACACACACACACACACACACGCTCACACACATGCACATTCACACACATCTGGAAGCATTTATCATGATTTGTGTAGTGCTGAGTGGTATCTAGGTGTAAATATAGTCTCACACACACAGAGTGCAACTTCACACCCGTTTCCCTCCATAAGAGTGTGTGTGTGTGTGTGTGTGTGTGGTAGTAGTAATAGTAGTCCACTCCAAAAGTATTGAAAAGTAAATTACACAGAACATTTCACCTTTTGTATCTGACCGCTCACTTTAATCAGTAAATTACACTAAATAAGACTTTGGTTGCAAATCCCTTGCTTGCAATAACAAGTCTGAGACCCGTTCATCAAATCAGTTATAGATTCGCTGGCTTTTGCAACACGACATCTTTCTGTTGTTTGTTTCGGGGGTATCTACATTCTGTCTCCCCTTTGCGAGCTGAAACGCACATTGAATTGGGTTCAGATCTGGTGACTGACCTCCGCTGTGTGGAGGTTCATGGTGTCACCGACAGATGTTTTGCTGTTTTTCTTTGTGTCTTTAGCTGTTGTTTTCCTTGGCAGTGTGGTTCGATGTCTGTTGCTTTTTCAGGACATTCCAAACAGTAGTACTGATTTTGCCCTTCGTTTGTGAAATGCTTGTAAAGGATTTTCCGTCTTTTCTCAGCTCCAAAATGGCCTGCTCTTCCCCATAGACAGCTCTCTGGTCTTCATGTTGGCTTTCTAATACAGTTTTCACAGGTAAAATCCAAAGCTTCAATTGAAAGTAGAGATCAAGTAAATAAACCTCATGCAACTCATGTCCCAATAATTTTGCTTACTTGAAAAACAGAATTCCAGATATAAGGCATTCAATTTAATTTAATGTATCTAGATTTAAATACCAAGAGGTGTAAAAACTGAAAATCTGATTTCTCATAGTCCTTTCATGGATCTTTTGCTCTAAACTATCTTTACGAAATAGTAAAAACAAATGAATAGCCGCTGCTGTTCCAGAGCTGTTGTCTATATAGAGAGAGATTGTGTGTAAGGTGTTTGATATGCAGAAGCATGACTAGCACTTACTCAGTGTTTGTTCAGTAGTAACCTTAGCTGCAGGATTTTGAGTGTAAAAGGGTCATCGTAAGTGGATTTGTGTGTCTGCGTGTGTGCGCATGTGAGGGCCAGTGTGTGTAAGTGAATTAAACTCAATCTCTCTTATTGTTTTCTCTCCCTGTCCCCTCCAGTCTGCAGTGGGGGGCTTTACTATGATTTGATTTTCTGAATGTTATTAAATTCACTTCAACAGATTCTCTTAGACTGATCTCCCCCAGCCTTGCAATAAGTCACACCCAGGTTTGTTTTTATGCAGCAACAGGGCATGAGGTCATAAATGCGTCCCATATCCAGAACGTAGATTGTTTTATCATCATTAGGCCTTCCGAAAGTCCTGGACACGTCACTGGCTGCAGCATAAACAGGTTATAGTCGGGAAAAGCAACAGTGGCTCTGTGATTGATCTTGTTACCAAAGGAGTCGCTGTGAAACTGCTACATTGAAGGTCATGCGTAAATTAATATTTTACAAACTTCAGATGAAACATGGAGTGACTTTTACAAGCTTCAGACAAAATGGTCTTGACTAGGACCGAACCATTTGGGGAAAATATCTAATTGTGGTCTGATTGCAGTTTGAACATTTATTATTAAACGATTATTTTTCTTTAACTGTTCTTGTTTTTCTAACCATGCCTTCTTTTTCCTCAGCAAAAAAGCCATTATTTCAGACCTGAGGACAAAATGTAATTTGACAGACTGATACCTCATAACCTCTGCATTATTTTTTTTTATCTAATTAAACTGCGGTGGCCTAGTGGTTCGGGAGTTGGCCCTAGATCGGAAGATTGTGGGTTCGATTCCCTCACCAGTAGGCTGCCCTGAAGTACCCTTGAGCAAGCTACCGTCCCTGTCACTGCTCCCCGGGCACTTTCAAAGCTGCCCCCTGCTGCACGGTGTGTGTTTGTGCATGGGTTAAATGCAGAGATCCAGTTTTATTGTGGTTCACCGTGTGCCGTGCTGTGTGTACTCACAAGGATGACTAATAGTCACTTTCACTTGAACCCTGTCGAGACAACAAGACAGAGACAACAAAAAAAAAGTGGATTCTTGAACAAATCAAGTCTCAGCTTCCAAGCATAAGACTTACCCCAAACGCAGTGATTTGCCAGGATGTTTAGAGGCAAAACTTGGCTTAGTGAACACACCCCATACTTTCTATTAAATTGAATTCAGCTCTTTTCTAATAATGTGTTTTTGATATGGTTTAGGTCACAGTAGGACTAAAAAGCAGTTTTTTGGATGCAACTGTGGTTTAATATGTGTGACACACACTTACACTTACACATGCTGAACACATGTATATTTGTGCACTGGTGTGTGAGGATGAGAGTGTGTTAGAAAGGGAAATCAGAAATGCATTCAGAACAGCGGTGGGCTTTCAGTCCACGTCCTTTGTGCAATGAAGCTCTGGCAATGTTGCTGCTGTATTTGGCTTTTGTAAGCAAACACAGCAGTGTGTGTTCTTCCTGTGTTGGTAAATAGAGTTCCGCTGGATGTTTAGTTGTGTCTGGGATGTTGAATGAATCATTTTTATTTCGGCTTTTTCACCGATGAACGTTCATATTTTGGCAAATGGATATCGCTTTATTGTATATGAATATGCAAAGAGAGAAATGGGAGTGTCGGATATGCTGTGTGAGACGGAGAGACAGCAGTGGAGTGTGTAACAGAGATACACAGATTTGGAGCGTGAGACTGACAGAGACAGAGGTGGAGCATGAGACAAGAGACAGAGGTGGACAGAGGTGGAGAGAGAGGTTGAAGGATTTTTGAGTGAATGTTGCTTAAGATGATTAACATCAGCCATTTGCACACACACTATGCAAACATCGCTTTAATCCCAAACACACACACACACACACACACACACACACACACACACTTGAGCTTTTAATTGTGTTTGTGGCTGCTTCAGCTGGCACATTGTGTGGCGGGATTAAGAAAAACAAAAAGGGTGTCAGAAGCGAACAAACTCTGAGATAAGACGGAACGAGATAAAGAGGGTGACACCAATACTAATTAGAGAGAAAAGAAGAAAACTCGACCAGAGGAAAGGAGAAGAGAGGGTGAACGTGTGAGTGCTGTTCTCTGCTGAACCTCCTCATTAATGTTTGAAAGCAGATGTGTTGGGTTCTGCTGCTGAAGGGCCACTGCACTGCACGCTTTACATCTTTTTCCTGCTTATTTCATCTCATCAGCTAATAAACACTCACTGCAGTTGTTCTGTCAGCCCAGGCATGTTTGGAGTTCTTTAGTTTTTCCACTGGAGCTCAAAGCTCAAAGCTGCCTAATGAGAAATGCAGGCTTACAGATGATAATTAGTGCAAACATACTGCAGCGTTAAGCCGTTACGGACTCGCGTAGTTTCTGACACTGTACGGAACAATGAAAGAACAAACTTTATGATGGTTGCTTCGGTTTTTAGGCATTCGCTGTCTGTTTTTCTACACGAGTGTATGTCAGAGTTTCATAAGCATATCTGGGATTACTTAAAGGCCTAAATTTAATGTTACTTTTTCATGTTATTTGCTTTTCTGCAAGGCAGTGTTAAATCCCTCATCATCGTTTTGGAAGACACCATTTTAAATCATCTTTCATGTGTTCCTCAGTACCCTACCCAGCATGCATTACACAAATGTGATTGTTGGCCTCGAAAAATCTTGGCTGCTGGCCTAACCAGTGGTGTAGGGGCCTAAAAATTACCAGCTTTACTTTCACAGTATTTTTCCCACAGGTCATGTCATTTTAAAAAGTTAATCAGACATGGAACATCAAAGGATTTTATGTAATATCTAGCAATTTTGTTTGTTGCAAATGTTGAAATTTATGTTCTGGAAACTTTACTTTTTACACAGTGTTTCTCTTTGTTTTTTTTCCACTGCTTTCTGTCTGTATTTTTCCTTGTAAGTCATGGAAATTCTTTTTTTTTTTTTTTTTTTTTTCTCCCCCAAATGAAAGTCAGCGAGTTTGAGGTGGAGTGGGGATCCTGAACCTGAGTCAATAAGCTCAAAAACAAAATCAATGATTTTGTCGTTATTTAGCGCTCTGCTGATGCCGCTGATGAGTTAGTGGCCCTTTCAGCCGTAGACGGGACACCAGAGTGAAGTGTTTGCATTACCTTCTATCTTCACAAAATGAAACTTAACTTGTTGTCATCATGAATGTTCAATAAAATTAATTTTATAATACTTTTTTTTCCTAGCGACTAATGCTAGCAGTCTGAATCTTTTGGGGAAAAAAGCAGAATTTTTTAAAACCCACCCAGAACTGGGTTTGGGACTAGGCCCCAGGATCGGAAGTTCATGGGTTCAAAGCCCAGATCATACCATGAGATACCCATGGAAAAGGTACTGTCCCAATCACTGCTCCCCAGTAGCAGGATATGGCTGCCCCCTACCGCATGGCTGTGTATGGGTTAAATGCAGAGGTTGAATTTCGTTGTGTTTTACTGTGCGCTGTGCTGTGTTTCACAATGACCAATAGTCACTTTCACTTGTCTCTGGCTGTTCTTTTTACAGACTAATGCTGCAGCATTGTTGGATGTGAGTGAGCAAGTTTGCAACAGCTGAGGCCTGTCAGTGGTTTGAGAACAGTGGTTATAGATGTGTAAAATGTCAGATGTAGATCTACTTTCCTATTTTTCAGTTTTACATCACTTTGAGGAACTAAATGATCTTTCTGTGTGACTAAGAGCCAGCTGAGCTGTTAAGTCTTCCAGTTATAATGCAGGTCCTGTAACATCCTGTTTCATTTTCCAAACATTATTAGAAACTCATCCAGAATTAGTTTGGGTGTGTGAGCATGTTCAAGCATGGATTTAAAAGAGTCAGAAAGATAAATTGTCCACTATCATTTTTTAAACACGGCTTTACTAATAGAGCTTAACCCACATGGTTTTTGAAATGGACTGTAATCTCAGTAAAACACACACAGAGGCAGAAAATTTGCTCTAATTTAATCTTGTGTAATGTAATCCCTCGTAATTTCAGATTATCTGAACTGACATGTTCTGGTCTTGGACGCTGTGGTATGTTTTCAGATAGATGTCACACTGCTCGCACACACGCACGCACACACACTTTGAGAGGGTTAAAGGGGAATTTCACTAATTGTTCAGTATTTTCTACATAATTCAATTCTTAAGATGTACTCATTACTTCATATTTTCTTCACAAAGAGTCAGACCTTCTTGTATTTGTTAATATGTTGTTGAGAAATAGTTCTCCAGGCTGACCAGTTTTTTTTTTATCTGACCGGAATTTTTTTTTTTTTTTTTTTCCCTTCTTTTTTTCCCTTCTTTTTTTCCCTTCTTTTTTTAACCTACAAATGAATCATTCAAGCAGAACAAAACCATCTGACTTAAGGCATGAAGCAGTGAAGAAACAGCAGCAGATGATTTCAGGCGATCAGGCGGGTGATTAGTAAACTGCGTGTTGGTGAATCCTGATTGGTTGGAGCCACTTTGTCTAGACATCCTTTATGACATGCTTTATTTTTAGAAACTTTGCATCCGGGCACAGTAAAACAATCTTTTAATCTTCTTAATATGCAACAGATTGACATGTGTTAAGTAGTATTTTTTGCTTCAAAAATAGGTGATTAATTATCTAAATAAAAAGAAATGAGTACAATATGAAGTACTGTATAAAACTCAGCAGAATGTGTGCTCGATTTATATTAAAATGGCTGTATTTGTGCTGTAGACGTTATGATCCCTGAATGCTGTCACCACCACCGTAAAGAGATCAGTACATTGCGATGAACCGTCTTGTATTTAATGACTCTATTTATGGCGGATAAATGTCTGTTGAGTTGTTCAGAAATTCAGAGAAACCAGTAAAATTCTTCTTTAATAACACTTCCATTTGATGTGCGACTCCCTCAGTAGTAAGCAATAACCCTTAAAATCCCACTAAGTGGTTAAATATTAAAATGGTGATAAATTGGCAGACTGTCAGTATGGCTCTGTAATAATCATTCATATTTGTGGATTTATGATTGTGCATTAGTAACCATTAGTGACCAGTGACATTGACATTAATATTGATAGAAAGCTCATCACTGCCAGCTTTGCAGAGTGGCTTTCTGAAAATGGAGCAACTGTATGAGTTGCTCAAACTGAAGTGTGTATGTGTCCCTGTGTCCAAGCCCGTGTCCCTGAAATGGGGTTCATAATCCCACAGTGTAAATCCCTACTTGCAAAAATCCGATATTGCCTTTAAACCTAATCTCTCTCTGCTGTATCTGCAGCACAGCCCTTCATCATGGGGGTTACAGGACATCACACTGTTAGGAACAGAAAACCGCAGCACACTTATGATACACATTTACAACACCGGGCAGCTGCTTTAGTGCTGGTACTGGTCAAACATGGAAAACACTGTGTGTTTCATGAGCGTGAAAGAGCAGCTTTCTCAATCAGTCTGTCTTTCTTTTGTTCTCTCCCTCTCTTTTTTCTCATCACTCACTCTGCTGCACGCTGTTGTCAGATCTAGGCCAGTGTAGCTGTTTCTGGACGTGGCTGCTGTGTTTTCTCTAAGTAGGCTAATAGCCTCAATGATTGAGGACTTTAGAAGTGTTAGCCCGCAGTGGAGCCGTGTGTGTGTGTGTGTGTGTGTGCGCGCATGCATGCGTGTGTGTGCACGCGCACCATTGATCATGTCAGCTAATAACATCCTCTGAGAGGAAACCCCTGGAACTGATCTCGACCAAAAACAGCACAACAGTTCTCCTTTAATCTTTCTCTCTCTCTCTCTCTATTTCACTCTCTTTTCTCTCTCTGTACTCATCCGTTCTTTCTTTCTCATTTCCATTCTCTATCTCTTGCTCTCTCTGTTCCTCTCACCTTCCCTTCCTCCTTGCTTCTCACTTTCTATTGCTCTATAATTTCCCCATCCTTCATTATCTGCTTTTACCCGTCTCTTACCCCCTCCCTTCTCTCTCCCTCTCATTCCCCCTTCTTTCTTTTTTCACCAGTGTTTCTCACGTTTCCCACTCTGTCATTCCTCTGTCTTCATCTGTTGTCTGTCTGTTATTCTTTTCTCCCTGCATCTTTCTCATCACTCTTCTCTTTCACTTTTCCTGTCAACTCTTCCCCTCTCTTTCTGTCTCTCCTAACCTTTCTGTTTTCATAACTGTCTCTTTTCTTTATTCACTATATCTCCATTATTACCCTTCTATCGTGCTGTCTGTCATTCATTATTCTTTTTGTCTTTCAAAAAGAATTTTCTGTCTGTCTATGTGTCTGTCTTTCGCTTTTTCTGTCTGTCTGACTTTTTGTTTTGCATTCTCCCCTCTGTCCCACCAAAATGATCTCTATTCCCTCTTTCTGTTTTGGAGTCTGTGTGTGTGTGTGTGTGTGTGTGTGTGTGTGTGTGTGTGTGTTGGGGCAGCATATGTTTGAGTTAACTTTTTTGACAGCAGCTCTTGCTCGTCCATGAGTTTTTCATTCTGAGAGTCAGTTCAGCACAGAGCGGCACTGCTGGCTTTGTGTGAGACTGTATCGGATGAGAATATATCCCTGCTGTTATGATCACTCAGACTAACAGCATCTTCACTGCAGAGACATTCGTTTTGCGGGGAAAGGGAACCCGTGTTAAAAATGGGTGGCATGTAATTGTAATACTGTTGTACTGAGACGTTTCCACATTAGAGAAGGATGAGGTGTCACCACGGCAGTGCCATATCCACTCTCACACACTTGTGTTCAGTTTTAATTGGTTCTGCTCTGGACGGGCACGCTTGCTATTTGCCGACTTGCATGTGTGTATGTGAAAGAGACATTAGTTTGAGTGTGTGTCAGCGTTCTGGCTTTGTAGTTATGCACTGCATGAAGTGTCAGGCAGAAAAATAGCTTCAATTATAACCCCATAATGTTCTAATAGCGCCTTGATACGACTCGTAATCAAACTGTTAGGTGCATATGAACTGAATTCATCATAAGTTTGAGTCGAGCCGCTTGCGTGTGTTTTGCTTTGATGAATTTCACGAGAACTTTCTTCTCCAGTGTGCATGATGGATCCTGCAGTTGCCATGAAATGAACTGATGGGGATTGTCGCTGCAGGTGCTTTCCATCACCTTTGCCGTAAACAAAAACACCTCCCTCACACCGTAGTTCATGCGTGAGTGCGCTTTAGAACTTAGATTTCAAGGATTTATAAGAATCTGCTGAGAACTCTTGTCAGTTAAGTCCAGAGAAAGTCAAGTTTTCCTGCTTATTAGATCAGACTTCATTTTTTAGATACACAGAGCAGCGTTCATAGGGTCCCGCTGTGCCCTCACACACTGATTCCATGCTTTATTTGATGTTACTAAAGCTGTTTTAGTGTTAATAGGGCATATTTTCATAGGGCTATGCTTTTATTCTTCATTTACTTGAGTCTCACACCCGTTCTGAGGGGAAAAAAGACAACTGAAACAAAAAAATGGTCACAAACCACCTATAAATACATTGTTGCAGACCAACAAAATGCTTCTCTGCATTTAACCCATGTATCCTAGTGTAGCAGTGAGCAGCCATATATCCAATTGGCCAGGGAACAGTGTTGGGGTAGGGTACCTCAGTGTAACCTACTGGTCTAGGGCTTGAAACCATAATCATCTGATCATCTGGCCTAGTGCCTAATCGCTAATCACACAGGCAAAGGTGGCCTACAGGGGCAGCGGTGGCCTAGTGGTTAGGGATTAGGCCCCCTGGGTCGGAAGATCATGGGTTCAGTGCTAAAATTCTGGGTCGGATTCCTGGCCAGTGGAGCAATTGAAGCCTATGGGGCATCGGTGGCATAGTGATTAGGCAGTTGGCCCCAGGATCAGAAGGTCATAGGTTCAAATCTCAGACCAGTAGGTTGCCCTGAGGTTGAGGTACCCTTGAGCAAGGTACCATCCCTGTCACTGCTTCCCAGGCGCTTTCAATAGTTGCCCCCTGATGCACGTGTTTGTGTGTGGGTTCAATGGAGAGGTGTAATTTCATTGTGGATCACTGTGTGTTATGCTGTGTTTCACAATGACTTTCACTAAGCCAATGATGCTCCAAATTCCCCAGATCACAATCAGATTGAGCATCTATGGGATGTACTGGACCAGCTAGTCCTATTCATGAAGGCCCCACCTTGCAATTTACTACACTTAAAAGATCTGCTGCGAAAGTCTGCTGCTTCAGCACAGCTTCAGAGGTGTGTGGTCCTTGCCTTTATGGCTCAGAGTTTAGGCAGCACAAGGGTAGTGTATACAGTGCAGCTGGTTTCGATGACGCTGTTGTTCTGTATTGTGTATAAAGTGTCTGCTGTTTATTTGATTTAAAGAAATGTGAATTTGTGCTAGTGCTCAGGTCAGAAAGATCTGTTCAGTTTACCATGTTAATAGACATTGTTGATTATTGGACATCTTAGCACTGTATCAGTAACAGTTTTCCTATCAGTTGGGCCATAGAGAGTGTGAGAGAGAGTGTGTGTGTGTGTGTGTGGGTTAATGAGTGTTCACAGCTCTGACTGGACAGAATAAAGCCTCTGTGTTCTCTCTACTTCTGTCTGTTTGATGTGTATTCTGTTTGATCTCACACACAAGCAAAGTCTCTTCCCCTCCCTCTCCCTGCTCTCTTCCTCTTCTCTCTCAATCTCTCTCTCATAATTTGCTGAGGGACTCCCATCAATCCTCTCAGCAGAGAGTGGACAACCCTCTTTAAGGTATTAATACACACACACACACACACACACACACACACACACCAGCAAACCCACACATTCACACAGCAACTCGGAGATGGAGAGATCTGCAGTGCCATTTGAACCTTTAGGCATTAAAGGAGGGTGCTGTTTGTGTGAGTGGACGCTGAGTGTCTCCAGCTCAATTATTGTAGCTGTTTGTTCATCTCACCTTCAAACAGCGGTTCTTATTTTCATTCCGAGAAAAGCCTTAATGATAGGAGGAGCTTAAAGCCTCAAGATGGGGAAAGTCACAATTATGCATGTTTTATCATCTCCAAGGTTACCAGTAAAGGTGCCTCTGGTGTCTGAAGTTTGCTTCTTAAGATTTGCACTGGAGCTACGAGGCTGATGAAGGTAACAGCCACTGGATGTTTCTAGAGAACCAATCAAAAAAGGCCAAACGGCATTTCTACATCGATACACTCGC
The DNA here is from genome assembly GCA_017165825.1 of Hepsetus odoe. NCBI lineage: Eukaryota > Metazoa > Chordata > Actinopteri > Characiformes > Hepsetidae > Hepsetus > Hepsetus odoe. The sequence continues at coordinate 10,548,921 of CM029387.1, forward strand.
CTCAGACTGCAACTGTAATTTCAGATAAAATTGTTAAGGGGTCCTGGCAGGTAAAAACAATAAGAGCATCCACTTTGAAGTCTGAATTTTATCTTTAATTTTGGTTGTGGTCTTAATGTATCATTCATGGGCAGTCAAGGCCTAGTGATTTGGGTGGCGGTAGTGTAGTGGTAGGGTACTTGCCTATGGACCAATGGCTCAAGAGCTCCCAGGTTCGAATCCCACCTCTAGCACTACCATCACTGGGTCCCTGAGCAAGACTCTTAACCTTGAGTTGCTCCAGGGGGACTGTCCCTGTAATTAGGACATGGAAGTTGCTCTGGATAAGATGCCGTAAATGTAAATGTAAATGATTAGGCAGTTGGCCCCAGGATCAGAAGGGCATGGGTTTGAATCCTGGATCAGTAGGTTCCCCTGAGGTACCCTTGAGCAAGGTACTGTCTCCATCACTTCTCCCTGGCCAGCTTTAAATAGCTGCCCCCTTCTGCACATGTGTGTACGGGTGAAAAGTAGAGATTGAATTTCATTGTGGGTTACTGCATGCTGAGCTGTGTTTCACAATGACAAAAAGTCACTTTCATAGTCTGTATAAGGAGCTACTGGACCCACATCAGTTGAGCCATAACTGTTCAGTGTTATACGGAGTGTCTATGGGAGGGAAAGTACAAGAAAATGGCAGAATGTGCATTCTTTAAAAAAATTTTAAAAAATCAACCAACAGATTTAAATTCAGTAAACAACAGTTTCCGGGGCAGCGGTGGCCTAGTGGTTAGGGTGTTGGCCGCGTGATCGGCGGATCGGGGGTTCGAACCCCTTCCCGATGGGTTGCCCTGAGGTACCCTTGAGCAAGGTGCCGTCCCCGTCCCGCTCCTCCCTGCGATGGGCTGGCGACCTGTCCAGGGTGCGTCCCCCGTCCTCGCCCTGTGTGCGCTGGCTTGGACACCAGCACTCCCCCGCGACCCCGTTTGGGACAAGCGGCAGATAATGGATGGATGAAACAACAGTTTCCATCAGTTCCGTACCGAGCGGACTGCAGTTGGTCATATTCACGAGTATTTGCCACATATTAGATGTTTTATATGGCTAGCACATCTTTATTGTCATCAGTTTTGGGCTGTTTTATTTAACAGCTGCTGCACACATCAACCCTCCATTAATACATTAATTACAGTCTGATAAAACTGTCACCTTTTTTCAATGCTATTTTCATTTAATATACAAATACAAATGTTATCTATACACACACACACACACACACACACACACCCCTACCTATTACAATGCACTTTTCTGATGAGCTTCTGAGTTTAATGTCCTACCTCCATGTGTGTTTCCTTCCCTTGGGAACAGTAGGAGTGTGTGTGGTAATGGTGGTGGGGGAGCAGGGTGTGGAGGTAGTCAACACGATGCTAACAGGCAGAAGGCCAGAACAGCAGAGGAGGTGAGAAAAGAGAGAAAGAGCTAATTAGAGAGCACATACGGCTAGTCCATCTCACACCCTTCTCTCACTCTCTCCTGCTCTCGCTCTCTTGCTCTTTCTCACTGGTTTCTCACCTGTGTGTGTATGTGTGTGTGCGTGCTAATTCTCTTCCTTAATTTAGTAGAACCTCTGTCTGATCATTACAACAACAGATTAGATCAGAGATTGCTTCAGGTTCATTGATTACACACAAATGGGCACACAAGCACACATGCCTGCGTGCAACTTTGTTACCTAGAATAATGAGTAATCAATACATATTTCTTTATACGCAGGTGATGAGTTCCATAGAGACTACAAACACACACACACACACACACACACACTCACTCACTCACTCACTCACTCACTCCTTTTCCCAATTAACCTGTTATGGTGAGTGGCTCATAAATCAAAGCTCTTCCAGATGCCAATTGTCCAAAAACAAATAATTTTCTGCATTAAAAAGTCTTTTAATGTTTGTATCTATGTCAATATTTAAAAAAAAGACTATTTTTCAGATTTTTCTTTTTTTGTAAACTATGCTATCAGAAATGTACATAGAGACTTTATTTACTGTGTGTGCAGAAACATCTGGATTTACCACATACCCTTTTCTTTCAAAGAGAAGTAAAAATGTGTTTCAGTGAGTGTGGCTATTAAAAGAAATCTGAAAGGTCAGAAGCGCGATGTGTCTCAGGTAATTTACTGAGCGCAAGTGAGAGGGAATGATTGAAAGAATGAACGAGGCGTGTCTGATGGGTCTGCTGAGAGCGGGGCTTCCCCTGTTCTCGGGGTGAGGCGGAGTGGGCTAGAAAACAAACACACACTCGTGGCCCAATTACATTTGTATTCAGGAAACAGTGTTGAGAGAAATGTTGTCTCCCAGGTCCTATACACTCCTATCCTTCCCTGAAAGGAAGCACTCGGAGCTTTATTTGCCCCTCACACACACACACACACACACACACACACACAGCTATGGTATAACTAGAGCATCCGTTTGGAGCATTGGCTACTGCTCCAGTCAGATTTGATAGATGCAGTAATTAAAATACAGCAGCACTGTCAGTGTGTTTCCTAAATTCAACTCAAACACCCAACACTTTAATGAACCCACACAGTTCTGGGCAGAGAACCCAAACCTTCATGCAGCAAGTGCAGTCCTAGCGAGTCTTAAAGAGTTTTGGCAAAAAATCAATTTTCCACAATTTTCCACACTATTTTACCCCAATTAAAACATGTTGGTCTCCCAGTTTGACTGTATTAGTTTGTTATTTAATCCATGAGCTTTAGACTAACACTAGATGTCTCTTGTTTGTTGGGATGCCTTAAAGCATACATTTATTATTTGCTAAAACAATAAAACAATTTCACTAGAACTCTTCTTAAGAAACTCAGGCCACATCCAGATCTTCATTAATGTCCTACAATTCCGTTATATATTCCGTTAAGCATCCGTTATCCATCTGTAGAGCCTTAAATCCTCACCGTTTAGAGCCCTGATAAGAGTCTGAAAACACTTCAGCCTGTGCAGTGTTGCCTGATTGAGTGAAATCCCCCAAAAATGCCCTTCATTTTACTTTTTCATTTTCTGGCTGATGTTTTTTTAAATGAAACTAATCTGAAGTTGGGCAGTAGTACAAATAAGATCACAAATAGGAATTAAACTGCTTTTGCAATAAGGCACGATTCAATCTTTGCTGGTTTTTTGTTTAGTTTAGTTTTTTGTTTTTTTGTTTTTTTGCAATTTACATTTTGCTTTCCGTATTCAGCAGCTAAATGTTCCTACTTTCTTTGTGTCTCTAAAAAATATACTTTTAATTATAATTGTATTTACCACTATTTTATTTAATTGTGAATCAGAAATAAAATATTGAAGTGAAATAGTTCACTTTAATTGCAAATGCAAACCTGCATGCAAGGAAGCACACATGTATAAATACACACACCCACACACACACCCACACACACACCCACACACACACACACACACACACACACACACACACACACACACACACAGCCCCAGGCCAGAGATTTGAGTCATTAGTCACTGATTGGTTTTGAACAGGGTGATGACTACAAAGGCTTGCGAAGATCAATCACTCCTACACAATCTCATATACACACAATTACACAAAGACATACACACAGACATGCACACAAACACACAGGCAAACTTTTATTATAACATACATTTACCCTTTAAAAGCGTTGCAGTAGTTTTTGACAGATGTCTTTCTGCCCACTCTGTGGAGGGGCTATAAGCAGGCTGTTTCAGACTTCACTCAGTGAAGTATCACACAAGTATTTATACACATACATGCATACTTTCTGGCCTGTGATATATTATTACCGTGTGTGTATGCTATGTTGTACGGGTTGGAGACGGTGGCACTGCGAAAAGACAGGAAGCAGAGCTGGAGTTATGCTGAGATTTTCGTCGTAATCCTGTCCATCCTCGATTTTCGTGTGACGAGGATGGACAAGATTAGAAATGAGTATATTAGAGGGACAGCTCAGGATAGACGTTTTGGAGACAAAGTTAGAGAAGCAAGGTTGCGTTGGTTTGGACATGTCCAGAGGAGAGATGAGGATTATATTGGGCAGAGGATGTTGAAGATGGAGCTGCCAGGAAAGAGGAGAAGAGGAAGATCAAAGAGGAGGTTTATGGACGTGGTGAGAGAGGACATGCAGGTGGTTGGTTTGAAGCAGGAAGATGCAGAGGACTGGAAGAAATGGAGACGGTTGATCCGCTGTGGCGACCTCTAAAAGGGAGCAGTCGAAAGAAAAAAGTGTGTGTGCGTGTGTGCGCACACGTGCACCTTTCTCTTAAATTACTCAGTGGGTCCTGCACAGGTTTCGGGTGCACCTTTAGACCCCTGCCATCTGTGCATCTGTCTCTGTGTGTGTGTGTCTGTGTGTGTGTCTGTGTGTGTGTGTTTGGAGGTCATTCTTTAGTGTGTGTGAGACTCATGGGAGGGACTCAGTGCTGAGAGACACTCATTTCTCAGAGGTGCAAAAACTCAATACAATCTGTTTCAAATCAACACCAGTGCAGATTCCGATTCAGCTTCATTCAAACCACGCCTCGTTTCACCAACTACTTTACACACCTCCTACAATCTCTCTCTCTCACTCACACCCTCTCTTTCATTCCCTCTCTCTCTTGCGCTCTCTCTCTCTTGCCCTTCCTCCCTCTCTTATGTCAATCACTGTATAGCATTACATCTAATACATACATACAAACATTAAAGTGGTGAAAAGTAGAAAAAAGCTTTTGAGCTTTTGTGGTCAACTTCAAGAACTCTTTGGTATTAGCAGTATATGCAATGAAATTGTTACTTCATGGACCTTCATGCAGCTTATAACAACGTGAAATGGAGCATAAATACATAAATAGTCCAACAAGTGCGGCAATGCAAGACAAAGTACAAGAAACAAGTTTTAAGTTTAAGACATCACAATAAATACACACTAAACAGTACACAGTATTGCAAGGATCGCATGAGGAAGTTTTTGTATTTTATTTTAGAACTGTGGCTATTTGTATAGGAGCATAAATGTAGTGTTGGAGACCAGTTAGCAGTAGAATTGGTTCATTGGGTACCTGAAACATAGGATAGCACGAGAGCAGCAGTGTTTCCCTTTTAAATGCAGTGGTGTTGCTCAGGTTATGGTAAGAAGTTATTAAAATATAAAGTGACAAAGGATGTTTTAGTACATTTGGTACATAAAGGGAAAGTGACTATTTGTCATTGTGAATGCACAGCACAGCACGCAACAAACCATATTAAAATGCTTCTCTACATTTAACTCCATAAGTGCAGCAGTTGGCATATCAAGCGCCATATCCAGCACCTGGGGAGATGTGGTGTGGACGCTACATTGCTCAAGGGTACTTCAGGGTAACCAACTGGTTACCTATAACTTACCGATGATGGTGCCTAGTTTCTAACCACAAGGCAACCGCTGCACTGAAGCATGGTATTACAAAGAAAGCAGGTCATTCAAATCAGCAGTGGCGTTTTTCTGTTTTTACATTTTTAATTTCTGTAAGAAATTAATAAATATAAAGTGATGCATTGTCACAGGAGTGAATATGATGACTCATTTAAACCTGGGTGAGATACTGTGTGTTAAGAGTTCTGATGACTTGTTGGATGAAGCTGTTGCACAGTCTGGCAGAACCAGAGCGGATGCTTTGGAACCTTTTCCTGGACAGTCGAAGGTGGAAGAGTCCATGTAGTGGGTGGTAATGGTCTATTTCGGTGTTGCTGGACCTGCTGAAGTGGGGACTGTGATAAATGTCTTTCAGTAAAGGACGAGGCATTCCCGTGATAATCTGAGCTACTTTCACTCTCCACTGCAGTGAGCGCATTACAGTTCCTGTGCGAGACATCAATGCTGGAGAGCAGACTCTCGATCATACCACTGTAAAAAGTTATGAGAATTGGGGGTGTGCTTACCATCCTCAGAAAAAGCAGACTATGCTGTTCCCTCTTCATGAAGGAGCTGGAGTTAAGTGACCAAAGGAAGGTCACTTTGTGAAAGTGAAGTGGAAAGCAAAAGTGACTATTCTTGTCATTGTGAGAACGCACAGCACACAGTGAACCCCAACAAAATTGGACTTCTGCACTTAACCCATGCACACAAACACACACCGTGCAGCAGGGGGCAGCTATGAAAGCGCCAGGGAGCAGCGACATGGGCGGTGCCTTGCTCAAGGGTACCTCAGGGCAACCTGCTGGTAAGGGGTTTGAACCCACAACCTTCTGATCCTGTGGCTGACTCCCTAACCACTAGGCCACTAGGCCATATCCTTTGCTGATAAGTTTAGCTCCCGATTGGATAACTAAAGCCATTGCATTTGCATCTGTAATTAATATTAATGTATTAGAATGAAAAATACTTACTGCATCCATAAATAACTTTACAGCGAAGTTTCTTATTTTTAAATAAAAAATGAAAATGAAATCTGTTTGTTATTTGTACATTAAACCATATGAAGGCTGTCATTCAACCTTGGGGAAAACATTGTAAACACATGCAGAATCCGGGTGCTTTAAGAGTATTTTTTAGCTCCAGTATTGCATTTAACACTGTGCGATGTCGCGTTAAGCAGTGCAGAATGTGCAGTTACCTCCTCTGGAGTATTGCTGAGATTTCTCTCTTAATCACTGGCCTTTAAACAGCTGGACAGCCACCCAGCTTAGAGCCCATCCAGTAAGTGAGCTTAACAGAGCTTATGGTGTCTGAAGCCTGGTAATCACTGGGTTCGTAATTAGTGCTCATAATGAGCACACTGTGCACTTCACTATTGATTTAGCTTCACATTTCAGATAAAAGCTCGTCTGCAATTAAAGCATGCAGACTGAACTACAGCAGCGCAGCCGCCGTGATCCAGTGTCCATTGTACCAATGTATGTTTTTTGTGTGCGTGTGTCACTATTAGAGAAAAACGTGTGTAGGGTTTTGTTAGCAGAAAAACACTGCGTCTTTTCTTTATTTAAACTGTGTGAAGTTCTAGTGCAGGTTCGCTTGCCGGGTTTTTGGCGTCTGGTCGTTTGTCACCATTCTAGGAGTGTGTAGGAGTGTGTTCTGGCAGACTTTTTATAACCGCGCATATACTTTCTCCACTCTTTGTTAACTTGCTCTATCAACTGCAATTTGAAACAGTCGGAACTGTGTGAACAGATATTTTCCATTTTCTGTGTTTGGCTGTAAAGGAGGTAAGATGTTGGAACCTTTGGACTTGCAGTGATTTCAATTCTGATTCTTTATGAAATGTTTAAAACTCAGTGTAATAGTCAAATCAACTTCCAGTCCTTCTGCCGGTTTTTAGAAGACATTTTCTTCAAGCAGTGGTGCAGGAAAAGTTCTGCATCTTTCAAGAAGATATTGATGTTTATGCAGGACAATGCTCCAACGTATGCATGGAAATTCTCCACTGCGTGGCCAGTAAAGGCCTTAAAGATGAAAGAATAATGTCATGGCCCCCTTCCTCACCTGATCTAAACCCTATTGAGAACTTGTGGCCCTTCTTAAACAGGAGATTTTTTGGATTGACTGAGAGCACTGGATTTGTTCAAAAGTAAAATGAATCCAAATACTCACTTGCCTGATTTTACACAGTGTACTTCTGGAAACTTACACTGACAGAGACAGTGGGGCATTAGTTGTAAGACAGCTGTTCTAGAAAGCCATCATTATCATTATGTTTAGCCAGAAAGTTCTACCACTGGCCTTTTTGATCCACTATTAATTATAAAGAGTGGTTCTGCAAAACTTATTTATTCCTTGTAAAATTTTGATCAGTGAATCCATAGTTTCAAACTACATTTGCCTTTTGTTTCCTTTTGTTCTGATTGGCCTGTGATGGCCTTGACTTTTGTTGAGGGCACCTGGAATGCTCTACAAAAAATATTAAGAAACCACATCATAAAAAACAATCCATATGAAACAAATGGCACATATGAACCCTTCTGCTCCCCATTTATTACATTTTAATAATCTGGGGCGGCGGTGGCCTAGTGTTTAGTGACTTTTTTAATTGAATTTACTGAATCGGTTTAATCCCAATTTTCAAACATGGGTTCTTGTTGAAACACAGAATATACAGAATATAAATACTCCTCGGAGACTAAATAATTTCAAAATTTTTAATTAATTATTACTTCACAGAAAAAAATATTAGCGACAAAAGAGATTTTATATTTGAGGGTTGGGGTTATCTTCGTCCAGGCGGTTGCCATGGTGATAATGGTGCAATTTTTACCATAATTGTGAGTCTCTTTAAAGGTGATTTAAAAGCAAAAGTAATGACCACTATTACGCATACGCAAACCCAGCCCTCAGACATGCAAACACACACTCACAAACGTATCTACACTCACACACCGCATACAAATATACCGCCATTACCTGCATACCAGCACTCTGAAAGCAGTGCATCTCCAATTTAGGGCTATTTGCAATGCACCCTAATGCAGCTATGAAATGCACATGAACTCTGAACAAAGTGCCACCATCCATCCTCTCTCTCACACACACACACACACACACACACACACACACACAAACTGATCAAAGGCCATCATTCTTTATGAACCCATATGTTCCCTTATATCCCTGTCTTTTTACATTATCTAGCAGCTGTCAATATCCACAGGAGCTTTAGAGTGTTGGCCGTTGCGCTTAAGCAGAGTGTCTTCTGTTTGTGTGAGCAGGGGTGGGAGACATTGAGAGATAGAGATGGTATTATCTGTCAGTATGTGTGTGCTTTTAATGGCTTAGTCTCACAACATTTTACCGCCTTGCTCTCCGCTGGCTAAGTCCAGTTTCAGTCACTCCTGATTGCTCGTCTGTCCCATAATCATAAGCATCCACGGTCACTGTCAGAGACAGTAAAAGGCATAATAGGTATGTAGGAAAATGCATGATAAGTAAAAGTGTTACAACATTTTTCCCTCATGCCTTTAAAAGCCCTTTAGTCCAAGTCATACAGGGAGCTCAGTTGCTGGCATTGTGTTTATTTGTCACTAGGGCTGCAACACAACTGCAACACGGCCATTACATTCCCCCTCTCAACACGTCCTCAGAATTTTTTTGAAAGCATATCATACTGCTTCCCACATGTCCAAATACTAAAAACTGAAGCACCAATCCCTTCATCACATATTCTGGAATTTTGGACATTTTCTACACTTTCTATTTTCATATATACATAATAAATATGCAAACCACCCTCATTATTACTATTATTAATAATTATTTAGTATTAACCAGCACTAACAGATTCCCCCAGTAATTCTCAGAGACCTTATTAAAGACTGAAAACTTTACTGAAGGAGTCACTATAGAACTGCAGCACATGTTCATGTTTAGGTTGGACTTGGTGGAGGTACTGAAACCACTAATATTAAATTAGCCTACTTGGGTTACTAATTTTTAACACTTTATCATCTTTCATGGATGATCCAGGATGATTTGCATATCATTACATTAACAGACTACCTACTGAAATTCAGTGGATAATCAACAGCATTAGGTCTTAGGGTTAGGTCTGAGGATCGTTTATAGTCACCTTGAAGTGTAGTTGTTTAGAATTTACAATATCTACAGTGGATCATCCACATAAAGTGTTACTAAAACCTTTGTTAATAAGCATTCCTAATTTAGATGATGACTCATCTGCACTGGCTTTAACCAGTGTCAAACTGGCATTATATTAGTCCAGCTTCAGTAAAAGATGCTTAATACTGCAATTAAAGCATCTATTATGCATGTACTGTGTTCAGTGATTGTCTGAAACCCGGGGGTTTTACTCTATGGAAACGTTTTATTAGAATGCATTACATTAAAACCTAATGGATTAAACACAATATAAGTTTCATGATCAAATGTCCTTGGCTGCTAGAAGAGAACAGGTTATAGGCTAACATATGCAAATGTGCTTGATACGCTCTAAAGGCAGTGCCACTTCACTTTAGCTGCAGATTCGGTAGTGTTGGATTAAATACTGATACCTCTGTCTTTGCACATACATATGAAGTGAATGTCGTTCTTGACCTCAGCACAGAAGGTTAAAGCAGAGGAGGCTGGAACTGATTGGCATTAATTATTAACTCCAACACTCACTGGAGCTCTTTCTGTACTCACACTTCAGAGACACACAAAGCCACACAGGACTCATTTACATGTGCAGTGTGTGTGTGTGTGTGTGTGTGTGTGTGTGTGTGTGTGTTCTTACCTCCAAGCATACATTAGACGTTCACATTTTTGTTGAATTTCATACAGTTGTGCTTTACAGCGTTGTGCAGTGACAAAGGTAGTCACTCTCACTTTTCCCACTTTCACATCAATTGTCACTGGCCCTGAATTAACGGCTATTCTGACAGGTGTGTGTGAGACAAAGGGAAAAAGATCAAAGTTTTGTTAAATTTGTCTGTGCGAGATGGGTTGTTGCGAACATATTGACCCATTAAAGTGGAATTTAGCACTGCGGAGAATGTCGAAATGTTGAACAGACACTGTAAATGGCGCCAAAGAGAACAGCTGGAGACACTGACACACACACACACACACACACACACTCTTTCTCTCACACACACACACACACAGAGTCTGACAAACACATAATGTACACTTAAATAGATACCACACAGACTTAAATACAGACATTCACATCAAAACAGACAAATACATTTAGCATAGAGGTTCAGATTTATACAAAGACACACACACACCTTGTTTCACAGCCAGTACCAGGATAATAATAATAATGCTTTCAGTTGCTCTGAGGTTATTTACTTACACTTTCAGGAAACACTACAACCACCAGCCTCTAAATGCATCGATCATTTATTTAACATCATATTAAAATCTATTCGCTCTGTGTATGATGGGTTTTTTATTGATCCCCTCTCTCTTTCTTGGTGGAGAGACACAGGCTTTATTAGAAGATTAGTTTGTATCATAAGGGACGCTGAGTCAGCTGATTTATCTCCAAGTGGAGAAACCCTGAGATTACACATCCAGCTTGAATATCACCTGCTTCCTCTGGGGGTGGACTGATTGGGCTGATAATGGCAAATTTTGTAAAAGCCCTCGTGTTTCGCTAAACTTTTTCATACACCGATGTTTTTTTACCCTTAGCTTCCAGATGCAGCCCTGAAAGCGCACACACGCGCACACACACACACACACACACACACACACACAAAAACCATCACGCACAGATTCGCTGTCAAAACTGTCACAGACCCTCGTACAGGGGGAGACAGAGAGAGGAAATGGATGAAATTCCTAAAACTGATCATGATCATTTATGGGTGAAAGTGACTATTGTCATTGCAAGGTCACAGCACAGTACACAGTGAACCAGAACGAAATTGGACCTCTGCATTTAACCCATACACTCAAACACCGTGCAGCAGAGGGCAACTATGAAAGCACCCGGGGAGCAGTGATGGGGACAGTACCTTGCTCAAGGGTACCTCAGGGCAACCTACTGGTAAGGGGTTTGATCCCACAATCTTCCGATCCTGTGGCCAACTCCCTAACCACTAGGCCACCGCTGGTTAACTACCCAGTATAGTGTTGTGTATTAATAATAACTTGTATTTCATGCATAAGCTCAAAGTCATAAAAGGACAGCGGTAAAAGAAATTCTTCTGGTAACTTTGTCCACTATTCCCATTTTCTGTTTGGAAATAAAGGCTCTAATTTTGGCCCGCTGTAGTCCCAAAGCCTTAGACATGAAAGGCTTTGTGACCCTTTTATGTCTGATATAATTTGGTTACTTTTGTATCCTGTATTTGTTTAGATTGTGGGAGAGTGAACTGTAGGCCTTAACAAATGTTTTTTTCATATCAGCCAATGTTTCAGTTCTAATTTAATTGTGATTATATGAATTCATTTTTACCCAGACTGTGTTTTGTTTTTGGCCTGAAAAGGTTTTTTGTTCAGAATCTATGCTTGAGTACTGATTGCAATGTTCAAACTGCTGATTCACAAGCTTTTGTAGCCCTTGTGCCAAACTGTAGTCTGGACAGAAAAACAATTATTCATTTAGCTCTAGTATGTTGCTTTTTGAACCCTTCGAAATTGCTGGAAGTCTTATTTAACTGATGTTGAGATTCAACACGGCTCAGTAAATAAGCCTTGGTGTGTCTAGTTTAATAGGTTTCAATTATAAGATAAATGTGGCTAATTGTTTCATTAAATAATTATATTTTTGACACAATTTAACCAGTGGCCATGTAACCTAAATGAAATAATAATTTTTTCTCACTGCTCTGTACGCATACTGGACAAAAGCACATCTTTCCTACAGTGGCTGCTTCCTCTTCTGACACTTTAACAGGCCAGGTGGCCAAACATGTGTCTCACATATAGTTCAGTAATAGGAGCCTGGGAGTGTAACAAGGCGTGTGCAATGCAGACAGGGATTACTGAGACAGTATGTCATACTTTTCAAATTATAGTGCATTGATTTACGACTCAGGGCAGCCAAAGCTAGCAGCTTTGGGTTTTTTCAGTTCAGTTCAGTGGTCTAAGATTTATTTATTCGATGAAGTTCCAGTTCAGTGGTCTAAGAACTTGCCTGTGGCTTCAGGATTTGATCCAGGCTGAAGGTTACTCCCATTGTGACCCTAGGCAAGGTGCATAGGCCTAGCCGGCTTCAGCATCAGCTTAATTATTGATGCTGCACATGTACAGTGTACAAGTGTGTAGTTTTCCTCCTGCAGTTTCGCTTTAACCCATGTCTCTTCACACACTAGCATCTAATGCCATCCTAAATGTGTGTGAGACAGCCTGTTCAAGATTTTAACACTGAGCGAATAAGTCATGCTGCTGGTTATGATGGATCTGTTTGAAAATATTAATGGATGAGCTGCATTATCCTTGTGAGGTTGATCCATAGACACCAGGTGTGGTGGTGGTGGTGTGTGTAGTTGATGCCTCGAGTCATAGGTTTCCATTTGTCAGTAACTGGGTTCCAATACAGATTTCTGGTTGATGATCATTTTGGCTCTACATAGGATGCAGTACGATTAGCTACCTGTAGCTACCTTCATTCATAAAAGGTATTTTGTATTTTATTGCACTAAACGAAGACTGGCATAATGATCACTAAACTCCATCTTGTGAATATTTAGCAGTTGTGGTCTTGGTACAATTTTCAGAGCATTAACAAATGTCACACCCTCTACAATCTCGAGAAAAAGATCAGTTATGGAGCATGAATACATGCACATCATAAGCTGCACCACCACATTTTATACTGATTTCCATGCAGATTAGTATTGATGGTGGTTTCCCCAGTAACTTGGTAACTCAGAACGGAAAAGCCACAATTTACAAAATCCTGAACACCGTTTTAAATGACACTTTCCAAAATCACTGCAATCTTAATTAAAGCGCAATGATAAACTCTTTTAGCATTATTTACATTTGTAGCTTCATCTGAACATCTTAATATATCCAGACACCCACTGAAAGCCATCCGGGTTGGTCAGAATTATTTAAGCACCCAGTTTAACAATATATTATTATTTGTATTAACTAGAATAAAGGATGTATTGTGTAGCCCTTTCTGCATAAGAATCAGTAGTTTCATTTGCTAATTGAGATTATTTATAAATGTACTGGGATGGGTACTTGTAGGGCTTGTCTGAGTGCATATTTAACACGGCTGGTGACTCCTGCTGTTATTGTTGATGAAGGAACACAAGAATATTTCAGTTGTGCTGTTCCTAGAGTTGGTCAGTGTATAATGCTTTGTGCAAAAGAAGCTTAATGATTAAAGTCATGTAAAGTTCAGGTCGAGCACACTGCCCTAAGGCAAAACAGCTGCCACAACGAGGGGAGGAAGCGTTAGAACCCTTGACCCTCTGCTTGTAGTCAGAGCACAGCTATAGATGCCACCCTGGGATGTTCATTTTTTGACTGCAGCCTTCTAGTGGGTCACACAACTGTGTGTTTAACAGGCCTGTGTGACCACCTGCACTCGTAAATGTTCTGCATTGTACCAGACACTGCGGGGTCACACCTAGCGCACATGCCTGATGAATGAAATGAGATCAGGAGGATACGCATCAGTAGAGGTTATAGATGTTCTGCTTAACTGAAATGCGTATTCTGTCTGTTACTCAAAAGACAAATGTGGAGAACTTGGGTTTCAAATTGGGGTTCTCGGGGGACTGGTAGAATGATGTCAACGACCAAGAATGTACAAATTTGGAAATGCAGATAAAAATAAATTGCAGAAGTGGAATAATAGGGACTACATTTACTTGAATTAAGCTTATAACATGTTTAAATTCTGCCCCTCAGAGTGAGAAAAGGGCCGTTTTAATCAGTTTAAAATATCAGTCAGCTGCTTTTTTTGACCAGCAATTACCTACCAAAAGCTGACACCCTTGTTTCTTCACAGGTTCTGCTCTGTAAATGATTCTTGCTTTCAGTTTTTAGACCCAAGTTGCATCAGTTTTTATGAACATTGTTTAACACGAGTTAAACACAAGTTAGATCAAATATTGTCGAGGTTCTGTCTGATGTGAGGGGTGTCCGCTGATGATGCACCCACAAAAACATCTCAGTTACTCTTCCTCTCCCAGCACATTTAAACTTACTCGCACTTCAGATATATCTGAAATGAAAACCTGTCCTTGATCTTTTATTTATTTGAAATATTAGAAAACCAATAGTACCTGGAATGCTTTCATGCTAGTTTGCCAATAAATATTTCGCATCACCTATGTTTGAACACAGATTATTTAATTATACTCTCAACAACAAAAGAAAATATTCCAATCAGTACAAGACAAAAATGTTTTTGACAAAATGTTCCTTTTGCAAAATGGACGTCCTTGTCATCCAGCGTACTTCTGCAGACCGAAAGACATACAGTAACTGACATATGATATTACACTAGTAAAAACAGTGGCTCCACAAAGATCCATTCTTAAACTTAATATATCTTGATAAAAAAAATTACTTTGCCCTGCTTGTATTTGATGTGTGATGTTATAGATATCATCAGCTGTGTTTTCACTGGAGCTCAGAAGGAATGGATTATTGATCAGTTCTTGTGTCTGTTTCTTGGCATACTTACTCTTGGCTCTTTTCTTGCTGCAGTAACAGGCTTTCACCCAGCAACCATGACCGGATACAGCGCCTGCGTCATGAGTTTCAGCAGGCCAGGCAAGAAGAGGAGGAGCCTGATGACCGACATCGCACCTACAGCCTCGAGCAGCCATGGGTAAGTGTGTGAGGGGTGTGACGGCGAGCATGTGTCTGTGTTCTGAATCGATTGCTGCACAGACTCCAGCGGGAATAGATGAGGAAGACCTGTTATGCAGGAGCCAGGCTTCGTCTGCACTAGTGCTGAACGCTCTTTCTAAACACACAGACTAGATTGAGACTGCATGCAGAAGCATGGACATTTCAGAGAACTCACAAGCTAACTGTGCTAACCCATGTCTACTCATCCTTCCGTCTGTTCATCCATCGGCAACATCCATCCATCCATCCATCCATCTGGCTGTTCGACCCATTGCATCCTCTGTTACTGTCAGTCACAGGATGTATGAATTCTATCTGGACCTGAATGCTTCCAGATGTTTGAGAGTGTGCACCTTAATGTAAGGGTGAGGAAGTGACCTTAGGCATTATTTTGACTGTGCCTTTTCTTCTGAGAGACCACACAAAGCATCCCAACTGTACTCCTGAAGTCACACAGTGTGGTTTCTCAGCAAAGTCGCTTCTTAAAGGACTGGTCCAATGGTGTTTAAACATGATCTGCAGCATATGGTTGATTTCCATGGGCAATACTAATCAGCTACAATATACAGAGGGCTCATAGGCTCAAAGCAGCTTATGATGAAACAGACTGCATCTTTCTATTGGCTTCTGTTTAGGCCTGTGTCAGTAATAATTAATGAAAATTAGGAACAGTAAGCAATTCAGCCTGGTTTGGGTGGATGAAGTGGTAATAACCCCTTTGCTTTTCCATGATGATGCTACTTCAGATGCATTTTGATGCATTTGATTCAGCTTTAGAAAAAATAGAGAAGTGTTAATTTTGTTATATAACTATTAGCATAAGTTTAATTATTAAAAGAAGTTGTAGTAGTATTATAGTAGTGTAATCTCTGTCTTCCTAGAAGAAGGATCTCCTGATGCTTCTAGGAACACCCTTAATGTCAGCAGGCTTGTGTATAGAGGAACTACTACTAATAACAGGAATGGAACCATTTTCTTTCATTGATTTTTGGGTATATCCTTGAAGCAGATGTGGGAGTAAACACATTAGCAGCATGCAAATTAAAGCTTAAAGGCATAGATTGGACAAAAATGTGCACAATTTTCAACAAACCCCAGATGGAGCAGACAATGTGTCTGAAGTCCTGCTTCTTTTGTTTATCGCTTAAACTACAAGGCTGCTAGAAGCCAATATTTGCCCAAATCTATCTCGGAAGCTCGTCTCAGTTCCTTCCAGCTGTATCCACAACTTCATTAAGGTGGTGCAGACTTGTAGATGTGATGTAGAGGACTTCATATGACTTACTGTCAGCAGCAAAAATTAACAAAATTCTCTGTGCAGCTACATTACTTCACACAGTTCTAAAGCAAAGCAGCAAAAAAACTCCAAACATGTCTTAGCTGATCAACTTTGCCTTCTTTTTTTTTTGTTGCCAATTTTAATCAACCTATTTCTTTAATTGAGTTAAATGATAAACAATTTCTTTCGATAAAAGCTTTTATAGTAGTATATTTAATTTGGCCCTGAAAATGTAATTATTTGAGTAATAAAGAACAGAATGTCTAATGCAACAGTCTTTAAAGCTGCTTGGCCTGTTAGAACAAAAGCTGAGACGTGACTGTTTTTCCAAGAACCGAAGTCATTTTGTTCTGTGAAATCTGAAACTGTGATCTAAGAATGTCCTAAATTCTATAATGCACCATAGAAGAGTTCTCTACTATTCTGGGCGCTAAAACAAATCTGACGACATAACCATGGCAGTTTTTTGGAACTCACTGCACAGTGACCTACAATGTCCAGTGCAGGGCAGTTCAGTTAACGGTCACAGTCTCTGAGCACAGGCCTAAGTGTATTTATGAGTTTAGTGGGTTTTTTTGTTTTGTTTTTGTTTTTAATTTTTATAAAATTGCAAGGAATTGCCTCAAAATTACTGTCCATGGAAATCAACCATATGCTACAGATGAACAAGCTTGACTTTGATCATCATTACCTAATGCTCTGACTAATGTGCAGAAGAAAACATCTGGATGGGAGTTTTTTTTTTTTTTTTTTCTTTCTCTCCTCCCAGCCACGGAAACAAACATGAAACAATGAAAACAGTGGGACTCCCCGACCTTAAACAGCACTAAAGCCACCTTAGGATTATTAGTTTACTAATAGAGCACACAGCAAAATGTCCAAGGTGTCCTTGTTACCCATTTGTCTTTTCACACTAATTAAGAGTTGATTCAGTTCCAGATTGGATCTTAAATCTGTGTTCATTCTGTACTTTTATATGAAGGAAACCCTAAACGCATTGCATATCAAGCATGCCCTTTTATCCAACATTGTATTTATGTAAATTATCTGTATGAAATTCTGCTAAGGGTATGTGCAAAAACATGAACAAGCTGTTGTTATTGTCTGTGTAGATAATTTATTATAATGTGTGCTTGATTCATTTTTCCCCACCTTTTTATGTGACGACACTACTTGTTCATCGTTTTATTGTCTTTCCTCTGTTTATTGTATTTTCTGTGACAGTATTTCCCTCATATAAGCTTCTGTCTTGCTTGTGTCCATACTAAAGCCACTTTATATTGTTTTTAAGCAAAGTGTTTCCAGGTTGTACTAGCTTTCTTTCCACACCCTCCCCCTGCTTTTAAAAGAGAGTTTTTTCCTCTGTCTCAGACAGGCCTTTCTAGAACCCTGAAGATGGGAATAAAAAAGGGTGGGTTTGCTACTTGCTGAGCTCCAGTGTTTTCTTTAGTCTAATCACACACAGATGTAGCACAGGAGGGAATCTCCTGTAAAGAATGCAAAGAATGTTATGGCTTCACTGCCATTTTAATATATTTTTTTTATTTCTTCCACTGTGGCTGTGTATGTGAGACATTGTTTGCGAGTTTTAAGATAGGGGTATGTTATAGTCGATCTTTCTCTTAATATGATACCTGTGTATATCCACATTGTCAAGAGTGTCACTGTCACAGGTATCATACTTAAAGATTCACACAGTTTGCTCTTTTTTGGGTTTGCAATTCACACATTTAAGATTGTGCTCTCTGGATCCCCCCTTCCACTGGCTCTGGCAGGATGGAGTCAGTAACTGAGTGACTGAATCAGCCTTTGTGATAAAATTCCTCTCTCATGACTGCGAACAAGTCAAGCATTTCATCTTCTTTAATCATTTGAGTATTTTCTGTTTGTCAAGGTGAAAAATGTCTCTTTTTATTTCTTAATTCAAACTACGATGGAATCGAATGGACCTTTATCATTTTAATGCGATTCTCGCTGAATTAATGTGAGCATTCTGTCTTTGGAGATGAAAAACGGTGGTGTGTTCAGGCTGAAGAAACGTTCTTTTTCATTTCTACTGACTGCCTGAGGCACTGGGAAGCACAGTGAATACACCTCGAGCATTCACTGGCCAAGTCCCACAGTGACACATTGTGTAACGGCAGCAGGCGGGTGAATGGGTCATTACCTAACTGCGTAAAGTGTTACATGCATTTTTTGATGTGGCTAATCAGGTTAAATAGAAAATACAATAAAACTGAAAGTCCATTTGTAGATGCTCATTTTATAGAATATAATCTAAATAAATATTCAACTCAAACCTTATAAGTACTTTTAAAGAAACTGGAAAAAATAATCATATGATTCAAAGGTTTTTCAAATATGTGAAAGTGAAAGTGACAACCTTCGCCATTGCGAGGTCACAGCACAGCACACAGTGAACCACAATGAAATTGGACCTCTGCATTTAACCCATTAAAAACCGTGCAGCAGGGGGCAGCTATTGAATGTGCCCGAGGAGCAGTGACAGGGACGGTACCTTGCTCAAGGGTACCTCAGGGCAACCTACTGGTAAGGGGTTGTGGCCAGCTCCCTAACCACTAGGCCACCGCTGCCCCAATGTCTGGATTGGGGCAGACAATGTTAATGTCTGGATTTTTTATTTATTTTCATTTATTGAAATAAATGTATCATTTATTTAATTGTAATATTTTTACAAATTCAAAATGCAAAGCCTGTGCCAAAGCAGTGGTGGCCTAGTGGATAGGGAGTTGCTCCAGATCGTAAGATTGTGGGTTCGATTCCCTCACCAAAGGTACCTTTGAGTGCTGTCCCCGTCACTGCTCCCCGGGCGCTTTCAATAGCTGCCCCCTGCTGCACGTGTGTGTGGGTGAAACACAGAGGTTGAATTTCATTGTGTTGTGCTGTAATGCGTTTCACAATGACAAGGGTAGTCACTTTCACCTTTTTCACTTTCAAAGAAATTTGCTTAATTGGAACTGAGCACACAAGAAATATTTTTGGGGCCTGCAAATGTTTTGTAGTGGCCCTCAGTCTCCAGATTTGAATGCATCTGAAAACACATGCTCTGCAACCTTAACGTAACCTTAACATACGTACTTCAGAAAGCATCGTGGTCCTGTTTTTTCTCGCTTGGGGAGACATTAGCAAATATTAATAACAGGAGTGCAATATTTTTAAACTTTTATGGAAATTGTGCTGCTAAAGGAAACCTTTTATCCCTAATTATATATTACTGTTATCAGTTATTATATAAACTGTTGATAAATCACCTAGAAAGAGTATTAATAATTTGAGCATCTGTAGAAAATCTCCTAATATGCATTTCCATAACATTGTCATCTTCGACAATTTTCATAGCAGTCAGACAGAACTTTCTTTAAAAAATATGTTGTATGAGGTTCTTTTTAATTGCTCATGGAATTCTGTGGTGAAAAACACAAGGTCGCAAGTGATAAATGTTGCCTAATGCCCACTAGCAGTTGTGTGAATTTATTTTCCATCTCAGACTTTGACCCACTGTGGTTCCCAGTGACATCTGCTAGGTCAGGTTCACTGTTTTCCACCTTTCACATCCTCTCATTGTCTTAAAGCTCTTCAGTATTTAGAGCTCCTCCTGACATTTGTGGTCCATGAACAATCTTTGACAGACAATTAGACCATATTTCTGTCTAGTCTAAGGGGTTTAACTTGGCAGGCCCAACCAGGAGGTATCTCCTGTCCTAGCTACATGATACAACTATCTCTGCTTTGCTAAAGGACTTTGTGTGTTGGTGAGCTGGCCCTGGGTGCACATCATTTGATGGGTAACTTCCTTAAGGTCGTGCAGAACCTTCCCAACTTTGGTGGGCTTTCATCTAGATAATAACCATGGGGTTTTCTTATTGGTGTATAACTTCCTGTGTGGTCTGAACTTCTGAGCCTTTCATTTCTTGCTGCGGAATACCTTCTGAAACGCATCTTTGTTTTGTAGTTTTGGCTGGAAGGCCCATTCAAAGGTCTTGGCCCCTTATCTTATGAATCAGTGCTTTGAGCAGGCTTCTTTCACCAGTGAGCAGACTGCTTGTCACTCCCTGTTTTGACTAAATTAGGCCTCAAGAACTTCTGAGGACTTTACTCTGGCTTTTGGAAAGTAGTCTACAGCATACAAGTCTATCTAGTAAGCTGTTATCTGCATCATGTCTCTTTAACCATATCCTGCGATGAGGTGTGCTTCACTGGCTGTGTGCTTCGTCAACCTGAGACCCCCCCCCCCTGCTGGTTTAGCAGTACCAGTATGGCCTCCCCTAAAGCACTTAGCAGGCAGCTTAGAAGTGCTACCTGGGGCTGGTTTCACTTTTAGTGAGGCCCAATACTCATAACTTGGTTGCTTTTCACCCACAGTAGCTCTAACCGCCCCTGGCAATTTACAGGACTGAGACAGAGCACTTTTTACAAATGTAACTGTGCATCCATAATGTCTTTCTCTCTCTTTCTGTGTGTGTGTGTTTGCTCTTGGCTTTTGTTAATGGGGTTGGTTTAATGCCCTAACTCTTCACACACTCATCTCTCAGCACGGCTGTCTCCACGGCAACATGGTCTGGGTAGACCGTGCCAGTCAATCCCAGATGCCCGTGTGTCACTCCCTCCCCCAACGTAGAGCAGATGGGAGGAGCTTATCTCTCCTCTCTCTCATGCTTTTTCTTGCGCACACACACATACACACATGTGCACTACTCATCTATTGTGCAGTCATTTAGAATGTCTCGAACACCAGCCAACCATTTGGCAGAGAAGGTCTAACGCAGGGAACCCAATGAAAATACCACCTTTAAAAAAAGAGTCTTGTCGCCTTGTGCACTTCAATGCAGAGGCGACACCTTAATGTGTGTTAATGGAAGAGGGGGTGTGGAGGTGCTCTGGGTGCTTTGTTTGGATAATTACACCATTCTGTTTGGTATGAATGTGGAGTGTGTGTGTGTGTGTGTGTGTGTGTGTGTGTGTGTGCGCACATGTGTTTTGTGTTTTGTTTAATGATCTGTAGCAAAGATATGGTTAATTATACCATCCTGACAAGTCATTTCTCTGTTATAACATGTAACATTCATGTAACATTCGCTTACTTTATAGCTAATGTTCATCTAACATCCATCTTACACCTGTCATGATTCTCATTCCAGCTTACCATTGAGTGTGTTCTGCATTTCACAGCGGAATTCATAATATCTCCTATAACCTTTCTCCATATAGAGCAAAGCAGTAAAAACAAATAGCACATAATCCCTGAATCTTTGAAAAGTGCTTATGAAAGGTGCATTAAAGGTAAAATCAAAGGTATTTTATTTGATAAAAGCTTTCGTAGCATAACTTGGGGCATATTCAAGATGTCATTAATGATCCGAATCACAGATATGGCTTTTAACATCCGTGTAATTAGGCCTTTCATTAAGGTGTTGCTTTGTTATATGAAAATGGGACAGCTTTAGAAATTAAGGTTATAAAATACTAATTAATAATGCATTACTTGAGATTGAAACAACCTGATGTAGAAAAGTGGGTCTACAAAATCATAGATAAGTGAAAACAAATAGACCAGGCTCTCAAGATGACTGTTGGTTGCAACTTGTGTGTATTAGTTGCATATAGGTTGGTGTAGCTTGTGTCCATCTGTGTGTCCACCTACACGTTGTCCTTAGTGTGCATTTGTCCAGATGTGAATGTATTAACTCACTGAGGTTAGCTTTAAGATTGAGAGTAGTCTGCCAGAGAGAAAAATCCAGCCACCTTCAAACTGACTTCTGATGCAAGGAGATTGGATAACGAACACATGTTCACACGAACACGTGTGTGGAAAAACATTTTTCATGTTAAATGTATATCCATTTCTTTGCAGCTCCAGTTTAGAAGAATAAAGTTAATGAAAGAGTAGCGGAAGCTAGGTTAAGAAAAGAGGTGATTAGTGAGCAGCAGTATGGTTTCTTTCCAAAAAATGAGCACAACCATGTATTGTTCACTTTGAGGGTGTTAATGAAGATGTATAGAGAAGGTCAGAAGGATTTGCATTGCATTGCATGTAAAGTAGAAGTTGGATTACATCAAGGATCAGCACTGAGCCCATCCTTGTGTGGTAATGGACAGGTTGACGGATGAGGTTAGACAGGAGTCCCTGTGGACGGTGATGTTTGCTGATGATATTGTGATATGTAGCAAGAGTAAGGAGCAGCTGGAGAGATAGAGATATGTGGAAGAGAGGTGACAAAGAGAGTGCAAGCAGGTTGGAATGGGTGGAGAAGAGTGGCAGGAGTGATCTGTGACAGACAGGTGCCAGCAAGTAGTGAGACCAGCTATGCTATACAGGTTGGATATGGTGGTGCTGACAATGAAAGGGCAGAGCTGGAGGTGTCAGATTTAAAGATACTTAGATCTTTTGTTGGGAGTAACAAGGATGGTTATACAGTACTGTGCAAAAGTTTTAGGCAGGTTTTTCAAAAATGGAAGTGTTAATCATTTAATCCACAAAATGCAGTGATGTTGAGAAGAATTGATGCTGGTTTGAAGGCAAAAGGTAGTAACACCAAATATTGATTAGATTTAGATTTTTCTTTTTTTCACTCACTTTGCATTTTGTAAATTGCTAAAAATAAACAATCATTATGTATATTTCTGAAAGCATTTTTTGTTTACAGCATTTTTTCACACCTGCCTAAAACTTTTGCACAGTACTGTGTGTGTGTGTATGTGTAAGCATTTTTTTTTTAATAAGTTTCCATTTGTTTTCTGTAGATTTTGACCAGAATCTCATGGCTCAAGCACATGTAGCCATGATCAGAATTCCATAGCTCAAGCACATTTTAAGCTCGATCAGAATTTCATGGCTTGAGCACATTTAACCTTGATCCTCATGACCCAAGCATGTTTTACTATGATTGAATTCTCATGTCTGAGGCACATTTTATTATTGAATGGGTCTACAATTTGAGAATGCCACATAGCAGTGCCCATTCTTAGTAAGAACCTGATGTTCACATTACATGGACCACGGACCATCTTCGAGTTGAACCTGTTGAATGTGGATTCTGATTTTGATTCAGGACCATTCAGTATTTTCAGGTTGTGGTCCTTGATTAAAAAAAATATCAAAGAAGAAGTGGACTTGAATTGTAAAGCACCAAATAATCACAGTACAAAGTGCACCAATTTGGAAAGAGTTTCTGATAAAACCACGTCCATCACGTGTGAAAAAGGTAGGTGTAATAAACTGGTGAGTTAGTAGGGCTGTCTGTATTGGTGGGTAGGTGCTTGTAGGTGCGGGTAAATGTCTGAGTGTGTTTGCGTGGGTGGCAGGGTGTCTGAGTGTGTTTGCGTGGGTGGCAGGGTGTCTGTGTGGTTGTAGCTGAGCTTGGTGGCTAGTTTTCTACCTGTGTGTCGGTGAGTGGGGGAAATATTTCTGTGTGTTTCGAGTGTGTATATTCACCTAGATTTGTGTGGTTGGAGTGATTTGTTTGCATGTGCATTTGTTTAGCAAGTATGTGCATGCTGTATATGCTGTGTGTGTTATCACATTTGTGTCACTTGTTATGCACCCTGTATATGAATGTGTGACAAGACTTTGAAATATATATTTCATTTTGTGGCCATGTGTGTGTCCGTGTGTGTGTATAGACCAGCGGTGGCACACACTCTCAGTCTGGTCGTCACTCTGTGTCAGTGGAGGTGCAGCTGCAGAGACAGAGGCAGGAAGAGAGAGACAGCTTCACACAAGCACAGAGACAGTACAGCTCCCTGCCACGGTAAGAGTGTGTGTGCATGTCTGCATGTGCTGGTTGACCGTATGTGTCGAACAGAAAGAAAATCAATACATCTTTTTTTTTTTTCTGCACTGCTGCAGTCCCAATTCCAGCGACTCTACTTGTTTTCATATTGCAATACCGTACAAACACACTCAAAATGGTGGACGACAAAGAAGTGTTTTAATTAAAAAAAAAAAAAACCCAATATGTTCAGGGATTAAATAGCAGCAACGGAATTAGGAACTAATACAGGTCCCCTGACAGAAATGTTTTTGTAAATGAAAGCTTTGTTCCGTGTGCGTGTATAGCAATAATGAATTTTTCTAAAAAACAAAATTCAATGCGTAATATCTGTGTATCATTTTTTTTTTTTTTTTAAATACACATCCACCAATATAATTGTATTTATAACTCTATTTTTAAGTATCCCCAATGAAGACTTTGTTCTACCTGCACTTGCCACGACCATGTCATATGTGACTGAAAAGCGTGTTTTCTGTAGTAACTACAGTATAAATTATGTACTTTTCCTTTTAAATTGTGAAGACACAATTGATGCCTGATCTAACTGTTAAATTCCGTTCCCAAGGCCTGTTCAGATAGTCCACTGTTCTTAACTTTTGTTCTTAAACAAAAATCTCAGCTTTTAGATTTCATGCCTTCATCTAATTTTACCTGTTCATTCCTTTATCTATTCTGGGAGACATTACAGAACACTGTCCTAATGTATTGTTTAAAGATGGGGCAAAGCTTCATATACAAAAATACTAAAATCCATTTAATAAAACAGTGCAC
This sequence comes from Hepsetus odoe, assembly GCA_017165825.1. Taxonomy (NCBI): domain Eukaryota; kingdom Metazoa; phylum Chordata; class Actinopteri; order Characiformes; family Hepsetidae; genus Hepsetus; species Hepsetus odoe. Next base: position 10,574,017 of record CM029387.1, read on the forward strand.
AGTGGTTTGATTAAAAAATAAAACTGAGATTTTTTGGCTTCATCAACGGAGTATCATAAATTCAATCCCAAACAATACAGCAGCTACCCTGGCCAGGATTCCAAGAGCATAGCTGGCCTTGCTCTCTCTGGGTGAGTACAATGGGAACTGGGTGAGAACCATTGGGGGGGGCGTATAACTTAAACCAAAAAAGTGTCTTAACAATAGATAGAAATAGAAAGATAACATCTGGTTTGATTCACTTGCTTGTTTTTTTTTTTTTTTTTTCCAACAACATTTCAAAACAAGAACAGCCAGCTGGCAAAGATTCACTCTGATATAAATCCATCTATTAGTCTGCTCCTAGACTAATACTTTCTTTGTCTGGCCCAGATACCAAATGTAACAGTGGGTATAGATGACATTGTTAAAGCATTTGTTTTTTTTATCTATATTTATTCATTTTTTAATCCTTTCAGGTTAGGAAGTGAAATCCAGTTATAACCTCACAATTGTAATAAAGTAACTGGCCCCTAATAGTGAGATAATCTTAAATCCTTAGTACTATGCAGTAGAGACAAAGTCAGAGAAACAAGGTTGTGTTGGTTTGGACATGTACTGAGGAGAGTGGATGGATGTGGTGAGAGAGGACATGCAGACAGTTGGTTTGAAGGTGGAAGATGCAGAGGACAGGAGGAAATGGAAACCGATGATCCGCGTTGGCGACCACTAATGGGAGCAGCCAAAAGAAGAAGACTGTAGTAGTTTATGTAGTTTATACTGTTACTTTACACTGATGGTGGTTGTTGTTCACCTGCTCTCTATAATTGACCTAAACCAGCGTTTTATTTAACAGCAAGCAGTAGTTCAGCATTCCACAGGCCAGCATTACTTATTTAATACCCACTCTTTTTTTTCTCTCTCTTCCTCTCTGTCAGCCACCCTCGCAAAACTCCCAGTGTGTGTGAGGACCCATGGGAAAAAGCTCATCCTCCCAGAGACGCTTTCCACTCAGCTAAAGACAGAGGGCGTTACTCCAGCTATCAGGGGTCCCGCACCGCACCCCGTCCCGCCTGGAAAAATGGACTCCCCACCTCACCAGTGGGTACTGGCTACAATGCTCGTGTCCTTTTGGAGGCACAGGAGCTGCTGCGGCAGGAACAGAAGCGGCGCGAGCAGGAAGTGAGAGGAAAAGCCCTGAGGGAGGACTACGAATCCCAGGATCCCAAGGGGCCCTACAGACAGGACGTCCCACCATCGCCGTCTCAGCTAGCCAAACTCAATACACAGCGCATACACACACCAGAAAAAACACGACTTTTCCACCCCTGAGGGGCAGAAAACCGAAGGACTGACGAGAGATGAACCTGTTTTGCTCATCATACTTTCTTCTCTGAAGAGAATGAAAGAAGAAGATGAAGAATTTCAGCTGCGAAAGCCGAACTTTAGCCATTTTTGTTAGCACATCTTCACTCTTAAAAATAAAGTTGCCAGAAAAGGTTCCTAATGGATGAATGGACACATTTTTAATGGACTATATGGGTGTGAAAAACCTCTTTAGAGTTTCACCCAATATAGTGGTTCTTTAGTGGTTCCACTCTATTCTTTTCTAGAACCACGCTGGAACCTTCATTTTAATGGATTATGATGTCTGCCTGACAGACATGTCAGCTGAATCCCAGGACTCCCACCACTTTATCTGCCCACTACAGAGTGCCTTCTGATCATTGGCCGCCTTAGTCCAGCTTGTTTGTCCAGGCTATTGATGGACAGTCAACTTTCTTATTTTCTGACAATCAGAAGGAACCAGGTTCACCCTCCTGGGTCTTTCCTATAGAAGTGCGAACTATCAATCATACACAGCAGTCACCATGTGGCATCATTACTGTTGTCAGATAATCTGTGGTAGATTTGACAGGTTTGCTCCATAGGAGGAAGAAAAAAAATACATTTTTATACAATATATGTTGTCGCTTATGTCTCCTATAGGTGTCCTGGGAAGCGCCATTGCTGCACAGTTTATTCTTTTCACTAGTCTCATTATCGGAGCTGTGCAAACTGACATGTTCTAATGGCAAGAATGCCACAGCTGAAGAGGGAGAGCTGTTTAGCTTTCCTGAAGTTGGAAAGTATTGCAGATTTATTCACCAAATTGCCAAACAGATGTCAGTTCAGGAGGACAGGTCTGTTTATTTACACCACTGCCACTGTGCATTCCCATTTAGCAGAAAGGGAAAAGTGTCACAGAGAGAAGAATTACCACCCCCCCCCCCCCCCAGGTCATGATAGCTGAGCTTCCCATCAAGCAGTTTAGCACAAGAAGGTTTGAGACTGGGTTGTGGTATTTTATTTTTTCTTTTATTAGAGTCCCGTCAAATGTTCAGCCAGATATGCTAGCCTACAGAAATACCTCTTACCTCCAGTTTTAAACAAAAGAAACATATTTTCTTCTCCAAATGTCTTGAATTATTAACTACATCTGGCTTAAGTGTGATAAATTGTGTGGATTCATTTTTTTTTTTGCTAAAATATTCCCTTTTAACTCATTCAACAGCTTCATCATCATCATAATGTTGTTATAATCATAACTCACGGGGAGCAAACTAGATAAAGTGGGAAGCAAATGTTTGTTAAATAGTGCTCCCTCCTCCTTTTTTGAGGCTTACATCTTTGGCAAGCACTGTGCTGGAGCAGGGAAAGCTCTAAACTGTGCTGTGATGGAGTACAGCCATGTCTGTGTTACAGAAGTTGAGATTTTAAAATTCATTATGTGGATTAAAAAGGGTCATTCCTGTAGTGGATGTAACTGTTACAATGTTGAGCGACAGATTAGAGATACAGTGTGTGCAGTAAGAGTCAGGGTGGCGTTTAAGTGAAAAGGCTCTGCACTGTGCTGTGAGGAAGCCACACAGCAGCTTATTAATTGATGCTTCTCATGAAATTTTCAGCACTGTCTCACTCACACAGACAGTGTGTGTGATCCCAGACCCAGAACTCTTCTTTCTGCCAGGTGTGTGTGCGTAAGCGTTTACATGTTGTGCCCTACTGCACCAGATGATCTGCACTGAATTTTTCATCGCACACATGCTTGTCCTGTGGCAACTGGCCTTATTGCTGTGAGCAGCGACACAAAGACACTGTCTGATGACCTCTCTCCAAGTGAGTGATGCCACTCCAACTGCTCTTACTAGAGCTGTGTGACAGTGCTAACCTTACAATCTGTCCTGGAAAACCAATGCATGGAAAAGTATACATTCCTTCAACATGAAGAAATTATATTACATCACCAGTGTACGAAAACAAACCAATATAAACCCCAATCATTAATCCCCCCAGTACAACAGTACATTAATACACCAAATAAATAGAAACTGCACTTTAAAAAATGCCAGGAAATATCCTGTTTAAACAAATTTTTCTTTTTTCACAATTTCATTTTATATTCGTATTTCATTTTCACACTTTTTGGAAGAGCAAGTGTTAAATTATCATCTCACAGTGAGCCATATATCTGGAATTTCCAGATGTCTTAGAGTGGTTTTTCTTTACCAATTTGACCTCACCAATTGATTGGTTGTTTCCCCTTTCACTTCTTAATTAGGGTGGTAGTTAATAAGACATGACAGGGTTTCAGTCTAAATGGCTCACTTAGCTATATTTCCCTAAACACCAGATTGGAATATAAAACCAGAGTAAATAATAATCATTAAAAAAAACTATTTTTCAAGCCATCATATTTTTATAAAATGAGGAAAATTAAGGCAGTCAAATATTTTAATATGAACATTATTTTATTAAGTAAAGAAGAAGTATCCTAGACATGATTAGCCCTCTTATGAACACTATGGATTTCATGTCTCAACAACACAGTAATCCAGCTTTTACCTCTGGCAAAGAAAAGTGAAAGTGAAGTGATACAGCACAGCACAAAGTGAACCACAGTAAAATGTATCCTCTGCATTTAACCCATACACTGTCAGTGCAGCAGTGGGCGGCGGCGTCCGGGGAGTAGTGATGAGAACGGTACCTTGCTCAAGGGTACCTTAGGGCAACCTACTGGTCCGGGACTCAAACCCACAACCCAAACCCAATAAAGACTGCCAAAGAATGATGTAATATATTCATATTTATGTGGAAATGATGAATGTATATGAAGTACATTCTCTGTATCACTTTCTTTGATTACTATCATCCCACATAAATATTTTTTTTGCCACTTTCTTTATAAACTGTCCTTACTGGCACACACCTGCATCTGCTGTGTTTTCTTGCACGGAAAGAATGGTGACAAAAAGCTCAATTGCACATGTTTACAAATTGGCTGAAAAGGGAAAACGGTCCTTGATTGTGATTCCTCACCTTTACTGTTTTATTTGGGCAGTTTCGGATTCAAGCATTTTTTTAAATGCTGTATCTAAGTTGTAGCAGGGATGCCTGCTGGCAATGACACTCCAGCCAGGAGAAGAATAAAGAGACAAAGAGAGACAGGCAGTGCTCCTTTGACACTTCACGGTGTGACCCATGGTGTGAAACATGCCCTCCTGTCCTCACACAGATGGTAGTGTGCTTGCATGAATGTGTGTACCTCAGTAAGACAGCCTCTTAATGACTGATTCAACCTAGAAATGCCACTCTTAAAGGGACTTTAAGATTGAACTAAAGCCACACATTCCTTGGCTTTTTTCTAGTTGTCATGTTTAGTTTTTATACAGCTGAACAGTGTTCAGTTCCTGTGTATCTCATTGGACTACAGTAATGTCAATAATGGGAAGGTGGATCACTGCACTAGACCTTTCAAAGTATTAGGCTTGATATTCATTTGATATTCATCTGTAAGAAGCAGTTGAATTAAACTAAATCAATGTTTTTAAATTCATATTATTATGTGAAGTTTGAAGCAAGTAATTTAGTTTTGCTTCTTGCTCAGTAAACTAAGACTTTTTCTCAAACAAATGATCCAACCAATCAATCTATTAATAAGCCCCTCACGGGTCAAAATGGTTTCGTAAGAACATGGATAACACTTCAGCGTGCTGGGCTGGGGAGCATGTAGGTCCAGTGGTCTGATGTTTTACAGAACTAAATTCATTTTCAGTTTTATAGCTGATTTTTCTTTTGGCCAGTTTTGACTAGCCATTTTTCTGTTAGCCAAAGTCACTACATGCTCTTACATACTAAAGGGGCATTTAACATGAAAAACCATAAATATCACAGATCAAACAAAGTGCAACATGGAAAGTAAAAGGTAATTGGATGTTTCAAAAAATGTCTCATAAGTAATTATAGCATTTTGCTACAATTGCAACAGCAGCAATTAAATACAGCTTGAGTGCACTAACCTAGCTCATGTTTTTTCACCTCATGAAATTGGCTAAAAAAATAAATAAAAAGATGGACGCTTGCATGTTTGCCAATTCCAGTCTTGGCCCATTGAGATCATGAATACATCTTTTTATATCAATCAAAGCTTTTAAATAAATCAAATGACTTTTGTCTTTTTTAAATAAGGAGTAGACAATATTACCAAACATCCATACCAACAATGATGTAACAGCCCAGCTTGCAAGTCTGATTACCCAGTGGGACATCCAGTTTTGAGCCCATGGCTTTTATTCTGGAAGGACAATGTGAACAGTGTTATTTCATACTTTGGATTACTGTGACAACATATATACTTCAGCCCAATCAAGTTAATAACAGGGAGTGTATTTGTGTGCAACATGCACCTCAGAGATGTCTGAAACAATGATAGATGCTGTATTTGTGTTTTTCATTATTTTCACTTTGCATCCTGGCTCAAATAATACTTATTGTTTTAAATGAACCTGTTTCAGCTCCTGCCCTTTGGCTTGTCTTGTGGGCAGGAACTGAAGCAGGTTCTTAAGGCTCCAAGTCTTTTTTTTTATTCCCAGGTTTTATTTCAATTACATGCATCAAAGTGACTCTCTGTGCTGACTGATCACATGCTGTCGGAGCAGGTTGAGATTAGGTTGAAAGACACTGGAGTATTCATTTAAATACTCCAGTGAGAAGGTAAAAAAAAAACAAAAAAAACTTCATTGCTCTCATTCTGCTCAGCAAGGAGGAAAAAACATTCATCACTACAGCACATACTCTGGTGTCTATGATTGACTTTGACAAGTCAGTAGGCACTGAGTAGTTTTACCTGATATACAAGGATGTTTCTATGACAACGTAGGTTTTATTTTATATGAAGTCTGATTGTTTGTGTTGTAAACTGGGTTCCAGACTCAGAGTTCCAAACTCCGAGTTCCACAGGGTTTTTCAATGATCGTTACATCACTTCCTGTGTCTTTATGTTTTCTCATGAAAAGGGAATGGCTCAGTAATGGAGCGATGAACAAAAGACTGAAATGAAGCATTATCGCGTTCAGTCAGAGCGTGATTAATATTGTTTATCTGAATGGAAATTATTTAAAAGTGTTTGTTCCCCACCCTGTCTCTGTGTGCGGGTGCTTTAATACAAGAGAGTGTAAGTGAGCAAGGGAGGCTATGAGAACATAAGTGTTTTTGATTCTGTGTAAAGGGCAGTTTTTTTTTTTTGGTGTTGTTTTTTTTTGGTGTTTTTGTTTTTTTCTTGGTTTGAGGTCAGTGTGAGATGCTAGTTAATATCAGCACCTATTTTTACTGTACATATGTAAAGTAGAATAAAAAATGTCCATTTCCACTCTTTTTGTGTGGTGAATGTGTGTGAGAGACGTGTGTTAAATGAAGCGATCATGATCTGATGGAAGAGTAGACTTTCAGCGTTAATTCAAGGGGTTTAACAAAGGCGTTGCATTAAGCTTTCAGGAATTACACCCTTACAGTGCCTCCATTTTCAGAGGCTGAAAAATTATTGGACAAGTGACTGACAAGCAGTTTTAGTGGTTAGCTGTGCCCTTTTCCCTGGTTATAAGCAGGAAAAAAGGTTGATTTCATTCTAATCACTGGCTTTGTAATTGGTTGCTTTTTGCTGGGACTCAATATCAGGCACAGTGGGGTGTTAAAAATGGTGAAGGAGGCTGGCTTCAAAAACTAATAGAAGTGGTCATGTCAATATTCTAAAAAAGAAAAAAAAAAGTTTAATTACACTTACAACTTCAACAACACTGGGGAACCATGGATGACAATTAAAGTGGATGAGAGCAGAATGAATTCCTTGGTGAAAAACCCTTTCACAACATTTGGTCAAGTCAAGACACTCTGTGATCTGTCCTTTTTAGTCAGGTTGCGATAGGAATCACATTACTGCATTCTTTAAACTTACAGTCTGTACAATAAGTTCAAAACAGATCTAATTCCTTTCTCTTTGTTTGAGATGGACGACTGTGTGGTGGAGGGTTTGGTTGTTTCCTGAGGGCAAGTCCATTGATCTCCTTAAGGGTCTCTTGAGTTCCTTTCCAGCTGCTACTCCGAGTCAGCGCAGCTACTACCATCTTATTTTTCTCCCAACCTGAACTTCAGATCAGCTACATTAGACTGGCTCTTCTGCAGGAGCTGCTGCCACGAAGATTAAAGCTTCCCCCACTCAAACAGAGCTCCCACCATTAGATCATGAACCTCCATTTACAGTCACCAATGGACTTTTTTACTGTAACTCAGGTTTACTGGAAATTACCACTAAACAGGGTTTTTCTCTTTCTTTCCTTTTTATTTCTGGTTCCCCTTTTGGGTCTTGGTTTCTCCCAAGGTTTCTTCCTCATGTTTGGGGTTATCTTCCTTGCCTCTGTCACCCTCGGCTTAACCAACTGGGGCATGGACCTGGATTCTGTAAAGCTGCTTTGTGACAACAACAGTAAATAACAGTTAAATTGTAAATTAAACAGTTGTATAAATAAAGTTGACTTGTGATGTGGAACGTATATCATTGTCAAAGTCTGCAGTAAAAGACACCTTCATGAATGTAAATACAGAGGCTTTACCTCTTGATGGAAAGTACTGTAACATTCAGGAAGAGGATAGCCAGATTAGACTTTGGCCATTGAAGAATATTTCACTTCTTTGCCTTGTTTTTGCAAAGTTTCATTCTAACAGAACATGGTTTTCGGTTAATAAAGTTCAAACTGAAGGCAGAAGGATCCGCTAACAAGCAGTAAGTGGGGGCAAAGGCAAGGCCAGGCAAGGCATCTCAAGGGAGGGGATTTGGTGATGTCTATATTCTCGACTTCAGGTAGTCACTGGCTGCAAAGGTTTTTGTTCCAAGCATTAAAACAGTACTTATATTTGGAAAAGTAAGCATTTTTTTCAAGAACATGGAGGGGCTGTGTGAAAGTCTCCTCAAATCTGAATTGCATTTTTTTAACTGTAACACTTTTGTTTTTGGAGGTGCGTGTTTCACCATTCGGGGGTCTTTCTGCTGCTCTAACCTCGCTACAGCCTCTTGCTGTGAACCAAAATTCCTTGGATTGCATGGTCTCCATGCTGTGTAGAGGTCAAGAGTGATCAAACAGGTCAGAGGTCAAACTGCTCAGCCAACAAGATGATCTGCCATCAGCAGTCTGGTTGGCCTTGCACCAAAAATGGGATGGAATTGTACTGAAATTCATTAAATTTGGACTTACTGTTTTATCTGATTCCCCATTTGTTTTTTGTTCCAAGCATTTTTGCATTTTTTTGTTCTTTAATTAGTCTTCCTTTTTTATCTATGCAAAACATGAACCATGAAGTTGCTGGTACACATGAATGTATCACAAAAAATAAATATCATAATTGATTCTTCCTTTTTAAAATAATGTTGCAACTAGTCACACAAATACAAATTGTTTTTTTGATTGCTTTATATAAAATATACAAATTCTAAGCACATAGCTTTAGTGGTCTGTTGCCTGATAAGGCCCAAACAGTCAGCTCCAGGATGGGTTTAGGACAGTTTTGTATTTGTGTATTTATGCCGTATATTTTTTGCACTCTCTGGAACCACCTTCCAATTCCTCCTTCTCATAAAGTTAACAATGTTTGGAAAAACTCCAGAGTGGGGGAGTTTGTCTCAGTGAAACCATGGCTGTAGAGTGGGGTGTGTTGGGTTGATGGAAAGGTCAGAGCAGATCTCTCTCCTTGCTTGTTAGAAATGCTTAACACGCTTTGGGCCAACCTATGTGTAGCAGCAGTAGCAGGAGGAATTTCAGCACAGGGGGGCTAACAGCTGGAGACTGTTGCTGTTCTCAGCCAGGTTTGATCGGTCATCTCACAAAAATCTCTGCAAAAAAACACTGTGAATGTGTTACAGATGTGCAAAAAAATGCAGGACATGATCAAGTCATGTTTCAAATTTAATAGTACGTGGCTTTTGACACATGCATGACCATAATCAAAGTACAAAGGAACTGCAGTTTGTGATTTTACCTGAGAACGTAATGGAGCACAAATTGGAAGGGGTTAATGTGAATGTAAGCTGGAATCAGTAAAGTGAAGTAAACCCTGCACAACTGACAACAGAATTAATAACCTAATTAAAATGCCTTGGAACCACAGAGAGGGCTAATAAGGCAACAGAAGGCAATATGTTACTGGGAAATAAAAAATGCTTGTATACCTTTTATACCCCACACTAAGCCAAAACTGTATATCATGAAAGAGTATATATTTTGCTATACATTACATTTGCGGGGCAGTGGTGGCCTAGTGGTTAGGGCATTGGCTGCATGATCAAAGGATCGGGGGTTCGAACCCCTTCCCAAAAGGGTGTCCTGAGGTACCCTTGAGCAAGGTACCATCCCCATCACGCTCCTCCCTGTGATGGGCTGGCAAACTGTCCAGGGTGTGTCCCCATCCTTCACCCTGTGTGAGCTGGGATGGACTCCAGCACTCCCCCGTGACCCTGCTTGGGACAAGTGGCAGAAAATGACTGACTGACTGACATTACATTTGCTTGGAGTAGTCAGCCATACGCATTATCAAGGTGTTTTCAAAGATACTTCTTATATAAAGTATTTTTAAGAGCACTATTTGACTATTGATTAAGGCCGCTATAATTAGCTTTTTTGGCAAAATGCTTCAGGCTCTCAAGAAAACAGTACATAATTGTTGTGGCAAATTAAGTGTATTTTTACATAAGTAATATCTAAATGTGTGCACATTTAATAAAATGTAATGCATACATTTTTGACCCATGGGGCAGTGATTGTTCGGCACCGGATCCCGTGATGGCCCGGGGGGGTGGTGCTTGTTTGTACACGTCCAGGTCATTGGAGGCTCCCATGATCCCCCACGGGGCGGTGCCTGTTCGTCTAGGGTTCACGCGACCACTCAGGAGGGTGGTCCTTGTTCGTCACAGGTTTCTGCGAACGTCCAGGATGGCAGTGCTTGCTTGTCGCTGAATCTCATGACTGCCCAGGGTGTGCCTCATTGGCTCAAGGGTTTAAAGATCCCAATGAGTCAGAGCAGAGCATCAATCATTCTTTGGATTATACTATTATATTGTTGGGTGACTGTTTGTTGCACTTTTGATTTCAGTGTTTGTGAGTGCACAAAACAGTTCTCCTTTAAATTTCTGGTTTGTCCATGCACTCTTTAGCAAACTGTAGACAAGCAGCAATGTTCTTTTGAAAATAGCTTGCTCTATTTGTACACATTCTGTTTACCCAAATCTTTAAAAAGTCCAAACTCTTTAAAGATCGTAAAAAGATCCACAGAAATTACCTTTGTTCAAGCCATTACACACTACCACAAACATACGTTAAGACCAGACTTTGTTAGATCATTTCATTTAAATAAAACAGGCCGCCCACTCACACCTGGTTGTCTTCCCATTGATTAAAAACACCTGACTCTAATGTTACCTTCAAACTGCTAAACCTAGAGATTCATATCTTTAGCCACACACGTAAAATTTGATCACTTTCCTCAATGATTATATAAGTTTATAAGATTATAAGTGAAATATATTTTCAAAAGTTTTATTTGGTTTAGAGATTTCATTGTGTAAAAATGTGATGATTTTTAGGTCATATTTATAAAGAACATGTAAATACCAATGTTATTTATGAAGAAATCCCAAAATATTTAAAGCAATTATGAATATTCATCATATTGTTAAACCAGAGGGAGAATTCTACTCCAGATAACTCCACCCTTAAATGCCCCTGTAGGGCTTGGCAGCCCACGCCCTGCATATACAGACGTCTCAATCAAAATGAAGGATCTGACCTCTACACTCTTCAACATCTAATGCGTGGTACTGCACCTTATCAGCAGTGGAGTACGAAGAGGAGGAGCAGGGGAGAAAGAGATTGATGAAAAGGAGGACAGAGGGAGCAGATGTGGAGGTTAGATCTTGGATCGTTCAGCTCTCACCTGGGCTCTGTCCATGCACACTTGACAGCTGTGCAGACAAACACACACCCTCTGTCACGCACATAAATTCTTTCTCTCTTTTTAACACATGTCTCTAGATTAATCTTTAGTTATTCACTCACTAGTTAGTCAACAAATATTGTATTTAAGCAATTTCCCTGAATTTAAGAACACCAGTGTAAGACCACCAGTGAACCGTCATGAACCTGAGTTTATATGTAATGTGATAGAGAGACATTTGGAGAACATTTTGTTTTAACAGCTCTGCATGTCTTTACAACATTAAAATGTTTTTCATTTTTGATAGTAGTTTTTTTAAAGGATCCCTCCTATAAAAGAAGAAACACTTATTCAGTTACCCTGGCAGAAACCCTTTCTGCTGTGAGCTCCAGAGCTCCTGGCAGCAGAGGTGTCCAAGAGCAGGGAGAGTTGTTACAGTGCAGTAGTAATAATCCAGTCCCATAAGGAATAAAAAACATCTCTGTTTACAGAATATGACATAGACAGCAGCCACATTTTCACAGTGGAAGTGTGGAGCTTGGACTGCGATGCTGCTACATGTACCTGTTTCCATATTTCCTTTTATTTAGGATACCTGATCAGTTCCTGATCTCATTCCTACTGTATAAAAATCTAATCCTACGTTACAGCATCAAGTGTAAGGCTTCCCCAAAGGAGTATCGGTTGTTACTGTAGCATATAGTCTGTAATATATAACAATGTGTTGTTTTCTAATACACATTTTCTGGGGCAGGAGTACTTTAACATCTGTCAATAATACTTAACAATTTGTTCAGTTTTACTTGGAATATGAGTAAAATGAAGGCAATGATGGATGGAAAGAGAAACCTTTGTACCAGTCAAATCTTTCTAGTTGTGCTTTTGGAGAAGTCACACAATTGCAGGGCCTAAATCAACCCAGTGTTACCCAGGGTTCAGTTCTTCTGAAAAACTCACTAAATGTGTTGAAGTTTGCTGGAGATTTCAGTCTTTTGTCAACTTAAGTCTTGACAACTTAGATCAAAAATACCCTGCTCAAAAAAATTAAAGAAACACTTTTTAACCAGAGTATAGTATCAAGTCAGTTAAACTTCTGGGATACTGATCTAGTCAGTTAAGTAACAGAGGAGGCTGTTAATCAGTGTCAGCTGTTTTGGTGTTAATGAAATTAACAACAGGAGCACTAAAGGAGCAACAATGAGATGACCTCAAAACAGGAATGGTTTTGCAGGTGGAGGCCACAGACATTTTTTCCCTCCTCATCTTTTCTTGACTGCTTTTCAGTGTGTTTTTGCTTTCCATTTCACTAGGGTCAGTGTCACTACTGGTAGCATGAGGTGATACCTGAACCCTACAGAGGTTGCATAGGCAACTTCACCAGGATGGCACATCAATACGTGCCATTGCAAGAAGGCTTGCTCTTTCTCCCAACACAGTCTCAAGAGTATGGAGGAAATTCCAAGAGACAGGCAGAAAGCTGGAAAGGGCCGTTGGAGGTCCTTAACCCATCAGCAGGACCGGTGTTTGCTCCTTTGTGCAAGGAGGAACAGGATGAGTACTGTGAGAGCCCTACAAAGTGACCTCCAGGAGGCCACTGGCATGAATGTATCTGACCAAACCATTAGAAACAGACTTCATGTGGGTGGCCTGAGGGCCCGACGTCCTCTAGTGGGCCCTGTGCTCACTGCCCCACACTGTGGAGCTCGAATGGCATTTGCCAGTGAACACTAGAATCGTCAGGTCCGGCACTGGCGCCCTGTACTTTTCACAGATGAGAAAAGGATCACTTTGAGCTCATGTGACCGACATGAAAGGGTCTGGAGAAGCCGCAGTGAATGCTATGCTGCCTGCAACATTATTCAGCATGATTGGTTTGGTGGTGGCTCACTGTTGGTCTGGGGAGGCATATCCATGGAGGTATGCATGATATCCTGGTGCATGATAATGCCCAGCCTCATATGGAAAGAGTATGCAGGCAGTTCCTGGAGGATGGAGGAATTGATACCATTGACTGGCCTCTACACTCGCCTGACCTAAATCCAATAGAACATCTCTGGGACATCATGTTTAGGTCCATCCGACACTGCCAGGATGCACCTCAGGCTGCCCAGGAGCTCAGTGATGCCCTGGTCAGTATCTGGGAGGACACCCATCCATCATCTCAAAAGGAGTCCATATTACTGAGTCCATATCAATATAGCTATCCAGCATGATTTTTTTTTTCCAGTTGCGATGTCTTTCAAAGTGTTCCTTTCATTTTTTTGAGCAGTGTATATAGTTTAGCTTCAAATATCAGCAGTAATTATTTTAGCTCAGCCAACAGAACTACAATGGAAGATATTTGGGCATTTGTGCCACACATTAATTATATTAAGAAATGAAAACCAGCCATCCGTCCATTATTGTAAATTCCTATCCTAACTAGGGTTGCGTGGGGTGATGGAACCTATCACAGAGCTATTTTCAGACCATTCTTCTTAAAAAAGATATTCTTTACAAAGTATTCTTTCAAAAATACTAATGTGCAGATGTATTATCCTGCTGAAAGAGATTACTGCATTAGGGAATACTATTGACATCGAAGGGGTGTCTATGGTCTGCAACAATGTTTAGGAAGGTGGTATGTGTCACAGCCACATAAATGCCAGCACAAGGAGTTTCCCAGCAGATCATTGCCCAAAGGATGACAATGCCTTCATCACTTGCCTTCTTCCCACAGTGAATCCTCATTTCTTCCCAGGTAAACAACCACACTCCAGCTGTCCACATTGTGTAAAATTTGTTTCCTCAGATGAGGACGCCTTCTTTCATCATTATAATCATCAAGTTCTGACATAAACCACTGCATACCAGACACATCTACAAGAATGGACATTTTAGAGATCTGACCAAGCTATTTAACCATCATAATTTGACCTGTGTCTGTTCACTTTCTGCCCAGGTGGCAGGTGCTATTATAACAAAATGATGTAATAGGTTTCAGTTCATCAGCTCTGCACTGGTACAATTCTTTTGGCCAAATATCAGTCTTTTATCTTCAGTTGCTTTTTTTCTGAGGATCATGCCAGAGTTCTGCTGAGAAGATTTGTGGGAAATTTTTTGTGCGTATGTATGTGTGGTATGTACATTTCTGCGGCTGTCGATGATCCAGTAGGCAGTTCAAGGAGAGCTAACCCTGAGGAATTCCAAGTTAGAGGCCAAGAGCTTAGTGTGCATTCACTTGCACACACACGCACACACAGACACACCTAGCCATGTGCAATGGTTGTGCATGATGTGCTCCATCCAGGTGCAATTCATTAAATAGCCCTGCCATCTTCAAGCTGACCAAATATGTGCTGAATACGTTGGGAATCTGCAGTATGAAAGCTCTCATTTTTCTCAGGTCTTTGTGTGGTGACCCTGCAGCCAACACAGCGGCACAGTCGTTTGTGATGAATGAAGGTGAGAGAGAGAGAGGGACGAGTGATAAAGGAGAAAATGGCCGGCTGCTGTTTGGAAAAGGATATTTATAATGATTTGACATTTAAAGAAGAGATGAGTGGAACGATAGAGATCAGAGATGGACATCTGGCTGACTGAAGGAAAGTCATTTCTGCTATATGTAAAGGACAAAAAGAGAGCAAAAACTTTCTGATAGTATTTGTGAATGGAGTATAAAAGAAGCAATTAGCTCTGGTGAATGTGCAGACAAGACGAAAACGATTGCCTTAAAATGGTCTCTCCACATTCTGTGTGATCCTCAAAAAGAGTGAAGTCTAGTAAACTGCCGCACCCATAGGTCAGCACATCTGCCAGCACAAGCACTATAACTAACATATGATCAAATTTATATTCATTTGTCCAGCAACCTGACTTATAATTTGTGAAAGAGTTGGCAAACCATTTGCATTTAATTTGAAAGTGAAATTAGTGTTTTGCATCAATGCGATAAAAATCTCTCCAGGACTGGTGGGTAAGCCTACAGCAACTTCTCAGCAACTCAAGGCCTTTCTCCAACTTGCTAATGTTCACATGTCCACCATCTGAAGAACACTGAACAGCAATAATGTGAAAGTGAAAAAAGAAAAAAGCAAAAAAAAGAACATTTCTGCCCATTTACAGTTTGCTAAAGTTTATTATAAAGTGCACTTTGGTAAGTTAGAAAGCAATTATAATTTTTTACAAATGAGACCAAAATAGAATTATTAGACTAAATGAATTCTTTTTGGAAAAGGAAAACTACATTCAAGTGTAAAAAACATTTGCCACCTGTGAAACATGGGGGTGGCAGTGTCAAAGACTCATCATTACCATTCTTCAGTAGAACGACAACCTCTGTGTTCCAGAGAATGTTTTTTTTGTTTTGTCATGTTTCTTCTGAGCCTTAGTTCCTCTCAGTGGTTTTTCACCATGTTCTCAAGGAGTTTTCCTCTTTTGAGTCTTGGTTCTTGTCCTTGTTTTGCTTGCATTAAGGTAGATTTTTATTTCATTTCTTCCTCACAGTGGTTCTGCCTTCTGCTCGTTTGGGTATTTAGAGAAACTTTTTTTCTCATCCTCATAGGCAGTCTTCCATTTTTATTCTTGATTTCTTGAGGAGTTTGTCCTGCTACTGTCTTGTGAGACATCAGTTACAGTTTCCAGCTCCTGAAATATGTTTCAAAAATCATTATACAGAGTTAAACTGAACTAAATACCTGCGTATGCCATTCATGTTCCCCCAAGACCTCTGTCTGTGGACTTATTTAAATTCACAGTGGAACGGAGGAAAGTCAATGAAAAGACATTATACATTAATCTTCCCTTTATTCTGTGCAGAGGTAAAAAAAACTCTTACAGCTGAACACAGAATGCACTGACATAATGTATTCATTAAAATATTGGAATATTAAAATTTAATGTATTAAAGAAAAAAAAAATTATTCAGAATACTGCTTTTTCTAAATAGATTGCAATTTAGTTATATATATTCAATTCTGTTTGTGCGTCTGAAATGTCCACATTTTTAGTCCCACAGATTTCATTGGAAACCAACTTTCAATAACTTTTTAACAGCAAAACAGTTCAAGGCAATTCAACATTGTAAAGGTTTTAGCATGGTCCAGCTGGCTAAGGCTGTCTATGTGTAACTGAAAAAAAAGATTAAACATTGCTTCTGCAAGACCTGATTCAAGCGATGCAATGGCTATAATTAGTCTCTGAGTTGGGCGAGAGCAGGGTTTTAAATATCAAGATCGGCTGTAATAATGCAGATTTTTTCCACAAATATGCTTGATGACTCAAACGTATCAAACCAACAGTCTGACATACATCTGTACATTGTCAGAAAAAAGGCTCTTCACTGGGGTAGTTTCTTCAATGATACTTTGCAATATTTTTCCCCACATCTGACTCCTAGATGTCTATTTAACTTTTCTACTTTATATCAAGTTCTGCTTTTCTACTTATCAAGTTCTATGAAGATACACATTTGCCATTTTAGGGCAGCAGTGGCCTAGTGGTTAGGGCGTTGGCCGCATGATCGGAGGATCGAGGGTTCAAACCCCTTCCCAATAGGTTGCCCTGAGGTACCCTTGAGCAAGGTGCCATCCCCATCACTGCTCCCCGGGCGCTTTCAATAGCTGCCCACTGCTGCACGGTGTTTGAGTGTGCATGGGTTAAATGCAGAGGTCCAATTTCATTGTGGTTCATTGTCTGCTGTGCTTTGACCTCGCAATGACAAGGGTTGTCACTTTAAAAATGTTTTTGTTCAAAAAAATGTATTTAAGGACACATTGTACATTTGAGGGTATGTTTACATTGTTTGTACCTTAATGCACCAGCACAGTAACTTCTCTCTGACAAAGTGCTTTGCTAATGTCACCACTCTGCTGAGAAAGATTCCACCACACTGGTGGTCCAATAGGGCTCCGGACAATTGATGAGCAAAGAATTAATACAATTGTAAAGTGCCTCCATATGGTAAGAAAAGCCGGTAAGGTGGACGGTGACTGTAGATGATAGGCTGGACAAAATGCCTCAACAGTGTACAGTTCTATTCAGTCTAAAGCAGGTTATCCCACCTAGTCAAGCCCAGGCTGCTTTGTGAAAGAGGTACAACAGAAAGTAGCAAGAATGGAGTCATTTGTATAAATAAGTCCTAAAGCTTGTTTCACTAAATAAGTCCTAAAGCTTGTTAAAGGATAAAGAGAGCTTTGAATATGGTCATGAGAAAATAAATCATGGCTGTTTTTGTGACATAAAACCAGATGTCATCAGTGAATCTTTTAGGGGTCAAAGTGAAATACAAGGAAAATGTTGACGCTTTGACTCCACACTTTAGCGCTGTGAATCCACAGTGTAAGACCAATTACATTAGAAACTTATTTGGGTACAATCTTATAGTGCCCACATTACCATGGCTGCATTGCAGTGTCATTGGACAGATTAGAGTATTAAATGAACAAATCTGTTTTGAGCTCCTGCTGGACTTTTCTCCTTCTAATTCCTCGCCCAGTGTCAGAGCACTTCAGCTTAAAGCTGGTTTTCTCATTCGTTCATTAGCCTCTCGAAGGTGATGAGCTATGGCCAAGCATGTGTGTGTGAGAGTGTGTATGAGAGGGAGAAAGAATAAGAACGTGTGAGTGAGAGACTCTGCTATTGTGTGTGTCTTCACATGTCATTGTGAGAGTCAGCGGGGGGGTTAAAAGGCTAATGAACACGTCTACAGCAAGCATTCTGCACGTAGCCCAGCCCTGTCAATCAAACAATCAGCAGAACACGACCTTACACACGTGCACACGCACACACACATTCTACCATGTGCTCCCGCTCTCTTCCACTAGAACACAATCAGACAGCTCGCTATTGTGTATCCCGCCTCAGAGGCCATTCTATTGACTTAAACAGATTGGCTTCTTTTTTCTGACATGCAGCCAGCAGGCTCATCTACCGAGCCAAAGAGTGTGGACAACAACGATTTTATTATAGTACCAATATACAGAGGAAGAAAAGAGGGGACAGGGAGAGAAAAAGAGAACGAAAGCCACAGAATGGAAGATGAAAGAAAGGAAAAGGGAGAGAGAAGTAGAGAGAGAGAGAGTGTGTGTGTTGGTGTGTGTGTGCGTGTGTGTGTGTGTGTGTGTGTGTGTGTGTGTGTGTGTGTGTGTGTGTGTGTTTGTGTTAGCATCTTTAACTCTGACGCTCCAGCTCTGCTCTCCTGTCCAGTGCCATCGCCTCCAATCCATACAACATAGCTGGTCTCACTACTGTCCTGTAAACCTTCCCGTTTACTCTCGCTGGTACCCGCCTGTCATAAATCACTCCAGCCACTCTTCTCCACCCATTCCAACCTGCCTGCACTCTCTTCTCCTCTTCCACACTCACCTCATTTCCGAACTGGTTCCAAGTATTTAAACCTCTACCTTTGTCACCTCTACTCCCTGCATCCTAACCACTCTCCTTCATTCACACTCATGTATTCTGTCTTTGCCCTACTCACTTTCATTCCTCTCCTCTCAAGAGCAGATCTCCATCTCTCCAGGTTCTCCACAAGCTGCTCCCTACACTCACTGCAGATCACAATATCATCAGCAACACCGCCCACGAGACTCTTGTCTAATCCCTGTCCGTCCGCATTATTGCACTATATCTGCATTTTACAAACAAGAATGGCTCAGTGCTGATCCTCTGATGTAATCCAATCCTCAATTTTAAATGCATCCATCACTCCCACTGCAGATCTCACTAGTTACACTGCCATCATACATATCCCGAACTACTCTCACATACTTCTCTGTAACATCGGACTTCCTCATATAAAACCACAACTCCTCTCTAGGCACCTGGTCATATGCTTTCTCCAAGTCCACAAAGGTACAATGTAACTTTCTGACCTTCTCTGTACTTCTCCATCAACACCCTCAGAGCAAACATTGCATCTGTGGTGAGCTTTCTTGGCATAAAACCATACTGCTGTTCATTAACTTCACCTCTTTCTTAACCTTTGCTTTCCACTCACTTTTTCCATAACTTCATGCTGTGGCTGATCAACTTTATCCTCTATAGTTACTACAGCTCTGTGCATCACCCTTATTCTTGAAAATTGGTACCAGTACACTTCATCTCCACTTCTCAGGCATCCCTAATTTCCAAAATTGTGTTAAATAATCTGGTCAGAAATTCAACTGCCATCTTCCTAAACACTTCCACAAGCTTCCACTGGAATGTCATCCGGTTCCATAGCCTTTCCATTCTTCATCCTCTTCGCTGCCCTTACTTCCATCTTGTTAATTTGCTGCACTTCGTGGTTCACTATACCAACATCATCCAATCTTTTCTCTCTCTCTCTCTCATTTTCTTCATTCATCAGCCCCTCAAAGTACTTCTTCCATCTGCTCAACATGCTCTGTTGACTTGTGAGCATGTTTCCATTTCTATCTTTAACCTCCTGACCTGCTGCACATCTTTCCCAGATCCGTCTGTTCAGCCAGTGGGTATAGGTCCTTCATTTCCTTGCACACCGGTCTACTTTCTTCATCTCTGTGACTGTCCCATGTCTTTGCTCCCCTCTCTTTTGAGACACCCCTGGACTTCTGGGTTCAACGGTTTCTTTATCCTCCTTCTTCCTTCTAGACATCACACCAGTACACTTCTATAGTGCTTCCTCTAGCAATCTGCGGCTCTTCAACACCTCCCAGTGCCCGTGTTAACTCTGCCTGAATTCCACTCTGCAGTCCTCTCCTTCAGCTTCACCATTTGATCCTCAGCCTGCCCTCACTTTCTTGGACCTCCAAGGTCATCCTACAAAATTCACTGTCCTATGCTGTTTAGCTACACTCTCCCCTGTCACTACTTTGCAGTCTCCAATCTCCTTCAGATTGACCCTTCTGTAAAGAATATAATCTACCTGTGAGCATCTTCCTCCACTCTTAAATGTCACTCTGTGTTCCTCCCTCTTCTTAAAATAAGTATTAACTGCAGCCATTTCCATCCTTTTCGCAAAATCTACAACCATCTGACCTTCAGCATTCCTCTCCCTGACACCATCCCTACCCATCACCTCACCATCACCTCTGTTCCCTTCACCAACATGACCATTAAAACGTCCCAATCACCACTCTCCCTTGGGTACACTCTCTCTCACTTCATCTAACTCACTCCAGAATTCTTCTTTCTCCTCCATTTCACAAGCAACTTGTGAGCATTAACACTAACAATATTCATTATCACACCTTAAACTCAGCTTCAAACTCATCACCCTCCCTGACATGCTCTTCACCTCCAAAACACTCTTCACATATTCATCCTTCAGGATAAAACCTACTCCATTCCTCCTTCCAACCACACCATGGTAGAACAGTTTAAACCCTCCTCCAATACAACTGCTACATTTATTCTCTGCACACACAAATGTCAACTCTTCTTTCTCTCCATCATGCTTAATTCCTTACCTTTACCAGTCATGCTGCCAACATTCAAAGTCCCTACCCTCACTTCCACCTCCTTCTTTCTCTCCTCCTCCCTCTGGATATGCCTTCCTCCTCTTCTTCTTCTACTTTGGCCAAGTAGTCCAACTTCCACCAGCACCCTGTAGGCTAACAGCACTAGAGGTGGTTGTTGTTAACCCAGGCCTTGACTGATCCAGTATGGAAGTCTGTTTCATTGTCTGCATATTGATTTGCATAAAAGTTTACACCGGATGCCCTTCCTGATGTAACCCTCCCCATTTATCCGGGCTTGGGACCGGCATGAAGAAATACACTGGCTTGTGCATCCTTAGTGGCTGGGTTGCAAAGCACCTGGAATCAGCTGCTAAAAATAACTAGTGGTGGCCCAAATGATCTTTTTGCAGAAAATTTTTATCTAAAATTTAACTTTGGTTACGAGCACACACATTGGCTAATGTGCATCATGTACTCCCATGGTGCGAATGGTGCACGGTTCTGAGACAGCGAGATAGCAGTTCTTTTCTCTCTCCTTGTTAACAATGGGATGTGAGCTCGCATCTACGCTATGCTCTCCTTTTTGCTGAGCGTCAGTCATTGAGGAAACATCCTATAAGCATTTATGTACTGTACACGCGTTCTTTGTTCCTTTGTGATCATGTGTGTGTGCTCATAAAACAATTTTGTGTTTTGCTTCAAGAATAATTTAATTATTCATGGTTATTAATTTCTGATGTTAGGAGTAATTATTTATAGAATAATTACCATTAAAATTTATTTTTATATGTGTATTTATACGGGTATGGAATGCATCATGTGAATTTCCTTTATTTATAATGGGAAAAATTGATTTGGGTTATGAGTATTTTGGGTTGCAACCATGGTCCTGGAACCGACTATCCTCATATCCAAGGTACCGCTTGTACCTTTTTATTTATTAACAAAGACAGAGAGTGCTGTTTATAGGGAGGTGGTCTAGTGGTAGGGTACCTACCTATGGAACAAGAGGTCCCAGGTTCGAGTCCCACCTCTGGCACTACTACCCCTGGGTCTCTGAGCAAGACCCTTAACCCTGAATTGCTCCAGAGGGACTGTCCCTGCAATTTGGACATGGAAGTCGCTCTGGATAAGAGCGTCTGCTAAATGCCAAATGCAAAATGTAATAGAATTTAGTATTTTGGCTTCTTTAAAGATTTATGAGGGACTATGCTATCCAATTTCAACTTCAGATAATAAATAAAACTTATCTTTAAAATAACATCCAACACAAAAACTGGTCAGTAAAACTCTGAAAACTCTCAAAGGGGGTTTGTTGATTTAAAATTACACATCCTCTATATGAATCAATATGGCCAGGCTGCACAGTGCAAAAGTTTAGGTAGGTGTGAGGTCACAAACAAAGAATGCTTTCAAAATGGAAGGGCATCATTTATTTCATCAATCAACAAATGTAGTGAATGAACAAAAGAGAAACGAACAAATCAATATTGGGTGTGACCACCCTTTGCCTTCAAAACAGCATCACCCTTCTAGGCAATAATTCTGCACACAGTTTTTGAAGGAACTCGGCTGGTAGGTTGTTCCAAACATGACAGTGTTTCAACCTACGTGTGACATTGATGACATTGATGGGGCAGCGGTGGCCTAGTGGTTATGGATTTGCCCCTGCATCGGAAGATTGTGGGTTCGATTCCCCACCAGTAGGTTGCCTTGAGGTACCCCTGAGCAAGGTACTGTCCCTGGGCGCTTTAAAAAAAATTGGTTGATCATACACCTGACTATAATCCTTCAAATCCTCCTGACCTAGTGTACCTAAAAGATTTGATGCTGGTTTGAAGGCAAAATGTAGTAACACCAAATATTGAGTTGATCTAGATTTTTCTTTGTTCACTCACTTTGCATTGTAAATTGATAAAAATAAACAACTATTATTTATATTTTGATAATAACATTTTGTTTACAGCATTTTTTCAAGCAGTGCCATCACTTCAGCCTGGTCCTGGGTTTGTTTCTGAACCACATTTACCCAGCTGACTTCATGGTCCAAAGGAATTAAGGTGCAATGTTGATGCTTAATTGTTCCTAGATGTGATTATGTGTGTGTTTTGTTTATTGGCTGGCGTTTATTTGCCTTATAGCATCTACTGCAATCCTGGTTATGACAAGTGGCTCAGAAACTGAAGGCGTATCATTTGGAATCACAGGAAGTAAATAAAAATCATGCTGAATAATGGCAAAACCATGCCTGATATGTCTAAAAAAAGTGTGTTTATTTCTGGAGAAAGCTGTAATGACTTAGACTTGGCTTTCTTTAGGATGAATATTCATTCACAATGTGCACTTAGAGCAAAATAGTTAACTTAATAGTTAACATGTTATTTAATAGCACTGTTTCAGAGCTGCTACAAAACACCAATAGCTATTTAAAAAAGCTTCAATTAAAACCCTAAAACACTCCAACTAAGTTTCTTACAGTAAAGAGTTATGTTCATCAGTGAGATGGACAGGACCTTAATGGAGTGATCAGTGTTCTCATGGGCTCCTAAAAATTTCATTGGTGTCCCCAGGCACAACCACATGCGGTCTCACTAACCTCTCTCTCTCTTTTTTCCTAAAGAGAATGCAGCTCCTCCAGCCAGTATGCTTGAGGTGATGACAGCATGTCCGCATAGCATTCCTTCTCACACAGCCAGCCTGCATCCTGTGTGCACATATCAAATCACAACAGAATAGAACACATAGGAAAGTTACAACTGTATTAGATTATAGATATAAAAAGTTTTTAAAACATTTTTTTGCTGGTTAAAGCATTAAATTGTTTTAGACATGTTGTAACATAAATTCAGGCTTATATTTGCATTTCTAACACAATTGTATAACTATTTGCTAATAAAAGGAAATTTTAAAAATAATAATTAAACATTAGTGATAACTACTAATGGAAACATTCTAGTTTCTAAGTCCAACAGTCCAGCAAGTGATTTAACTCAAATAGCATGTTGCTGAACCCTGCAGCATCCTCTAGTTTGCACCAATTTCTCCTTTTCCATTTTATAAATTCTATACATTTAACTGATGCTTGTGTTCATTGTTATCTACCTTTTCATTTACTTCCGATATTTGTCTCATTCGCAGCCATCCATATTCCCATGCTCACATCCTCACCTCTTTAAAAAGGTTCAAAGTTAATCTCACAACCACTCAATCTGATGTCAAACCCAGCTGGAGGACCATTTTCCCAGCAAAGTGTGGTAGTTCTCAAAAACACTACTCACACCTCAGAATAAGGTGTGTTTGAGGAGGGAATCGCCAAATTGTGCACCTGAGCTCCAAGACTGGAGTTGGAGACCCTTGCCCTAATCAGATCCTATAAAAAAATACATTTTAAAATATATTTAGTCCATGTTTCCAAAATTAAAGTGTAACTCATATACACTGACAAGCCACGTCACTAATTATGGGTGGTGGTGGTCTAGCAGTAGGGTACGTGTCCACAGACCTTTGGATCAAGTGGTCCTAGGTTCCTCTGGGACCTCTGGGTCTGTCACGTGTGGGGTGGTTTTGGGCAAGCTAGAGGGCGCTCTGCTCATTGGTTAGGCTAAGCCTAAGTAAGGGTGGTCCTGGTTTAGGTTTGGGTTTTTTGGATTAAGATATCTTGGTTTAGGCTGCAGTTCTCCTGTTCTCAGGTTCTGCTTTGAACTGTG
Organism: Hepsetus odoe; assembly: GCA_017165825.1. Classification (NCBI taxonomy): domain Eukaryota; kingdom Metazoa; phylum Chordata; class Actinopteri; order Characiformes; family Hepsetidae; genus Hepsetus; species Hepsetus odoe. Next base: position 10,598,399 of record CM029387.1, read on the forward strand.
CCTCTTGTGTCTTTGTATTTGTGAACTGTGGACAATAAAACAGTGCCCGAACTCCTGGCTCACTTGGTGACCTTCCGGTACCCCGCCACCGTTACAGGGTCCTTGAGCAAGACCCTTAACCCAGAGTTGCTTCAGGGGGACTGTCCCAAACATGGAAGTCGCTCTGGATAAAAGCATCTGCTAAATGCTGTAAATGTAAATTACATCTACCTTGTGTCTAAACTTGTCCATGTTATTACCTTTATTTTATCATATACACTTTGTGCAATACCAGTTAGGTAAGTGAGCAAGGTGACCATATCATGTCTCTACATATACTACAACTCCACGCTGTCTAAACTTGAATGCTAATTTGATTTGAGCATTTCAGGTGTATTTGTGTAATAAGGAGAGTGACTATTTGATAGCTGCTTCTGCTTTCAGCAAATGTGGGCAACAAAAAAAACAGGCATGCAGCACTGTTAAACTTGCTGAGATATTAGGGCATGATCACAGAACCATCAAAAGGTTTGTTGCAAATAGTCACAAGAAACATGTTCAGGAAAAAAGTTTAACTGAAAAAGATTTGAGATGAATCAAACATGAAGCTACCAGAAACTCATTATCCTTCAGTGCAAACCTGAAACGTCAAAGACTTCAAATTCAAGATTAGGCCAAGAAATCCATCCATTTTCTGCTGCTTGTCCAAAACGGGGTCCTGAGTGACTCTTGACAGATCAGATGGATGGGCCATGGCTGGATCAATAAGCACAGAGCTCCACTTCCACTCAGACGCCAGCAAGGTGGAACTGGGGTACTGGTATGGGCTGGTATCTCTCTGAACAGTGTCTGGCAGGCTATGATTGTTGCCAATAAAAATTGATTGCCAACAGATCAAGAAACGGAGCGACTCCATTAATGGAAGGCTTATGACTGTTATTGAAAAGAAGTGTGGCTATATTGTTCACTGATTTGTTTTTTTGTTGTTGTTTTTGAAATGTCAAATATTTATTGCTAAATTTTGAGTTGTTTATTATTCTCTTAAACCCAGCCACTAGGGATACACAAGCCAGTGTATTTCTTTGTGCCGGTCCCAAGCCCAGAAAAATGGGGAGGGTTACATCAGGAAGGGCATCCAGTGGAACTCTTTTGCCAAATCAATATGCGGACAATGAAACAGACTTCCATTCTGGATCGGTCGAGGCCCGAGTTAACAACGACCGCCACCAGTCCTGTTTACCTACAGGGTGCTAGTGGAAATTGGACTACTGTTGGCCAAAGGAGAAGAAGAAGAGGAGGAAGCCATGTCTGGAGGGAGAAAAGAAAAAAGGGGAGGAGTGTGGAAGTGAGGGTAGGAACTTTTATTGTTGGCAGCTTAACTGGTGGTGGTCTAGTGGTAGGATACTTGCATATGGATCTATGAACCAAGCAGTCACAGGTTCTAATCCCACCTTTAGCACTACCACTGTTGGGTTCCTGAGCAAGACCCCTAACCCCGAGTTGCTCCAGGGGGACTGTCCTTGTATTTAGGACATGGAAGTTGCTCTGGATAAAAGCGTCTGCTAAATGCCGCAAAAATGTAAAGGTAGAGAATTTGTTGATATGATGGAGAGAAGGAAGGTTGACATTTTGTGTTTGCAAGAGACTAGATGGAAGGGTAAACCAGGTGTGTTGGAGGAGGGTTTAAATTGTTTTACTATGGTGGATGGAAGGAGGAATGTGGGTAGTGTTATCCCAAGCAAGGATATGTGAACAGTGTTTTGAGGTGAATAGGGTGTCAGACGGGGTGATGAATTTGAAGGAAGTTTGTGATAATGAATGTTAGTGCTTATGCCTGGTTGGTTGTGAGATGGAAGAGAAAGAAGAATCCTGGAGTGAGTTAGAGTGATAGAGAGTGTACCCAGGGGAAAGAGAGTGGTGATTGATGCAGATTTTAATGGACATGTTGGTGAAGGTGATGAGGAGGGATGGGTAGATATGGTGTCGAGGAGAATGCCACACAGGATTTTGCAAAAAGGATGGGAACACAGGGTGATGTTTAAGAGTGGAGGAAGATGCTCACAGGTGGATTATATCCTTTGCAGGAGATGGTCAGTCTAAAGAGAAGACTGGAGACTGCAAAATAGTGACAGGGGAGAGCTAGCATAGGATGGTGGTTCAGGATGACCTTGAGGTCAACAAGAGGAGAGGAAAGTGAGGGCAGAGTCGAGGATCAGGTAGTAGAAGAAAGAGGAGGACTACAAGGTGAATTGTGTTAGAGCAACACGGGCACTGAGGTGCTGAAGAGCTACCGGATTGCTGGGAAACTGCTGGAGAAGTGGTAAGGCAGACGGCTAGAAATGTACTTGGTGTGACATCTGAAAGGAAGAAGGAGGATAAGGAAACCTGGTGGTGGAACCCAGAAGTCCAGGAGTACAGAAGAAGAGGAGGCAAAGAATAAATGGGACAGTCAGAGAGATGAAGCAAGTAGACAGGAGTACAAGAAGATGAACTACAGGGCGAAGAAACAGTGGCAAAGGCCAAAGATAAGATGTTTGATGAATTGTATGAGAGGTTGACAGTAAGGAGGGAGAAAAGGACCCATACTGATTGGCTAGACAGAGAGACAGAGCTGGGAAGATGCAGCAGGTCAGGGCGATTAAAGATAGAAATGGAAACATACTCACAAGTGAACAGAGCATGTCGAGCAGATGGAAGGAGTACTTTGAGGGGCTGATGAATGAAGAAAATGAGAGAGAAGATTGGATGATGTGAGGATAGTGAACCAGGAAGTGCAGCAAATAAACAAGATGGAAGTAAGGCAGCAATGAAAAGGATGAAGGAGGAAGGCAGGAAGGCTGTTGGTCCGGATGACATACAGTGCCTTGCAAAAGTATTCAACAGTATTTCATTTAAAGTGAAAGTGAAAAAAGTGAAAGGACAACCCTTGTCATTGCAAGGTCACAGCACAGCAGACAATGAACCACAACAAAATTGGACCTCTGTATTTAACCCATGCACACTCAACACTGTGCAGCAGTGGGCAGCTGGCTGAAAGCGCTCGGGAGCAGGATGGGGACGGCACTTTTGCTCAAGGGCACTCTTGAAACTACTGGGAAGGGGTTCTCAATCCCCAACATGTGGCCAACGCCTACTAATAGCCACCGCTGTCTCGTGGACTGGTTTTGAGAGTTTGCACCATTTCACGTAGAACATGCCTACATTTTTTTTTTTTTTTTGTGAAGCAAACAACAAATGGGACAAAACAACAGAAAACTTTGTCGTGCATAACTATTCACCCCCCATAGTCAGTACTTTGTAGAGCCACCTTTGCGGCAATTACAGCTACAAGTCACTTTGGAGATAAGTCTCTATGAGCCACATCTTGCCACTGGGATTTTTGCTCATTCCTGAAGGCAAAACTGCTCCAGCTCCTTCATTTTGGATGGTTTTTACTTGTGAACAGCAATCTCAAGTCTGACCAAAGATTAATTGATTTTGAGGTCTGGCTCGGCTAGCTAGCTCTACACATTTAAATGTTTCCGCTTAACCACTCGAGTGTTGCTTTACAGTATGCTTCTTATCAATGTCCTGCTGAAAGGTGAACCTCCATCCCAGTCTCAAATCACAGGCAGACTGATATAGGTTTTGCTCAAGAATATCCCTGTATTTAGCACCATCCATCTTTCCCTCGACTCTGACCAGTTTCCCAGTCCCTGCTGCTGAAACACATCCTCACAGCATGATCTGACCAGAGCACCTTCCTCCATACATTTGGGGAGGTCACCCACATGCCTTTTGGCAAACTCTAAATGTGCCTTCTTATTAAGGGCAGTGGTGGCCTGTTGGTTCGATTCCCTCACCAGTAGGTTGCCCTGAGGTACCCTTGAGCAAGGTACGTCCCCATCACTGCCCCCAGGCACTTTCAATAGCTGCCCCTCTGCTGCACGGTGTGTATGGGTGAAAAGCAGAAGTGTCAGAATTTTTTTTGTGTTGTGCTGTGCTGTGCTGCATTTCACAATGACAAAGATAGTTACTTTCACTTATTTTTAACATAAACTAATGGCCACTCTTCCATAAAGCCCAGCTCTAGCAGTGGTACAGCTATTGTGGTCCTATGGACAGATAATTGTGTCTGCTGGAACTCTAAAAACTCTTCCAGGCTACTTTGGTGTTTGTGCGTTTCTCTGATTAATGCCTCCTTGCCCAGTCTGTGAGTTTTGGGTAGGTGACCTCTCTTGCCAGGTTTGTTGTGGTACCATGTTCTTTCAATTTGAAGATGATGGATTTGATGGTGCTCCGGAGGATCATCAAAGATTCAAATATTTTTTTATAACTCAACCCTGACTTGTACTTCTCAACAACTTTGTCCCTGACTTGTTAGGAGAGCTCCATGGTCTCCTTGGAATTTTCAGTTTTTATATATATATATATTTTTCTTATTTCACTTCACCAACTTACTCATTTTATGTGATGGATCTGCACAAAATAGTCTAAGAAACATTTAAATTACAGGTTGGAATGTAACAAAACAGGTAAAAACCGTATGGGGTTGTTAAGCAAGTGATGTGGGAGTTGGAGGACAACGTGCAGAGCCAGGAGTTCGAACATAGTTTTATTATCCATAGTTACAAGAAGCAACTGATGATATTCACAGCATTTAGTGAGGTTTGGGGAAGAACAGCAGGAAGGCTCTTTGGGGGCACTGATAGCAATAAAGCGAAAGGTATCCTCCACTGCTGCAGGAATGCTGCTGCTCTCCCTCTGGCACTGCTACGCTGGGAGGTCGGGTGACTGTATGTTTCATCTCTGAGAGGCATGATAACTTGTGTGTTGATTGCATTGACCTTTACCCTTGCAACCGGTTGTTTCTTCCTCTAAGTAGTTAGTAGGTAGGCTTGACTAATTCCTGAAGCTCTGATATCTGTAGATCTCACAGGCATTACCAGTTGGGTTGATTGTCACTATCAGTAGCTTCCACAAGGCCTCTGGAGCACTCCTCCTCTGGATCATTCCCTGAAAGGCTAAGGTCAAGGGAATCGAGTACCTGGAGGAACTAGATCAGATTTCAAGACTTTACTACTGAATGCACTGGAACAAGGAAGAGATCCATGAAGGGCAATTGTTCCAGAGATGATGCCTAGGTAATAGATGGAAGTGGTTTCTGATGAACCAGCCTTGGAGTCAAATTCCTTGATGTGGTTGTCTGGTTCTGTAACTTTGACTGGGCGGAGGGAACATATACAGTGTCAGTTTCAGCAAGATGTACGGGAATGTTCAGAACAGGTTCACTAAGAAGTCCTTGCCTAGTTGGCCGATAGGTTTCAGCAGAGGTCAGGGGATTTCTTGAATAATCCTAGCTTTCCTCCTTGATACAGGGAATGTGGAGGAAACAACTTAGCTCCCACTGGCCTTCTGTTGTGATACAAGTCACACTCACCTGAAGTATCTGTGACAGGATCACCACCAGAGGCCTTCGCCCAGTGCCCAAAGCAACACCAATGCGTGGTGATTTCAGAAGAGACCTAATCGTGACGGGTACCTCTACCAAGGAGCTGGCTGTAAGGAAACACCTTGTTCTCCCTGACTCACCACGGGTTCCCTTTGAGGTAACGGTCCACCTCCATTAGAAAGCCTTTTGGCCTGAAAGAGTCTGCAAGAGAGCTAAACACAGTATTTAATCTTTGTGGTTCCTAGAAGAGTCCCTCTGGCCCCAGGATACTTCTGCTCCATTTACCTGCAGGGTGAGCCCCACAGAGTCCAGGTTCTCACAGTGAATTCTAGTTTCTGGGTGTCCAAATCAAACATATAAAAACTGTGCATTACCTGCCCTCCTTGACCGTACTCTCTGGGTGGGTCCTGCAGATCAGTGGGTTTTCTGGTTTCCCTCCTGGCTTTTTCCAGCTTCAGCTCCTGCATGAGTCCACTGACTTCTACTCGAAGCTCACCATTGTCTTGAGCTAAAACTCCTCTCTCTCCCCTTTCCATGGTTGCCATGTCACTCTGGCAAAGAGACAAGAGTCCTGTGGTCTCCTCAAGCTGAGAACGCAGAGCTTTGTGTTTCAGTCTTTCATGGGTGGCTGAGCTGGTTACCTGCAGAACAGAGCTCTTGCTCTCTGCCAGCTGTTGGTTGAGCCTCACAGCAGTCTCTGCTGCCTGGATCTGACCACCAGAGGTGAATGTCTGCAGAAGTGCACTGTGCTTTTGCTGGCCTGTCTGGAGCCTTCTGACTCAGCCCTGAAGCTCCTCAAGTGCTGTCTCAAGCTTTCAGTTAGCCAAGGTATCTGTTCCCTGAGATCCTTACAGACCTCCTCCTGTTCTAGGTACCCAGCCTGCTTTTCCTGAAGTTCCCCATTTACTGTAGCTAGTTCCTCCTGAAGGGAATGTACTTGCAACTGCGGCTCACCTGCAGCTGCGTGTTTCACAGCCTGAAGAGGCGTTTCATCCCCTCAAATTTCACTGGTTTTCAGGGCTACCCAGATCCTGGTTCTGTGTACAGATTACTTGATCGCTGGTGAGGAGCTCAGCCTCCATTTCCTGCAGCTGCTCAACTAAAACATCTCTTTTCTGACTCTCTGCGCCCAGAACACAGCCAGACTCTCTGGAGACTCCTGGTAGTTCATGTTCCACCCTGAATTCTCTGGGTTGTTTCTCCTACCTGGTGGCTCCTCTGTTGCCCCCGCCCAGCAGTCGGGCTGAGCTGGGTGCACCTGGGCGCCGGTGCGCGCCTCTTCCCCTTTTTTCTTTGTTTTCGCTGGGTATCCACCATCTTCTCGCCATTTTTCACATAGGGCGGGGTCTCCGCGGACCGCTGTGATTGGCGCACAGCGCTGTCTCCGCGGACGGACCGCTGTGATTGGTGAAGGAGGCGGGTCTCACCGACATCCGAAGGCAGGTTGGTGGAGAGGCAGGAGCCGTAGTGTGCTGAACGGCTTCTTCTCTGAGGGGCCGCTCTTTTTCTTTGTTTTCGCTGCTTTCTATCTTCTGACCGTATTTCACATAGGGCGGGGTCTCTGTGGATGGACCGCTGTGATCGGTGAAGGAGGCGGGTTCCGCCAATACCCAGCGTTGTGGTTGGTGGAGAGCAGGAGCCGGTAAAGAAAGGGGCGCAAAAGAAGCCTCTTCCTCAAGGGATTGCCCCAATAACATTGTACAGCCCTCTTCCTCGTGCAGTACTCTCCAGGCTGCCGAACTCCACAAGGAGCCAGCTGGGATTGAACGACCAGCAGGTCCAGGCGCCACGAGGCTCAGTGCATGTGACCTCTGCACTTCACCGCCGCTCGGGCAACGCCCGGCGCTCGGAGGTCCTCAATCTGGGCCCCAGATCTCGCCTTGCTCCTCCAGCCTCCTCAAAGCTCCTGACGCCCCGGTCTCGGTGGCTCATTTCTGCACCAGCATGTGTAGGAGGAGCGCCAATGAGAGCCAGGGGAGTTCGATAGTTTGATATCCAGGTTGCAAGAAGGCACTGCAGTTCTGACAAAACCAAGAACCAAGGAACTGCAGTTCAAACCAAGTTACCAGTGATTGGCCAAATACTAACACCACAAATCAAAATCACCATTGCACGAGGCTGCTTCAACATGAATAAAGGCCTGTTCTCTGACTCATCTGGGCTTTAAATGGTCAGCTTTCTCCTACCAAGTACACCTGTGCCTTCATGAGCTCAGGTGTGCCTAGTCAGAAACAGAGCACCCTCTAGCTGCCTCCAAAACACCACACTGCGCCAGAAAACAACTCACAGGTAACAGGGTGGGAATACTTGTGGCTGGACTGTTCCAATGGAAGTATGGAGGTGTTTAGGGAGATGGCAGTTGAGTTTGACCAGATTGTTTAATGGCAATCTTTTGAAAAGTGAGAGGATACCTGAGGAGTGGAGGCAAAGTGTACTGGTATCAATTTTTAAGAATTCGGGTGATGCAGAGAGGTGTAGTAACTACAGGGATACTGTTGATCAGCCACAGCATGAAATTATGGGAAAGAGTCGTGGAAGCTAGGTTAAAAACTAGGTGAGGATTACGCATACAGTATGAATATGCCGCGAAAGAGCACTACAGATGCCATGTTTGCTCTGGTGTTGGTGTAGATGGAGAAGTGACAGAGAAGGCTGGTATGAGCAGACAGCCTTTTTGTGGACTTGGAGAAAGTATAAATGACAGGGTGCCTAGAGAGGAGTTGTGGTTTTGGTATGAGGAACTCTGGTGTTACAGAGAAGTATGAGAGTAGTTCAGGATAAGGGCGATGGCAGTGTAACTGGTGAGAGTCTGATTATATCAAGTGATCAGCACTGAGCCCTATTTGGTACAGTAATGGACAGTAGCTGGACTGCCGAGATTAGAGAGGAGTCTCCAGGACGATGAGGTTGGCTAATGATATTGTGATCTGCAGTGAGAACAGGGAGCAGCTTGAGGAGAACCTGGAGAGGTGAAGATATGCTCTAGAGTGTGAATGAAAGGGAGGAAAGTGTAGTGGTTAGGATGCAGGGAGTAGAGGTGAAAAAGTTAGAGGAGTTTAAATACTTGGGATCAACAGTTCAGTGTAACGGAGGTGAAGAGAGTGTGGGCAGGTTGGAATGGGTGGAGAAGAGTGGCTGGAGTGATTTGTGACAAACAGGTATCAGCGAGAGTAAAACGGACAGTAGTGAGACAACCTATGTTGTACGGGTTGGAGACGGTGGCACTGACGAAAAGACAGGAGCCAGAGCTCGAGGTGTCAGAGTTAAAGATGCTGAGATTTTTAGTTGGGTGATTGGTGATGGACAAGACAGAAATGAAAGAGCTACAAAGGACAGTCAGTTAACGTTTAAGATCAACGCAAATAGTTAAGGTTGCTTTTGCCTGGGACATGTGCAGGAGATCTTATTATATTATATTGATTTATATTGAAGGATGCTGAAGATGGAAATGCTGGTATGAAGAGAAGACCAAAGAGTGAGGTTTATGGACAGGGCAAGAGAGCAGTTGATGTAGTGGTCTAGTAGAGCAAGACACAGAGTGACTGGAAAAATGGGAGGAACATAAGAAGATTTCACCTTTCTTCAATAGGCATTTCATCTTTTCTTTTAGTTACCCACAGCACTGAGCACTCAACATTTCTTCGGTAAAACACTATAGTTGTTAATATTTTGGATTTGACCGATTTCCATATTATTACCTTCATATTTGGTCCATACAAATAATCTTCGACAAGCTCGTGCACACAGCGTATTTTGTTACAGGCCGTGTAATATTTTGTGCCAACATCTACTCCATTCATGAGCAGTTGGCGAATTGGTTGTGATCAGCGCAGGAATTTTTTGCCACGACATTAACTCAGCATTCAGAAGCCTCGTGCAGGGTTACCCCAAGGCCGAGCATGTGTTGCCATGAGTAAGAAAGAGGGTCAGCGCTTGGTTGACGAGCATGAAGCGAAAAATCCAAAGTTGTGATAAATTTTGTTATGCAGAGTTATGTCTCACAGTATTGGTCGTCAAGTTGACAGTGAGATGAGGTGATGGGCATGGCGTCATGGGTTGTCTGGGATGGCAGTGACCTCCAAAAGAACTGAAATGGCTGCAGCAAACACCATTACAGAGCAGGAGGAGCCAGAGTGTTGAAGATGCAGCAGTGAATGCTGAGTCAGCCTGAATGAGACCGAAGGTTATGCAGATAGGAGAGGCTAAAGGTGAACAGTGTCTATAGGGATGACCGAAGAAGAGGTGGTAGTGGGCAGAGAAGAAGAAGATACATAATGTGGGTCGTTTGTGAGTTTATATAGTTATATCACATAGTAGAGGATCACACATTAATAAATGTAAACACTGCAGCCAGTGTTACTGAAAGGAATCAAAATTAATTCACTATTTACATCATTTGTCATGTATGCCACTGGCTTGAACAGTGTAAATTGTTATTTGTTAATTATCAACATCAATAGCATCGTTTCACCATAGCATTACATTATATGTATTGGCCAAAGATAAGGTGTTTGGTGAATTGTATGAGAGGTTGGACAGTAAAGAGGGAGAAAAGGACCTTTACCGATTGGCTAGACAGAGAGACAGATCTGGGAAAGATGTGCTACAGGTCAGGGCGATTAAAGATAGAAATGGTAACGTACTCACAGGTGAACAGAGCGTGTTGAGCAGATGGAAGGAATACTTTGAGGAGCTGATGAATGAAGAAAATGAGAGAGAGAGAAGACTGGATGATGTGAGAAGAGTTAACCAGGAAGTGCAGCAAATAAACAAGATGGAAGTAAGGGCAGCGATGAAGAGGATGAAGAATGGAAAGGCTGTTGGATCGGATGACATACCAGTGGAAGCATGGAGATGTTTAGGGAAGATGGCAGTTGAGTTTCTGACCAGATTGTTTAACACAATCTTGGCAAGTGAGAAGATGCCTGAGGAGTGGAGACGAAGTGTACTGGTACCGATCTTCAAGAATAAGGGTGATGCACAGAGCTGTAGTAACTATAGAGGGATAAAGTTGATCAGCCACACCATGAAGTTGTGGGAAAGAGTAGTGGAAGCTAGGTTAAGAAAAAAGTTGAGGATTAGTGAACAGCAGTATGGTTTTATGCCGAGAAAGTGCACCACAGATGCAATGTTTGCTCTGAGGGTGTTGATGGAGAAGTACAGAGAAGGTCAGAAGGAGCTGCATTGTGCCTTTGTGGACTTGGAGAAAGCATATGACAGGGTGCCTAGAGAGGAGTTGTGGTTTTGTATGAGGAAGTCTGGTGTTACAGAGAAGTATGTGAGAGTAGTTCAGGATATGTATGATGACAGTGTAACAGTGATGAGATCTGCAGTGGGAGTGACGGATGCATTTAAGGTAGATGTTGGATTACATCAAGGATCAGCACTGAGCCCATTCTTGTTTGCAGTAGTAATGGACAGGTTGACGGACGAGGCTAGATAGGAGTCTCCGTGGACAATGATGTTTGCTGATGATATTGTGATCTGTAGTGAGAGTAGGGAGCAGCTTGAGGAGAACCTGGAGAAATGGAGATATGCTCTTGAGAGGAGAGGAATGAAAGTGAGTAGGGCAAAGACAGAATACATCAGACAGAGTATGAATGAAAGGGAGGAAAGTGGTGTGGTTAGGATGCAGGGAGTGGAGGTAACAAAGGTGGAGGAGTTTAAATACTTGGGATCAACAGTTCAGTGTAATGGCGAGTAAAGAAGAGAGGTGAAGAAGAGAGTGCAGGCTGGTTGGAATGGGTGGAGAAGAGTGGCTGGAGTGATTTGTGACAGACGCGTACCAGCTAGAGTAAAAGGGAAGGTTTACAGGACAGTAGTGAGACCAGCTATGTTGTATGGGTTGGAGACAGTGGCACTGACGAAAAGGCAGGAGGCGGAGCTGGAGGTGATAGAGTTAAAGATGCTGAGATTTTCGTTGGGTGTGACGAGGATGGACAGGATTAGAAATGAGTATATTAGAGGGACAGCTCAGGTTACACGTCTTGGAGACAAAGTTAGAGAAGCAAGGTTGCGTTGGTTTGGAAATGTCCAGAGGAGAGTTGAGGATTATATTGGAAGGAGGATATTGAAGATGGAGCTGCCAGGAAAGAGGAGAAGAGGAAGACCAAAGAGGAGGTTTATGGATGTGGTGAGAGAGGACATGCAGGTGGTCAGTTTGAAGCAGGAAGATGCAAAATACAGGAAGAAATGGAGACAGTTGATCCGCTGTGGCGACCCCTAAACGGGAGCAGCCGAAAGAAAAAGAAGAAGATATATATATATATATAAAATTATATGAATCATTTTGACAGTGATTGTTCAGTTGAGGTGAATTGACTCATCAGGAGATTTGTTATTACTCTATTTGTACAAGACGTCACAGCGACTTTTTCAACAAAGAAAAAATCCATATCTGCATTATTCATTTTTTACTTCAAACTGCAGTTCCAGAAATAAAAGCTTGATTAATTATTGGACTTCATTAATCTTTCATCTCTGTTTTTAAATTAAAATGTCTTAGCATTTAAACAAAACAAAATTGTTCCAGTTGGTTGTCTGATATCAGACTTCACTTATTATTAGAATTTTAGTTCTTGCATAGAAAACAAAAAAGAATTGCGGGTTTTCATTAGCCTATCGTTTGCATGTTACACACTGGACAAATATTTAATTTAGTGCAGCACATCAGCAAGAATATAATGATGCTTTATTTTCTTTTCAACTAACTATAAATGGTTGTGAAAGGTTTAATTGGAAGAATGTTGTTACAAAAAATGTCCCAGCTTTTTACTTCAGAATGTGAAAAATTAGAAATATACCCACCAAAGGTCATAGTTTGTTTCCATCCATCCATCCATCCATTATCTGCCACTTGTCCCAAACGGGGTCGTGGGGGGGTGCTGGTGTCCAACCCAGCGCACACAGGGCGAGGACGGGGGACGCACCCTGGACAGGTCGCCAGCCCATCGCAGTAGTTTGTTTCCCCTTTCCCAAAAAGCTTTTTAAATCAGACCATGTAGATTTACACTTTTAAGCTACTTGCATTCTAAAACTGTCTTTTGACCATTATTGCTAATTATAAATGTTTATGTATACCTGAGATTAGAGTCCCTAAGGAACCTTTATTTGTAAGAGCATCACTCCATAGATGCGGGAACCCTGCAAGGCAATAAAAACAAGAAACATGGGTTGAATGTAAACTCTGCAGGGTGGTGGACCTCTAAAAGATAGTCTGAAACTAAACACTGCAGGAAATTAGATACCATGGACCAAGACTAGAATTAAACTGCAGGACGGCAGAACTTCTGGGGCAATTTGGAAATTAAACTCTGCAGGCCATTAGATCTCTAGGGAGAGATTTGTTGAGCAGCTTTGGACCATGTAGATGCTGTTGCAGCATCCAGGCGGAGAGAGAGGTATATGATATAGTGGCCAAGATGGTTAGTAGATGTAAATGCACTGCTTCAGTAAGTGTGGCACAGTTTGCAGCCTATGGTTTCCATATGGCATGTACCAGACGCTGAAGTTCATAGTATTGCTCACACATTTAACTCTCTCTCTCTCTCTCTCTCTCTCTCTCTCTCTCTCTCTCTGTCTGTCTCTCACACACACTCTCCATCTCTCTCCATCACCATGCTCTCTCCATCTTCAATATCTCAGCTCTTTTCTTGCACCACTATGTTTGTTTTCAGAGTTACAGAATCGCACATGTAGCAAGTCATTAGCACATTCCTATTTACAGCTATCTTCCCAGCCTGTCTAGACATGTGTTCAATTCACGATGTCCCTGGCTTTCACATCTGGCTCCGTGGGACCTATATCCATCAAACATCAAAGTGATCACATTCACATACACACACAATAGAGGTGACCTGGCTCTTTTCTGGTTCAGTGCTTCACCCCAAGACCCCTAGAAGGCTTCAGCCCACATACATTATGACCATCACTGTTTGACTTACAGCTCAGTCTGACAAGAGGGTTGTCAGGAATACAGGGGCAAAAATCCAGACTGAGCTAAAATCATCTCAGCAGAGCTGATTTAGCTGCAGAACATTCTAAAGCAAATATTTCAGCCTGTAATTTTCTAAGATGATGATGGAGAAAAGCAATGATCCATACAGAAGAAAAATCACACCTGTAACACCTTTAAAAATCACCCCAGGAGATCCTATACAGATTTATTCCTGCCTGAGTAAGACTTATTGCTGATGGGGAGGACATGGCCTTATATAACTTAAGAAAAATTTAAGGAGGCGGATAGAGATTGTAGGGCACCTCACATCCTCTTTCAGCTCTGGTATGTGATTAAAGGTCAAAGCATGCCTGCCCTGTCTGTATTTGCCAGTTATTATTGTAGCCCATAACTGCGAAAAACATGCAATTTCCTCATGACTCCATGATTTCCTGCTGAATGAATAATAGGATGTTAAAATACTATATTTGGTAGCTTTTGCATTGATTCTAAGTGAGTTAGTTATAGTAACTTTAACATGTGCTCATACCTCTGAAATGAAAAACAAATCTGCAGTCAATTCATCATTGTAATACGCAGAGGAACATTTTTGGTTTCATGCATTTTGACTGTGGTAACATTTGTACTGTTATAAAATGTGAAATGTGTAGTCCTATAGCCCTACTAACCAAATAGCAGGTTCAATATCTTACATTAAAAATGATGCCCTATACACTAGATGCTATTGTATCTACATACATGTAGACTGCATGTCTAGAAGATTGTAAGGTCAATTTTTATGCAGAAAGCACCTTTACATTTATGGCATTTAGCAGACGCTCTGATCCAGAGCGACTTCTATGTCCTAATTACAGGGACAGTCCCCCCTGGAGTAATTCAGGGTTAAGAGTCTTGCTCAGGCACCCAGTGGGATTCGAACCTGGGACCTCTTGAGCCATTGGTCCATAGGCAAGTATCCTACCACCGCCACCCTTACAATTAGTAGGAGAAAAATGACATTTGGTCACTGAGTAACCGATTAAGTTGGCCAATACAAGATATCTGCCTGCTGTATAGCTCGTTTTTTCTTTCTGTGCTGTTTTTAATTTCCAGTCAAAATGTATGGCATTTTTGGAGACAGCTCCAGCTAGGGACAGGCCAGCAACAGTGGCAACTGTCCTGAGGAAATGGGGATGTCTGGTCTCAAACAATATATGATGAAAGGAAACAGTAGCAACAGAAACAGAAAACAGTTTATTAGAGTTTTGATATTAAAATAACAGATTCTAAATCCTTTGATTATTTCTCTTCATCAATTTCATTTGAAAAGCGCACATTAGCTAGCACTTTATGTTAACAATGTTAGCCATCGGAGACCTCAAAGATGTGTGATATACGCAAAGTGTCAGTGTCAAGACCCAGCTTGGTTTTAAAACCATTCCTTACAACAGCGAACAATGCATTCATGCTAATTCAAGCACTGGTTAAAATGTTTACAGCACTTAAAGGATGATGCTGTGAGTGTAGTGCACAAGTAATCAAGTGAAACACAAAGTGAAACATAACTAATGGTTAATTTATGTTCCTTTTCCATAAGAAAATACATGTGTCAAACAGTGCAACCATCACTACACATCCAATGCATCCTTTAGGTTCGTGTGGAGGTTAAGCAACACATCCACTAGAGGCAAGTCCATGAAGCAGGCTTGGCAATGTTGTAGGACGCTGTAGTAATCTACCTCTTAAAAAAGAGGAGGTGGTGTCGCATACGGCATCGGTCTATTGGCTATTGCCATATTTGATGCCATATTTCTATTTTAGTTGGTTACTGGCTACACTACCTCATTCCTCACATTTTATTGCAATGAGCAAGCCTAGCAATTTCCCACCATCCACCTTCCGTATTAAAATATTGATGGAATCAGTCTGAGGTTCTTTTGTATGGTCACTACCGTTTCATAAGATATTACTGTTTACTATAGTTTGAGGAAATATTACTGAACACTTTTGTATTTTTGATTCAGTCATATTCATGATTTAGTTACACTCTGCCAGAAAGCCGCACACACTGTAAGAAAAGCTGAAGCTAAAAGGCCTTCACATCGCTTCTCTCTTATTCAGTTCCTAAAAGGTGTCCAGGATGTCGGGCCCTGATTTTGACTTCTCGCCAGTGTGAGGCATCAGCATGAATATTAAAATTGTTGGTATATTATGCATGCGTCAGAGAGTGGCTTAATGTTAGCCAGCTGGTCAACAGTTTACGGGGAAGCTAGCTTTTTCCCACTCTCCCACGCCACGCAGCATCCTCTGTTTAATTTTGTTTAAATCTGTGCTAGTGGAAAGCCACTTCTTCCTGTCACTTCTGTCACTGTGGAGCGCACGAAAGCAAAAACATTTCTGAGTGCTGTGTTACTCTACAAATACCGCCGCCATAGTTGTATAAGTGAAAGGATTTAATGCTGAAGAGAAGTGAGAAGAAATGACTGGGGCACAATGCCATAGAAGTGAAAAAATGTTTATATTCTTGTCATTAGATTGAGGGGAAGTTACTGAGGGAACAATTATAGCGGAAAGAGCTTCCTCTTGTAGTGTCATTAAAGCTGCAAGTTTTCTCTAAACATATTAGAGGTTATTATAATTCAGTTTATTTTTCATTATAGACCCTCTGTAATGGCTGAATCAGCTGGTGATACAAATTTGTTGTGCTGTGTGCCTGCAACTGAAGTTTGAGTGTGAGGTGTGTGTGTGCATGTGTGTGTGTGTGTGTGTGTGTGTGTGTGTGTGTGTGTGTGTGTGTGTGTGTGTTGAGGGCTTTCTTTGCTGTGTGCTTTGGTCTCAGTGTTCCAGGGGGACTATAAAGCACCATATCGTTTCCATCTCTTTCAAGTGAGGAGGATGAGGCCTTAGTCACCGAACTCCTGTTCTCACTGTGTGTGTGTGTGTGTGTGTGTGTGTGTGTGTGTGTATGCATTCTGGTTTGAAATATGAGGGACGCTTCGTTGGGTTTCTGTTGAGGGTTGAAGGGCTTGGTCTCTGGGGTCAAAATTGTGTGTGTGTGTGTGTGTGTGTCTAAACGAAAGCCCATGGGGAACATTCTGTGATAAAAGCAGCTTTGATGCTGACCTGAGGTTCGGATTCAGTCGTACGACAAAGTTTGGGACACCTGGTCAAACTTTTTTCAAACGTTTTGTTGATTTTTTAAGTTACACTAAGTTCACATCCTATGTAAAGAACTATAGATTTTAATGCATAATTACTTCTTTTAACATGTTTGTGGAAAAAAAAAAACATTAGAAATGACTGAACATTATTTATAGCATTTAAAAAATGTTAAATCCAGAAAATAAAGTAAACTGCATCATAACTTTCATAACATCATAACAAGCCATATTTTGGTTCACTTCCTGTAAAGGTTATGTATTAATTTAACTCACAAAATATTATTGTGACCAGACCCTTTCATGCACTTTCATGCACTTTCATACACAGCCTAAATGTTCCTATTGTAAGAAATGCAATATCACAGAGTTCCCATGCTGTTCAAGTCTGGTCCAAGACTGAAGTCCCATATATATCACATTAAAAGGCATCCTTAAGTGACATACTTGCAACAGAACACACAAAAGATCAAACGGTTGCCCTTTGTGTCACTTTCATAGACTGTTCTTATTTCAGCAATCTCAACTAATCTCAACTCATGTTTTATTTGTCCATTTAAAATTCCTTGAGTTTGAGGGCATCACGGTGGAGCAGTGGTTAGTGCTGTCATCTTGCATCAAGGTTTTAGATTTACATTCCATGGTCCTTTATGTGCTGATTTTGCAAGTGCTCCCTGTGTCTGGATGGGTTGTTTCCCAGAGATCAAGACATGTATGTGAGGTGGATTGGAGATGCTATGTTTGTGTCTCTGCCCTACAATAGGCTGCTTTCTTGACCTATCACCCTATGAATGCTAGAAACCCTAGTCAGATGATGGAGGGACATTTGACTGGTCTCATCATTGTCCATCATTCTAGCCAGGGAATCTGTTATCTCACAAAAAATGTGGTCTTTAGTGTTCTCCTGAAAGTAGGCTGGACTGTTAAATTAGGTTGGTTTCACCACAGTTTCAAAAGTTGCAGGATTGCTTCAGGAGTTTCAGAGGAAGATTTGGCTTGTGGTTGGGGTGTGGAGACATTTCTTAAAAAGAAAATCTTTTTACAGAATTCTTATTTAGCATTCATACAGATAACAAAATAAGCACTTCTAAATGTCCTGCATATTTAATTGTGTATGACATAAAAAATTCACAGCACCGAAGAAAAAAAAAAACAAACTGAGTCCTTCATTAAACCATTCTCAAATTCATCTAAACACATAAATTATAAGGCCCTTCACATTCAGACAGGATTACTTTACAAATGGCAAAGCTCATTTAACACGTCTCTTAATCTAATGCAAATTTAGTTAATCCTGCCCTGGAAAGGCAAAGCTATTTCTCTGTTTGAATTGAATATTGAAACAGCTTCATGATGTAGAGACAGACTGAGCACATGAACCACGCTGGGCATAAATATACACAGAAACACCTGCTTCCAATCTGCACTCATCATCACTGGTGGCCTAGTGGTTAGGGAGTTGGCCCCAGGATCAGAAGGTTGTGGGTTCAAATCCCAGACCAGTCGGTTGCCCTGAGGTACTGTCCCCATCACTGCTCCCCAGGCACTTTCAATAGCTGCCCCCCGCGTCATTTCACAATGACAAGAATCAAGAATAGTCACTTTCATTCCATTCTATGGGGTCCAGCTATGCTAAAGTTCCACTGAATGTACATCTTCTGATACATCCCTTATGTACTAAATGTCACTCTAGAGTGCTCTGCATCCCAGTGCTGGAGGGCTTTACATGTATTTATTCAGAGCTTGGCTTTGAAATGTGGTGACTTTAGTCTGGCATCTACAGAGTGTCCAGAGTGTTCTGTTATCTATGCTTTAATGAAGGGGATTTTACAAGGGGTGTGCTCAATTGAACACCTGAGCACTACAAGAATGATGCATGTTCTTAAGATACTGGCACAAGTGTTGCTGGGGTTTTACATGTCATGACTGGTCCATGACCCAAAAATACCAATCAAGGGCTAATAGTTTATTACCTGAAGCAGTTTATTTTTGATCATTAAAGTTGTAAAATGTATAATTAAAGTAAAGTAATAAAGTAATAAATCAATTTGTTGTTATTTTTACAACCTGACTTGTGTTTCTGTCTGCCAATTACAAGAGAGAGAAAGAATGGAGAGCACAAAAAAGAGTGCACGTGTGCACATGAGAAAGAGAATATCTGAGAGTGCATGAAATCTGCTTCATAAAAATCGCTCTTTAGAAAACAAGTCCCCCAGTCTGCCCAGGGTCTGATGATGCAAATGAAAAATGGCCTCAAAGCCAGTAATTTGTGGAGCCCTGTCAAGGTCAGGTACAACTGATTTACAGCTTGTTTTGAGGCCGAGCCTAAACATTATATTAAGACATTACAAATAGTCTTTACAGTATTAAAAACAAATACAGGAGTGTGATAAATGTCTATAGCTGCATAAGGTGACATGTACCTGCATAAACCTCTCAAACATTTATACTAATAAATAACAAATACTTCCTCTATGCTGTTTCTTTTATTGTTTTGCCTGTCAGCTCCTTCCTCAACATCCTTCTCCCAACATACTCCTCATCTATCCTTTGTACATATCTAAACCAATGCAATCTTGCCTGTCTGACTTTGTCTCCAAATCGTCCAACCTGAGCTGTGCCTGTGATAAATTCATTTGTAATCCTGTCCATCCTTGTCTCTCCCAATGTACATCTCAGCATCTTTAACTCTGCCCCCTCCAGCTCCATTAGTTTCTTTTCGCCAGTGCCATTCAGTGCCATTCTACATTCAGTGCCTTCTACATTCAGTACCATACCATCCTGCTTTTCACTCTTACTGGTACCTTTCTTACACAGACAACTCCTGCCGCTCCACCCATTCCAACCTTCCTGCACACCCTTCTTCACCTCTCTTCCCACTTCCCGTTGAACTATTGAACTGTTGCAATATCCCTAGTATTTAAACTCTTAATCCTAAACATTCCTCTGTCCTCCCTTTCATTTTCACACATCTATTCTGTTTTTGTTCTGCTGACTTTCATTCCTCTCATCTCCTGAGCATATCTCCACCTCTCCATGGTATCCTCTAGCTGCTCCCTAATCTCGCTACAGATCACAATGTCATATGCAAACATCCTCCCTTTTCTGTCCAGATGTCACAACGAGCATCCTTCTAGCTGTCTCCCATACAAATTCTGCAGGAGTTATGAAGCAATCTGGTAACTCTTCACTATTCCCCAGTGCTGACTTAGCTCCTGCTTGAATTCCACCTTACAGTCTTCTTTCTTCAACTTCTAGCATTTGATCCTTGACTCTGCCCTCAATTTCTTCCTCTTCTTGAACTCCAAGGTCATCCTACAGACAACCATTCTATGCTGTTTAGCTACACTCTCCCCTGTCACTACTTTGCAGTCTCCAATCTCCTTCAGACTTACCCTCATACCTTATTCGTCACATTTAAAACAGGCATTTTCTACAGCCATTTACATACAGCCTTTTAGCAAAATCCACTACCATCTGACATTCTGCATTCCTCTCCTTGACCCCAAAACAACCAGTCACCACCTCATCCTCATGGTTGCTTTCACCAATATGCCAATTGAAGTCAGCACTAATCACCACTCTCCCCTGGGCACGCTCTCACGCTCTCTCTCAACATTCATTATTACACCTTTAACTCCCAGCTTCAAACTTATCCCCTTATATGACACCCTATCTGACATCTTTTCACCTCCAAAACACTTTACCGGATGCACTTCCTGAAACCTTTCCATTTATTCAGGCTTGGGACCAGCATGAAGAAATACATTGGCTTGCGCATCCTACCACATCGTAATACTAAAATGAATCAAACAATACATAAATCTAAACTTCCTGATTTTAGGTGAAGGATCAAGTCCTTGACTACACTTTCTATTCAGTGAAGAATATCCATTCAGAGTGCTGTATAATCGAGGGCTTGATGATGTCCTTGTCTTTAAAACCGATCCATAATATTTTGTTGCATTGTAGCTTAGCTTTGCTGAACTGTTTGGTCTTGAACTGGTAACAAGGTTAGACCAGAGGCAAACATCAGATTATAGAAACTGACTTAAAGCTTATTCATCCTTCTTTTGTCCATCCTTTATTTTTCAGTGAGACGTGGAAAGAGAAGACTGGGCCAGAAAAGCATATTCAGTTCATTTTGAAGGTACTTTCAAGCTAGTCAGTCTTTTTGACTTGAGTGGGCAAAAATGATGGTGATTACACTGTCAGCCTCTTAAAGTCAATTGAGATGTCACGTTCCTTTGTTGCCGCAAGACTCTGGATGTTCTCATGGGTGGAGTAGCATGCACATGTGCAAGAAGCAGAGTTGCAATATGGCAGATGCATTCAGATTTTTCATGTTTGGATTACTTTTCCATGACTGCCAAAGCAAGAAGCAAATGTCTAACTCTAACATGAATTCTGTTTCCATTTAGTCTTACTTGATCAAGAAAAACTACTTGTCATTTTAATGCATCCCTCAACAGAACTAAAATCAGCTTAAAAGGCCAAGTGTTTTAAAGAAATTAAGAATGTGCTTCTGGCTGCTGGTGACTCCCTAGTACAGCACTGTTACAAAATATTCAAGTACACTCAATACATAAATGATACAATGTACCATATGCCCAGGGCTCTGAAAACTTCAGAGCATCTTAATAGCATCCAGGTAACTTAACAGCATCTGGAATGTGGCAGAATGAGGTTTGCAGAGTTGATGTTTCCCTTTTTTTCCAAACATTGACTTTTAAGGTGCACTGTGAATATTTCAATTATCGTTCAAGTGTGTCAGGAGGTGCTTTAGGGAAGAGTGTGTGCCAGTGTGTGAATGTGTGCGCATTAAGCTCCACAGGGCTTTGGACAGGGCTACGCTGGCTGAATACAAACACACACACACACAAGCTGCATACTGATTAGCTTCCCAGGTAAAACACATATACGAGAAATGTTGAGCCTGACATTGGTGTTTCATACTTATCAGAACTAGAACTGGTGGAAACCAATTTTGGTTATCTGTAACTAGTTTCTATTATCAGTAATGCCACTAGATTAGTCCGGTTAAAAAGAATAATTTGACAAAAGATCATACTGACATGAGGTAGTAACAAAGAACATGTGTGATTTCATACTGTGATTCAGACAGCCATTAATTTTTGCCATTACTGAAACCCAATAAACTTAACCTGAAGAAATCAAACCAGATGGAGAACAGATTCCAAATAGTCTTTTAAGTAACAAGAATATAAAAATGTGTCATTTAAGGCTGTTCTTACACCAATTAATCCCTTTAGTTTTCCTAGTTTAACCGAAAAATGAATGTTAATAACAAACTAACTACAGTTCTCGTAAAAGCTAGCGTTTGTCTAGATTGAAGTAACCTCCAGTTCTTAACAACCACAGGTCATTTGTAGTTTACTAATCATACTATGCAGATCACTAGGTTGTTGTATGCAGGAAAGAGAACATATAAATTGAAGCCTGACTATAGGCTAAAAAAATCCATATACTTAAGTTTTTTATTTAAGCAGGAATTGGGTCCTTATTTATTGGCATGCTGCTCAGGTAGCAAGGTGTGACTAAGGCAGGGCCATGCAGCTGAACTCCCCAAATATCTGAAGGTGGGCTAGATTAGAAATCTCTGAAGGTGCCTGGATTAGACAGGGTGAAATGTGGGTCTGTATTAGTCTGGAGGTTTGGGAGTTTCCAGCAAGGTTTTGCAGGTGGGATGAAAGATTTGTGTTAGTTTGAGTGCTGACTAAATCACTTTTTGATGATTACACTGTGGCATTGAGTGATAATCATAATAATAACTTTAATTAAGCGGAGGGCAATTATAGCACATTAGATAAGAAATGTGCGATTGTGTGTGTGTGTGTGTGTGTGTGTGTGTGTGTGTGTGTGTGTGTGTGTGCGTGCGTGTGTGTGTGTGTGTGTGTGTGTGTGTGTATGCACGATCGTGCATTTGCATTCTAGCAAACTCAGTGAACTGTGTCATCATCATAAACCACACACTGTTTTGGACACCATTTTTACTGCCTTTTCTCAGGAACAGCAATTGAATTAGAGAAAGAGAGAGAGAGAGAGAGAGAGAGAGAGAGAGAGAGAGAGAGTGTGTGTGTGTTTGTGGGTGTGGTCACTTTATTAGGTACACATCCCTTTTATCTACATTCAGTGTCTATTTCATACCATGTAGACTTTGTAATTTACAGTTACAGACAATAGTCCATTGATTTCTTTGCAACATTTTTTAGCCCCACTGTTACCTTGCTCATCAATGGTCAGGGCATCTATTCGACCACCAGAGAACTGGTATCACTGATATTATGTCTTGGATTGTGGGGTAGATTTTCAGCACAGCAGTGAGACTGACTCTATTGCTTCCATGGGGAATGGCGAAACTGAAGGGTAAGAATCGTGCAGAGGAACAGGTAGCAAGTGGGTCTGATAAAATAAATCAGAGTGAAGAGTGATGAACGTAAAAAAGAACCAGTGAGTGTTTATGTGTTGTGGTGAATCTTTGTTCCTACACTGAGCACACCATGAGAGAGAGAGAGAGAGAGAGAGCTTAGAGATCTAAGATCTAACAACTTGGTTTCGGCAAAGCCCGTCTCGGGCTGTTGTGGTGAGCTTGTGTTCACGGATTGCATTTTTGATGCAGATAAGGATCTGAGACACCAGCTGCCTTTTGAGAGAAGATTTTGCCAAAAAAGAAGTAGCATTCTAATGATATGTTTTAAATAAATTTCACTTAGTTTATAATTTTGTTTCCTAACACATTTAGCAAAATACATTTTAACAGTAATGTCAAAATACTTCTTTGAGGCAATGTATATTTTTATACAACAACTGGAACAGATTTTATCACTCTGGAACCAAATAAAATAAAATCACATTATGAATATGAATATTATGAATATTAATAAGCATGCACATTTGGTCAGACTCCACACACACATACACACACACACACGCACACACACACACAGCACACACACGTACACACATCTATTCAATGTAATCTTTCTCTCATAAATAAAATGGATTAAAATGCTAATTGATTTTCAGTTAATTTAAGTCCACTGAGAGAAAGAAGGACTGAAATAGAACAGAGAGACAAAGAGAGAGAAAATTTAGCAGAGAGATGTCCTGTAGCACTTTCATTCTTTCACACCTGCAGGCATGCTTATTTTTCCTTCATTTATTCTTTTAAATATTTGATGCATTTTCAGAATTTCTCACTCTCTCTCTCTCTCTCTCTCTCTCTCTCATTATTCACCTCCAGTCCAGTTCTGACATTCTTTTCCGAATGACCAGGCACCTGTTTGACTGAGGGATGTTTCTATGGCAACGGACTCCGACAGTAGGGGGAAAAATGTTATTTCTCTCCTCCGTTGTGGCAAAGTGTGCAGCAGCGGGAAACACGAGGTGCATTCTGAGCGATGCTTTATTCTTTCATACAGACTGAACAGATGGTTCAGTATTAGTGATCATTACATTCAACAGCTCACAGCAAATTGACCAGGCAGAATTGCAGAAGCAGTAAAATGATTTTTAAGGACAAAAAATTTTGTGAACTGAATACAGTAATAATAATTACTTAAATACTTATACTATAGAGTTCAGTTTCATTGTAAGCATAAATATGGTTGTGTCCATGCATCACATCTGAAGTATAAACTCTGAAATATAATCACTTTGATTTACACTGTTTCAGGTGATAAAGAGCTTAGCTGTTCATGTTAACAAGCACAGATAAGAGAAAACCATATGAAAACATTGTTGACTTATTATAACATCTGAAAAAGTCAGTAGTTATTGTGGAATTCCTACTTGTTTGCACAAGTTTTCTCCAAAAAGTAAAACCCTCATTTAGCTAAAAGTGCAGCCTTCAAACATTGCTTGTAGCCGATCTTTCTATCTTTCATAAAGCTTTCAACTCACTTTTTTGCAGAATGCTTCTATTTGAGAAATATTTATCAGTTGTATTGCAAGCGCAGCTGTTTAAGATTCTATCACAGACTTTCAGCATTCAAGCCTGGGCATGGTGAAGCCTCAGTCTTTCATTTCCTGAAGAAGTGCAAGAAATATTTTGTTGAATGTTTTGGATTATTGTCTTGTTGTAATGTTCAGCCTCTTTCTTTAGTGTCTTCACTGACTGTTGGACACAAGGTTCCAGGTGTTTGTTGGCACAAAGTCAATTTTTCTTCAAGTCCAGCAAAACTACCTGTAACAATGACTTGCACACACCCCCAAAGCATAATAGATTCTTCCTCACTTTTAACAGATGGAAAGGAGAATTTATTTGGGAAATGCTTCTCCTTTTCTCATTTTCACCCTTTGCTTCGGAGAATGATGCCAGAGCTAAAGTTTGTGCTACATCAGACTTCTGACCTTAATTCCTAAATTCCCCTGGATTTGTTTTGTACGTCATACTTTACCTTCATCCGTCTGATGACTGTTTCATGTATATGTTATTTGTACATCAGCTCTACACTATGGACCATCAAGTCAGCCCATATATGTGGGGTTTTGCTTTACAAGCCTGACCAAAATGTGAGCAATTTTTACAGATATTTGTACTTGGGACAAGCGGCAGAAAATGACTGACTGACTGTATTCACAGACTGAAAATAGTTTAAAAGCTACATATTAAAATATAAACAGTAATAATGGCCTTATATTTGTATAAATGTGTTATATTTAAATTTTCTGCATGCAGGAGAACATAATGTGACCAGGGGTACCCATACGTCTGGACAGAGTTTTTTATGCTCTCTTTGGATGGAAGGATTGGATAAAAAGACTGCTTTGGTCTCTAAAGCTACAAAAAGCTACAAATAAAGTCTTATAATCACCAACAATAATCACCTCCAGCTCCGCCGTCAAAAACGCAGGTCAGACCAGAGACAGCAAAGCCTCTTGTCTGCATGTGTAAGCTTAGATTAATGTTATCATTTCAGAAAGCAAACAGATCAAACGTTTAACAGGGCCATCTGGGATCTAGTGCACAACTGTTGACGGGGGCTGCGTAGGACGCCACCATATGGGGCGAAAAAAGAGCATTACATGCAGAACAAGCACAAGCAGGGGTTGTATCTGTGTGCATGTGTGGACAAGGAATAGAACTAAACTGTGTAATGAAACCTTGGAAAATATCAAGGTTGCCATAAAGAGGGGATGATCATCTCAGCATATGTGCTTTATGGCTTTTGTTTCAAAATGCATTGCAGACATAATGTAAAAATGCCCTCTTTAATAATCCATGTTGTTGGACTGGGTTTTAGACATAAAAAAACGTATCAATGTTTATTACCACCTTCATTTAAAAAAAATCAGTCTCTATCCATAATACAGCATTTGACAAGGAACCTCTTCACTTTAAAAGAGAAAATAAAATACGCACCTATACTAGAAGTCAATGCGCAGGTGTTGAAGCAATCTACAGATAAGGCTGAAAAACATTTTTGGAGAAAAAAACCTTTTTTTAAATAAATGCATAAATTGTTGGATGACCAACAACTTGCACTTGTTCACGCATTGCCTTCTTTGTGAGAACATTAAGGACCTTGTTAGGACACTGTGAGTACACACACAAACACACACACACAAACACATACACACTTCCATCAGTTGCAGTCTGTAGTGAAACTGAGTCATAGCCTGAAGGAGGAATTCATAAAGCAATGAGAGGCCATACACTCCTGAGCAAATTTTTTAACCAAATGCTCTCTCTCTCTCGCTCTCTCTCTCTCTCTCTCTCTCTCGTGCTCTCGCTCTGTCTCGGAACATGTTAAGTTAATGAAAGCCTCAGGAACAGATTTTGCCTCCCTCTCTCAGACATGATCAGGTGCTTTGTCATATTCAGATGACTTCTATGTGTTGTTTTGCGTATTTTATTATCACATAAAACCACTTAATTTGTGCAGTCTTGGCTTAAGGGCAAATGATGCTTCCATTCCTCTACCAGCTGTTTCATTAAAAGCAAAACAGATGAGACCTCTGACATGCTTAGGATTGAATATGAAATAATATATTTAAAATATTAAATAAAAAAAAATAGTAATCCTTTTATGAGAGGCAGGATGGATCAAATTTTGTTGGAGTTGGTCTTTCAAGAAGCAATATGTAATATGTGCATCTGAAATGAATTAGAATGTGTGTGTGTGTTTCTGTCACTGTGAAAAGTTCAGCCTTAAACAGCTGTTAATGCTGAATAAAGTCATAACAGCATGTAAACTAGTAGTTAATAGTCATTTAATTGAGCTATTCCTCTCTGATTATATTTTCTCAAATTGCGCAGCCAATGTTGGACCAATTGTTGGACAAGTGTGATCTAAGAAGATGCCACAACCATCTGTGGGCAGGAGGGTGGGTAGAAAGGCTCTTGCTCATTCTATCACTCAATGTGAAGCTTACCCAGTTCAGTCTATTAGCTGTTTAATGATAATTAGTAGAAAATGGTCTATTAGGGTCCAAAAAATAGTTCCAAAGAAATTCCAAAGATGTGGTGGTGCTTTACATGACTTCACTTGTATTACCCTTTGCCCTTTCAGTTTTGTTAGCATTGTGTGACAGGATGAAACCTAGGTAGCGGGTTGAATTAAATTTGGGAGAAAGGAAACCTTTAAAATGCATTAAAAAATTACATTTTCTTTTCCTGAAGCAGTTCAGAGCCCTGAGACATTAGCAATCATCCATTTCACCAACTGAGACACACATTCTCACCCTCTCTCGACACACAGGAGGGATCTTGAGCAGGGGCAGGTTGTGATTGTTCTTGAGGCAGTCAGCAAACTGCAGAATTTTATAATGCTTCATTTGTCTGAAGGCAGCTCTAATTACTTGTTATGTCTGAAGTTAATGCAATAACCATGCTTAATGATCTACAATGTTCTACAAGGAGACCCTCTCACTCTCCCCATTCTCTCTCTTTCTTCCTCACACACACACCCACACCCACACACACACACACACACTCATCAAGAAAGCTATCAAGAAAACTCTCAGCTCCTCTTAAATCATCATGTCATGACTTTACGATTTGGCTTTTTTCTCACTTAAAGCCCTATTCCAGCATTTTCAAACCTAATCTCTATCTGCTAAACATTACCACACATTCCTTTGCATTCTTTCTTAGCAGCTGTTGCCAGGTTGCACAAATGTTACAGTGTTACAAAAATCACAGTAAACATGTCAACTGTGTACTAACAGCAGGACATTCTTCAAAACATAAAAAATAAATCTTTTCCTTTCAGCTGTTCCCATTTAGTGGTCGCCACAGCAGATCATCCGTTTCCAAGTCTTCTGCATCTTCTTCCTTCAAACCGTCACATGCATGTGCTCTCTCACCACATCCATAAACCTCCTCTTATTTCTTCTTCTTTTCATCTTTACAGCCAACTCTATCTTCAACATCCTCCACCCAATATAATCCTCGTCTCTCCTCTGAACATGTTCAAATCAACTCAACCTTGCTTCTCTAACTTCATCTCCAAAAAGTCTAATCCGAGCTGTCCCTCTAATATACTCACTTCTAATCCTGTCCATCCTCGTCACACCCAACAAAAATCCCAGCATTTTCTAACTCTATCACCTCCAGCTCCGCCTCCTGTCTTTTCATCAGTGCCACTGTCTCCAACCCATACAACATAGCTGGTCTCACTACTGTCCTGTAAACCTTCCCTTTTTCTCTCAGTGATACCCATCTGTCACAAATCACTCCAGCCACTCTTCTCCACCCATTCCAACCTGGCTGCACTCTCTTCTTCACCTCTCTTCCACACTCACCATTACACTGAACTGTTGATCCCAAGTATTTAAATTCCTCCACCTTTGTTACCTCCACTCCCTGCATCCTAACCACTCCACTTTCCTCCCTTTCATTCACACTCATGTATTCTGTCTTTGTTCTACTCAATTTCATTCCTCTCCTCTCTAGAGCAGATCTCCATCTCTCCAGGTTCTCCTCAAGCTGCTCCCTACTCTTGCTACAGATCCCAATATCATCAGCAAACATCATGCACATCCTGAACTACTCTCACATACTTCTCTTCAGCACTTCAACTCTTTCCCATAACTTCATGCTGTGGTTGATCAGCTTGATCCCTCTATAGTTACTACTGCTCTGTGCATCACCCTCATTCTTGAAGATCGGTACCAGTACTCCAGTCTCCACTTCTTAGCAATCCTCTCATTTTCCAAAATTCTGTTAAACAATCTGGTCAGAAACTCAACTGCCATCTCTCCTAAACATCTCCATGCTTCCACCGGTATGTCATCGGTGCCCTTACTTCCATCTTTCCTATTTGCTGCACTTCCTGGTTCACTATCCTCACATCATCCAATCTTCTCTCTCTCTCATTCTCTTCATTCATCCACTGCACAAAGTACTCCTTCCATCTGCTCAACACACTGTTCACTTGTGAATACATTTCCATTTCTATCTTTAATCGCCCTGACCTGCTGCACATCTTTCCCAGCTCTGTCTGTCTGTCTAGCCAAGCAGTATAGGTCCTTTTCTCCCTTATCACTGTCCAACCCCTCATACAATTCACCAAATACCTCATCTTTAGCCTTTGCCACTGCTTTCTTCACCTTGCGCTTCATCTCCATGTATTCCCATCTACTTTCTTCATCTCTCAGACTCAGACTATCACACTGCTTCTTCGCTTGCCTCTTCTTCTGTGTTACTCCTGGACTTCTGGGTTCCACCACCAGGTTTTCTTATCCTCCTTCTTCTTTCCAGATGTCACACCAAGTACCTTTCTAAAACATAAAAAATAAATATAATTTAGAATTTGCATTTGGAACTTGGAACTTCATGATGCTAAATTGTCCCCTAGATGTAAGTGTGTGTGTCTGGGATTGTCTCTAGCACTACCCACAATGCTTCTTGTACTAGATATGTAATCTACTACAATAACACTCCAATGATGACTTTTATTATAATGGAGCACATGTGATTTGTTCCAACTTTCAAATTGGAGTAAGAATGTAGCCTAGATTTTCTGGTATCCATGATCAGCCTGGGAAACCACCATCCTCACCACAACACTGCTGTATTACTGATAGCGCATATGTATGTGTGTTGAATGGCTTTATGGCTTTATGGCTTTTGAGGGTAGACTTACAAGCTTTAAGAACATCTGTTCCCATGCAGAAATGAAAGGAGCAGTTAGCAGGCCTAGGATTATGTTATCCTGGAATCAAGGTTTCAGCTTTTATTGCTGATAAAGTCTCAAAGACACCAACATAACACTCTCTCTAACAGATAACACTTTCTCTAACAGATATCATTCCCTCTTACAGATAACACTCCCTCTAACAGATAACGCTCTGTAAAAGATAACGCTCTTCAACAGATAATGCTCTCTCCAACAGATAAAAAAGGATGAGATGAAAAGGGAAAACTCCAGCAAACAGCACCTTTAGATCAACACATAAAATTACCCATTTACATTTACATACACATACACACATTACCCATAAAAAGTAATATTACTGGCTTTTTTAAAATTATTGTGATGATTATGGCTTGTTGCTCATGTCCTGCATCTGAAAAGTATGCTAATGTGTATAGCAAATACATAATGGGGCTCCTTTACCAAGAATTACTGCATCAATGCAACGGAGGTCATCAGCATGTGGCAGCTCAGTAACACTGAGGTTGCTCTGAAAGCGACCTTCAGCTTCTTTGTATTTTTGGTTCGGTGTTTCTCATCTTGCTCTTTATATTACCAGATCAGGCAAGTTAGTTGGCCAATCAAAAACCATATCACAGTCAGTAAACATCTGGATTGCCACTTTGGCCCTGTGGGCAGGTGTTGAGTTTGGAAAAGAAAATCAGCAACTCCATGAAGCTTGTCAACAGATGGAAGCATTAAGTGCTTGAAAGTGACAACTCGTATCATTGTTAAACGTAGCACAACACAACAAAATTCAACCTCTGCATTTCACCCATACACACACGTGCAGCAGGGGGCAGCTATTGAAAGCACCCGGGGAGCAATGATAGGGACGGTAACTTGCTCAAGGGTACCTCAGGGCAACCTACTGGAGAGGGATTTGCACCCACAGTCTTCCAGTCCAGGGCCAACTCCCTAACCACTAGGCCACGCTGCCCTCTAAAATCTTCTAATAAAGGGCTGTATTGACTTTGGACTTGATGTAGGGGACCTACACCAGCAGATGACATAGCACCCCAAATAATTAGACTGGAAATTGAGCAACTTGGATTCTGTTCCCCTGCAGATGCTTGAAACTTGATATCCATTAAAAATGTCAAATCTGCTGAAAAGTATTTTTAATAAATTCATTCTGCTGGTACCACTGTGAGTTACATACTCAAAAAAAATCTTCATCATCATAATTTCCTTGACCGACAGGTATGAAGTCTGTTGCTTAGTACCCTAGAGCTTTTCATTGTTTTTCAAATCAACATTCCATATAGTTCTACTGGCTTTGCACAATGTTTGTGAAATGCTACTTATATGCTTTTCTGAGCTTCAAAATGGCCTGCTTTTTCTCCATTTACAAGACTGTGGTCTTCAGGTCTGACCTGAACACCGCAGAGACACCTGTGGGGGGAGCAGAAGAGGAAAGTTCACGAGATAAAACTCTAGACAATCTGAAGAGAGTCCATAAAGAGGAATGTTTCAGATGCTCTGCTCTTTATTCTCCAACCTAAAGACTCAGTGCTGTTTTACTGACAGAGGGAGTTTGTGTAAAAGGGCTGTCAGTAATTGTTGTACAAGTGTTTTTGTAAAGAATAATTATTTGTTCATGAGAAATTTGTTCCTCTCTGAATAATTTTCATTTCATTTCAGTTTAATCAAATCTTGTGTGTCAGAGAATGTCAAAGGTTTTTGACCCCTATGCTAAATTGATTATTTGTGCAGAATGTAAACAATATAACATTAGATCATGTGAGGGGCAGTGGTGGCCTAGTGGTTTGGGCGTTGGCCGGAGGATCGAGGGTTCGAATCCCTTCCCAATAGGTTGCCCTGAGGTACCCTTGAGCAAGGTGCCGTCCCTGTCATGCTCCTCCCTGCGATGGGCTGGTGACCTGTCCAGGGTGTGTCCCCCGTCCTTCACCCTATGTGAGCTAGGTTGGACTCCAGCACTCCCCCGCGACCCCGCTTATGACAAGTGGCATGCTGAAACAAGAATTTATCAGATGATTCAGTTTTTGTTTCTTTTTATTTGATTAATTTTTAAATCATTTTATTGGTCTGGCATCTTTTTAATGCATTCCAATAGAAAAAAGGAAATGGATGTTTGCTGTGTGTGATTTTCCTTTTTGGCTTTATTGTGGCAAGATAACATCCATATCATTACATATCATACTACTAGTATTATGAGTAAACCTCCCACCCTTAAAATGTAATGAAAGCTTTACTGATGATTTTTCTTGTTGTATTGCTTTGTTAGCTTTCTTCTGTTCTCAGCTTTACATTTGTTGTTTGTAGATTCAGGTGTTTCCTCAGAAACAATGAGCTCAGGTCTGCTATCTGGTCTAATTTCTTTACAGCTCTTAGTAGGCAATGGTACTTGTCCCATACATTATGAACACACACACACACACACACACAGAATGAGGGGAAGGGAAGTCTGGAAGGGTCCGTTGCTGTTGCTGGATTGTTGACGCAGAGCTATCTTTAACTCTATTGTGTCGCTCAACCTCCTGTTTCTCATCCACGCCTCTCCAAAGAGAATTGGAATAAAAAAAGAATCTGGTTTGATATTTTTAGGTGTGTCGTAAGAAAACGTTAAGTTACTGAGAGAGAAAGATAAATAGATAGATAGAGAGAGAGAGAGAGAGAGAGAGAGAGAGAGAGAGAGAGAGAGAGAGAGATCAATGATCTAACAACTGAAAACTGAAACAGGAAATGCCCTTGTGGCTGGTCACAATGTTATCACAGTGCCAGCAAGGGAAGTGGAGTGGAAGAGCACTATTGGGGGCAATCAGGTAAAACTGTTACTATCAGGTGTTTCCCTCCAGGGATGGTCCATACTACTAATGTCCTGATCACGTCAGTACTGCTTATTCCATTGTTTTTGATTTTGCTAATCAATTATTTTTCATCATAACATTATAACTTATTCAAAGGAGAAAGAAAGTAGTTTCTGCATTTAAATGTATCCAAATTGTCACAAAAACATTTGTATGTCCACAATGAAAATATCAAGATATATATATATATATATTTACCAACTATACCAACTAACAGTAGGTAAGAACTAGCAACACATTTTGCTTTGAATAAAAATCTAAGACGAAATCTTAGGCTTAGAAGAAATCAAGGCTGAGTGGGCTAATGTAAGTGCCCTCTTATATTGTATGAAGCTCTCCTTCCAGGCAGAGTGAAATGATTCTGATTTTGTCAGCCACCATTTACTTTCTCATTTCCACACCCTTTGCTTTAGAACACGTGTTGGTGTACCATTGAGCAAGATTTTTTGTCTAATTCTTTTACGTTTTAATGGTGCTACACTATCTATTGTGGAACTTAACTTGTTCTCTAAACATTCCGTGAGATTATCCAGCCCTTCTGGACCAGATGGTGAATTAATAAGTGTTGACAAGTCCAGAAGGTTTTTGATAAAACCAAAGGCTGTGGAGGACGTTATTGTATGGCTAATATGATCACAAGATGGTTATAGCTATATATAGCTCAATTATAGCTATTGTGAATATCATATATGGTAAGATGGTGATCTGAGATCACTGTTGACTGCGGAATAATGGCTATGTTGTCAACCTGAACACCTAGTGTAAGGATTAAGTCTGGTTATGATAATGAGTGGGTTCCATTACATTCTGGATAAAACTCATAATAGTAACGATAGATGTAAAGGCTAATTTCAGTAAGTCTAGTTCTTTCTCAACATAAATATTAAAGTCACCAACGACCATTACTTTATTTTTATATACTGCTAGGCTTGCTAGAAATTCGCTGAAGTCCTTTACGAACTGTGAGTAGGGTCCTGGTGGCCTATAGATTGTAATAAGTATAACTGAAAAGGCTGTCTTTTTTGTATTTGGGTTTATTATAATGAGGAATAGGGTTTTAAAAGAAGAGACAAGATGGTGTTCTTATGTATAACTGCTATACCTCTCCAACTGCCACGTAAGCGAAGATTGTGTACATAACTATAATCTGTAGGGGTGCTTTTATTTAATGCTTCTGTGAGACACAGCTCATCAAAATCCTTTTCACTGACCATCCCATTTACAATTACAGCTTAAGAGTTTAGTGATCTAATAATAGAGATAATGCTTTTGTTTGCTGAATTAGAAAGTATAACATTAATCAAATTGGAAGAGCAGAATATCTAAGATTTTCTTCAGTATTCTTTTGTTTGGGGAACAGACACTCTCTCATTATGGTGATCCTTGAGTGACACCTCATTGCAGCTTGCAGACGGTCGGTTTAGCCAGTCTGTCTGTGTACTGGTCCTGGCCCTGGATTGTCAGCAGCGGCTACCTAAACTACTCTGCCAACTAACTAACAGACTATGGACTATGCTGTAAGCAACAAGAGCAGCACCCTCCTGTGAGGGGTGGACCCCATTCTGACCTAAAAGACCAGGCTTGCCCTCAAAAGAACTCCAATTATCAATGTACCCCACATTATTTTCCGAGCACCACTTGGATATCCAACAGTGTAACACCAAAAGCCTGCTGTAAGCTTCAGCACTGCGCCGCATTGGTATCGGGCCAGTTACGCCATCTGACATTGTCTGGGCAAATTTACACACCTCTATAACATTACTCTTTGTTATCTCTGACTGCCACAGACAAATATTATTTGCCCCTACATGAAAGACTATACTTTCATACTCATGACTAGGTAACAGTCTAAGATTCTAAAGAGGGCCCTGGCTCCTGAGATACACATCTGTCGTGGGTGTCCCTAAAGCAGCTATTTTCATGTGCCAGATAATAGAGTCTCCAATAACCAGAGCACCTTTTACATGCTTCTCAGCTGGAGCTTCACTGAGCGGGGTGAACCTGTTTGGTCCTCGCATGATTTTCTAGTCCTCATTAAAGTTACTCTAACACTGATACCTTCTCCATTCAACAAAAAACTAACTGGCAATTCTCACAAATAAACTTGTGCTACTGCTAGCGATGGAGAAGGAGCTAGAAACAAAAGCACTCGGAACAAACAACAAACTTGGCACCCGCCACACTGATACTTATGCTGTTGAAGGTCAGTCTAGATGTTAAACAGACGGCAGTTTAGTGATGTTGTTCAGACCAAAAGGTCGCAGGTTCAAATCCCACTTCTTGCACTACCACCAATGGGTTCCTGAGCAAGACCCTTAACCTTAAGTTGCTCCAGGGAGACTGTCATAGTAATTAGGAAATGGAACTCGCTCTGGATAAGAGCATCAGCTAAATGCCATAAATGTTCAGGGTGCATCACTGCCTTTCGCGCTGTGAGAAACGGAATGAGCTCCAACACTCCCCACGACTTTAATTAGGACAAGTGGCTGATAAAATGAGAAATATTTTATTATATTGCATTGTGATTCCCATTTACAGCCTAGCATTGTTGCTAAGATCTAAATTAAGTCCTACTTGGAATGTTTTTATGTTGTACTGTGAAGAAAACCAAAAAATGTGGTTAAAATAAGAGTTCTCTGACTAATGAGAAGAAGTACAGCTGTGGCCAAAAGACTTTTTGTCAGATGTTTCTAAGGTAAACTGTAGTATAATTACTAGCATTTCATAAGTTTCAAAGGCTTTTATTGACAACTACATTAAGTTTATGCAAAGAATCAATATTTGTGTTTTGGCCCTTTTTGTTAAAACCTCTGCAATTCACCCTGACATGCTGTCCATCAACCTCTGGGCCAAATCCTCACTGATGCTTGAAGGTTATGAATATGTGGGTTTTTGTTTGTACGCCCACCTCTTGAGGATTGACCACAGATTTCAATGGGATTAAGGTCTGAGGAGATTCTCTCTGAGGATATTTTGGTACCATTCTTCATTCATGGCTGTGTTGTTCAGCAAAATTGTGAGGGAGCCCACTCCCTTGGCTCAGAAGCAACCCCACACATGAATGGACACAGGATGCTTTACTACTGACATGACACAGGAGTGAGGGTAGCGCTCACATTTTCTTCTTCATCTTTTTTCCGGATGCCCCAAGCACAAAAGTAAGAAAAAATTACTTTACCCCAATCTTCTGCAATCTTCTCCAATCTCTATACCTTTTACAGAATATCAGTCTGTCCTTGATGTTTTTTTACTTGGAGAGAAGTGGCTTCTTTGATGCCTTTCTTGACGCCAGGCCATTGTCAAAAAGTCTTCATCTCACTATGCATGCAGATGTACTCACACCTGCCTACTGTCATTCCCAAGAGAGTTCTGCACTGGTGGTGCTTCAAAATCAACTTTAGGAGGTGGTCCTGGTTGGTTCTTGCTAGAGTTTCTTGGGTTCCCTGAAGCCTTCTTCACAACAATTGAACCTCTCTCCTTGACATTCTTGATGATCTGATAAATGGTTCATTCAGGTGCAATCTTACTAGCAGCAATATTCTTGCCTGTGAAGCCCTTTTTGTGCAAAGCAATGAAGCTGTGTTTCCTTGAAGGTAATCATGGTAAACAGAGCAAGAACAATTATTTCAAGCACCACCCTCCTTTTAAAGCATCCAGTCTGCTATTCTAACTCAATCAGCATGACAGAGTGATCTCCAGACTCTGTCCTCCTCAACACTCTCTCATGTGTTAATGAGAGGATCACTGAAATGATGTCAGCAGGTCATTTTTTGTCAGGACTGAAATGCAGTGGAAATGGGTTTTTTGGGATTAAGTTCATTTTCATGAACTTTCATGATTTTCATGAAGAGGGACTCTGCAAATAATTGCAATTCATTTGCTCACTCTTCATAACATTCTAGGGTTTATTCAAATTGCCATCAGAAAAACTGAGGAAGCAAACTGGAAATTAATATTGTGTAATTCTCAAAACGGGGCAGTGGTGGCCTAGTGGGTAGGGCGTTGGCCACATGATCGGAGGATCAGGGGTTCGAACCCCTTCCCAATGAGTTGCCCTGAGGTACCCTTGAGCAAGGTGCCGTCCCCGTCACGCTCCTCCCTGCGATGGGCTGGCGACCTGTCCAGGGTGCGTCCCCCGTCCTCGCCCTGTGTGCGCTGGGTTGGACACCAGCACTCCCCCACGACCCCGTTTGGGACAAGCGGCAGATAATGGATGGATAATTCTCAAAACTTTTGGCCGCGAGTGGTGATCTATTATCTGCTGTAGTAAAAAAAAAAAAAGGCAGGTTGTCTGCTACAATTGCTATCCCCACCCCTGAGGTAAATGTTAAAACGAATACAGGTATAGATAAACTCTGTATCAAATTTATATAGTATTGGGGATGAAAAGGTCTGCGCAGCATTTGGTTCTGGTTTCCTTAGACAGAACACAAACAAAGCAACCCATTTAATATGAAATCAAAACTAAAGAATTTCTTAAAAGGAGTATCGGTTCTTAAGACACTAACTCAAAACACAAAAATGTACAATAGTATGCAGTGGTGCCACATGCATGTCATTAGAGGCAAACAAAGGCAGCTTTAGGTTATGTGTAAACCCACATAACCCACAAATGTGTAAACCCACATAACCCCATCATAGTCCTGTTTCAGTGCAATGTGGCCCAAAATAACAAATGTCCATTCACCCATTACAGCAAACAAAATGCCATTTCAACAGCATTACTCAAACTCCAAACATAACTCCAAACTCTAAACATAACTACTATCCAAACTGCAAATGTGTATCCAAGAATTCAACTGAGTCACAAAGAATACATTTTAAAACTGACATTTCTGAGCAGAGATCAGAAACAGTCATGTAATGTATTTACTGCCCTCTTCTTTAACCCTGCCTCCACTTCTACCTATTTCTTAACAGGTACATTATTGCAACCTCCTCCACCATTGCCAAGTTTTGATTTTTTTCTTAAGTGGCTGTATGGTTTAACATCCACAAAAGCAGAAATGCATCTAGATGGTGAGGATTACAACATCTGAAATGGAAGCATGTACTTTCTGTCATTAAGAGAACATAAATCAGCCTTACCTGATTAAAGAGATGTCGGTTGTTGGTAGGGCCTTTCAGGTCTTACCATTAAATAAAATGAAAAGAAGACTAATAATTCTGGTAGAATTGTTTGAATTAGAATTAGGTGTTGCATGTGTAACTAGTCATTAGTAATTAGTGTACACATACATTTTTTAAAATCTGAAAATCTTGATGATTTATAGTTATGATGAAATCTTGTCAGATGATGTGATTATATAACACTGTTAAACATTCAGATCATCATGTTTTGAAAAAAACGAGCATATGATACAAAAATGGCAACTATGGGAATATGAGCATCAAGAGAAGGGGATGCTTCACTGCTTCAGGGTTCTACTGGGCATGTCACATGTCATTCAGGTAAACATGAACTGATGTACATATTAGAGGAGAATTTAATTTAGTTGCCCTAGAAGCTGAATTAGGGGAGAAGATAAATATTTCAAAAGAACAACCCTGAAACATATTGGTGCATCCACAGTTGTCACAAAACTTTCTTTCTTTGAGTGGTAACTATAGAAATTTTCAAAATATGTAAAAAGAAAATAAGCAAAGAAATACATTGACAAGCATAATTTTTAGCTATAATTTACATAATTGTGTTAATTCAAAATGGATTACAGAAACTGAACATTTCACAGTTTTTTGTTTTGTTTGTACACTTGTTGCAGGCAATGTCAGCATTGAATGGTCTAAAGCTAATCAGACCATGCAAGCCATGTTGGTTAACTAGTAACTAGTAAGTTAGTAACTAGTCTTTAGTTTTGATTCAAAGTCATCAAGGTTTTTGCAGAGATAGTCGCTGTTAATATGAAAAGATGCAGGTTTTTTAAAAGAACTGCTATGCAATTTTATTGTTCTACATCAGTGGTTCTCAATCCCTGGCTTAGGTACTCTGTGCACTAGACATTTCTATGTTTTCCCACTAACACATCTGAGTCAGCTCATGAAGAGCTTTCTAATTAAAGGTGGAGTTGAAGCAGGTGTGTGTAGAGCAGAAAAAATATGCATGAAGTCCCAAGGACTGAGGCTTTTGCATCCACTAACAGCTCCAAATCAGTTTGATAAACGGAATCAAAAATAAATGTATTCTGTTTTATTTTATTAAAAAAGTTTTATTCTTAAAGATTCATATCATACAAAACCGAATTCGATGACTCTTTTCAATGAAACAGATTTAATGCATTACTTACTAAATTCATTCCTTATTCCACATTTTAATATGTTTCGGTTTTCACCAAAGCAAAATGAAGGGCAGCCAACTGGAACAGAGGTAATTCATATATTTCAACTTTAAAGATAATACAAAGAAACAATATAATGGTTATAGGAAGATATGCAAAAATCATGTGAAATGGATCATGAAAATTAATTAATTGATTTGATTTCATTGAAGGATTTTATTTAGTCTATTGTAATGCCACATTTGTATGAAATGAATGTGGTATTTTGTGATGAGGCTATATTCAGTAAAAAATATATAGCTCTATATGTGCTGCTTTTCCACACAATCTCATGTGATTTTGGTTTCAAATGTATCATGATGTGGGAAACCATTTAGTAAGTTATCATGTCCATGTGGTTTCAGAAAAAGGAATTTTGCTTCAGTGTGTACTGTGACATTTAGACTTATTTTGACAAACATTTTTATCATGGGCAGCTTAACTTTACAATACAACAGTTTATAAGCAGTATAATTCTAAAATTTTAGGCACCTGTTAAAACTGATTTACATAGCTTTTTATCTGAGCAATAAAAATGTATTGACTCAAAAACCACTAATGTTAATAAATGAAATATGTGAAAATATAAATAAAATGCCTTGCAAACATTTTTCATGTTTTGTGCACAGCCTAGAATTAAAATGGATTGTTTGAGAGTTTGCACCATTTCATTTACAGAACATGCCTACAACTTTGAAGATGTTTTTTGTTTTTTTATTTTGAAGCAAACAACAAACAGGACAAAATATCTTAACAAAATTACCTAAAGTCAGTACTTTGTAGAGCCTCCCTTTGCAGCAATTACAGCTGCAAGTCACTTTGGATGAGTCTCTATGAGCTTTCCACATCTTGCCACTGGAATTTTTGCCCATTCCTCAAGACAAAACTGCTCCAGCTCCTTCATATTGGATGGTTTTCACTTGTGAACTGCAATCTGACCACATATTCTCAATTGGATTGAGGTCTGGACTTTGACTAGGCCATTCCAACACATTTAAAAGTTTCCCTCTTAAACCACTCGAGTGTTGTTTAGCAGTATGCTTCGGGTCATTGTCCAGCTGGAAGGTGAACATCCGTCCCAGTCTCAAATCACAGGCAGACTGAGACAGGTTTTGCTCAAGAATATCCCTGTATTTAGCACCATCCATCTTTCCCTCTGACCAGTTTCCCAATCCCTGCTGCTGAAAAACATCTCCACAGCATGATGCTGCTACCATGTTTCACTGTGGCGATGGTTTTCTTGGGGTGATAGAATGTGTTGGGTTTGCACCAGACATAGCATTTTCCATGGTGGCTGAAAAGTTAAATCTGACCAGAGCACCTTCCTCCACACATTTGGGGAGTTGCCCACATGCCTTTTGGCAAACTCTAAATGTGCCTTCTTATTTTAAATGTTAAGCAATGGCCACTCTTCCAGAAAGCCCAGCTCTGTGGAGTGTATGGCTTATTGTGGTCCTGTGGACAGATACTCCAATCTCTGCTGTGGAACTCCGCAACTCCTTCAGGGTTACCTTTGTTCACTGTGCTCTGGGCTCAGTTTACTGTTTAATGGCACAAAAAGGAGAAATCTGGGGGTAAGTCTGTGTTCTTAAAACCAGCTTCTAAGATATCAATTCATGAAAAAATTATTTTATGTTTTACCCATTTTATCTTTATTTGAATTCCTTCTGTTGATGTCTTATGCCATTAGAATTCAACTGTGAAAATACACTTTTTTGGCCAACGTAAACATTTTTTTAATGATTTGCTGAAGAATGTTTGCACAGTACTGTATGTGTGTATACACTTGTCTGTACCAATCCAAACTGTCAGGTATAAACATTTCCAAAAATGTTATAATTCATTCTAAATTTAGAATAGGGGCAGCAGTGATCTATTGGTTAGGGATTAGGCCCCCAGATTCCTTGCCAGTAAGTTTCCCTGATGTACCCTTGAGTAAGGTAACGTCTCCATCACTGCTCCCTGGCCGCTTTCAGTAGCTGCCCCCTGCTGCACGTGTGTATGTATAGATAAAATACAGAGGCTGAATTTTGTTGTGTCTCACTGTGCTGTGTTTCCTGT
Source organism: Hepsetus odoe (assembly GCA_017165825.1). Lineage (NCBI taxonomy): Eukaryota > Metazoa > Chordata > Actinopteri > Characiformes > Hepsetidae > Hepsetus > Hepsetus odoe. Next base: position 10,639,272 of record CM029387.1, read on the forward strand.
GTTTTCACAGCTTATATGTGCGTAATCATTTTTGTTCGGCTTCTGTTTTTTTTTTGTTTTTTGTTTTTTTTTTTTTTGTTTGTTTTTTTTTTCATTTTGTCCTAACAGTTTAGGAATATGTTGAGGCTGGAACAAAAGGTTCTGCTCTGAATGAGTCAATTGAATTAAGCATTAGATAACATTCTAACAACATTAAGTGAAAAAGACACAATGTCAGCAACTTGTTCAAACACTTGGAGCAATAACCTGCAGAACACATGTGCAGTTCAGCAAAATAAGGTTTCATCAGATAAAACTATCTCAAAGTACAGTCAGGAATTTCAGAACAATTTTGCAATCCAGACTGACTTTTCAAGAAAGTAATGGTGGGGCTCATTGATCCTCAAATTCATAGGCAGGCATCTGAGTATCCTCACACAACATGTGATTACATAAAGGGCATTTTTTCAGGGCATTGAATGTATAATTTGTACTCATTACTCAGTCACTGACTGAAAACCCATCTATGTTGGGTTCAACAAAGTAGCATTTGAAAAATGCTTCTTTTTTTTTTTTTTTTTAAGGTCTGATTGTTAACTGTGAAAAGTGTTAATTTATGCATGGATCAAACTTACGTACATTAATAGAAGGGAGATTCAGAGATGCATGACTGTCTGAGCACTGAATTTTTAAAATGAAGAATCATGAACGGAAAACAAAGGGATACCACAACCACCCATTGCCAGAAATGCAAGACAGAAAAAAATTGTTCTCTCTCTCTCTCTTGTTGGGTAGAATGGCCCTCCCTCTCCCCCATCAAATTGGAAAATTGCTGCCAAACATGGGTGTCTGTTGTCTGAGTCAGAATTAGCTTTTTGTGTTCTCCATCAAGCATGTTAAATTGTCCAGTGTTGGTAGTGATGCAATGTCTTGGAGGCAATATGCACCTTCAGACATGCCATTGTCTGGTTGGATGATTAAGTTATAATGCATTGTATTTGATGTAATTAAATTGCTGAGAAAATTGGGAAAGCCTGATCCCTCTAAAATGGCAGAAATGTGTTATATTTAGGTTTGGTCTCCTTGCTGATGTTGTATTAGCTTCTTTTCACAAAAAAATAATGCATAAACGTAACCAAACCTTTACATATTATTTCTTTTTGTATAGCATGATCAGATTTCCATGGGTTTGTCCACATCAGGAGGATGGTATAAGTATGGCTACATTTAATAAAATTTGAAAATATAAGGGAAATGAAAATCGATTATTTTAAGCTACAGTCCTTCTACTGTATTTATATGGTAGGTTATTTCTATGAAACATAGAAATAGATAGAAATAACTAACTGTAAAGGCATTTTATATTTTTGAATATAGTATTTTTTAAACTCTGATTGATCTGAACTCTGAATGAAATGTGTTTTAAATATAAGGCATTTCTACAGAAAAAAATGTTTAATTAGCAAAGTTAGGAGTCCTGAGTGTAGTATCTTCTTTTCTTCCAGTCTTGTCCAATTACCTGTATTAAAGAGATTTAATGTGATTGGTTCTACAGGTATGCATTAGTGTATTCATTGTATCCATATGGGAGACAGCTTAATTCAAAGCGAATGATATTTGTCAAGATACAGCGTTACAGGGAAAATGTAACGTTAGCAGTCTGACCAAGGAATTTTGGAATATGTTGACATTCTTGCTCAAATATGCAATCAAACCCCAGTTTACTGTGTGATGGGCAGCAATGTTACCACTACAATACAGCACTGTCCTGAAAATAACTGGCCATCCTACACTGGGATAAAACAGTTTTATAGAATTTTAGGCTGTCCTATGTTTTTGAACATTGTGCCTTCGTTGCAGATCTGCTGTTTGTAGACAACTGTGCTCATGATTGACACCTCATCAAAATGTATTACTGTAAATTGTTTTAAGCCTGTCAGCAGACGCTTATTATGTGACAAACAGCTGTGAGATTATTAGCAGTTGTCTGTACAGCAAAGAGAAAGCATTTACACGTTACTGAAATGCTTTATTTACTGTTTATCAAACTCTTGACATCACACCTTAATCTGAAACATATGCTGGGGCTAAACAATACTGGAAAAAATCACAGTGTATATATTTTTGATAAATGCAGAAGTGTTACCTGTTAAACTGTAAAATAGATGAAACAGATCATTGGCAGGAATGGTGTTATGAAATAGATGAAACAAGAAAGCATGCCTGAAGCACACCTGCTTCTTAACAAGTTGGCTATAAATGTAAAGGTCTCTTTTCTGTTTTCCATGACTAAGTTTTGGCACTCCGTCATCTCTGCCCTGTGCCTCAGCCATATCTCTTAATCTTATCTCTCTTACTTAGTATTTGGTGAGGGGTGTGACTGACCATCTAGCCCAGAGCAGAAGATTTCTATGTCTAGAATTTCAGTCCAAGAGTTCTCTCTCTTTATACACCATTCTCCAGTCATGCTATCTCTTTCCACTACTTCTTCTTCTAATTCTTCTTCTTTTCAGCTGCCCCCGTTTAGGGGTCGTAACACAACAGATCACATGTACATGTCTGTCACAAATCACTCCAGCCACGCTTCTCTACCCATTCCAACCTGCCTGCATTCTCTTCTTCACCTCTCTTCCACACTTCCCTGTTACTCTGAACTGTTGATGTTGAAGTATTTATATTCCCTTATCTTTGTCACCTCTACTCCCTGCATTCTAACTTTCCTCCCTTTCATTCACACTCATGTATTCTGCCTCACCTTCATTCCTCTCCTCTCTAGGGCATATTTTCATCTCTACAGGGTCTACTCAAGCTGCTCCCTACACATGCTACAGATAACAATATCATCAGCAAGCATCATAGTCCATGGGGATTCCTGTCTATCATCGTCTGTCAGCCTTTCCATTACTATTGCATACAAGAATGGGCTCAGCATTGATCCTTGATGTAATCCAACTTCTACTTGAAAAGCATTCGTCACTCCTACTGCAGACATCACCACTGTAAGACTGCCCTCATATATATGCTTTCTCCAAGTCCACAAAGGCACAATGTAACTCCTTCTGACCTCTATAATTCTCCATTGACATCGCTTCTTGGGATTTTGGCTAAGATAAAGTATAGTATCCGTTCATTATGTTAACTGATTAATATCTGTTAATTATGTTAACTGATTATTCTAACTAAGATCTCAAGGATGCTAGAACCTATCCTAGCTCTCATAGGATGCAAGACATGTTATGACCTTGGACAGGTCACCAATGCATAGCAGAGAGACACACACTCACACACACAGTTACGCCTAGGCAGCAATTTAGTTTTTCCAATTCACTTAACGTGCATGTCTTTGTACTATGGGAGGAAACCAGAGAACTCAAAGGAAACCCATGCAGACATAGAAAGAACCAGGCACCAGCTGGAAATCAAAGCTAAAGACAAATCAGTTGTGATATAATTAACTATTTGAGACCCTAGCTTGGAGGCAGGAAGACTGTAGTAAAATATGTATGTCTGGAGAAGGTTGACTAACACTAATATTCAAAAATGTTTTTGCATTAGATATTATATGTTCAATATGTGTTCAAGACACTGGACATGTTGAGATATTTTGTCTTTAGTCCACTTTAAAGGATAAAGCTAAGTCACATTGGGAGCAGCGAGTCAATAAGATATTCCATGAAGATGCACCTTTATCTGAAAAAGCAGACACAATATGTACTCAGGTTTCCTGTCTGAGGACCAAGGAAAAGGAAGTTTAGGTTTTAGGGGGAAGAAGAGAGGAAGTCCAAAAGTGGACACAGAGAGCAGGTACTCAATAAGATCAACTGCTGACCCCTATGTCGTAAGTAGCAGTGAAAATGGTACAAATCCCTTAATTTTGCTGGTCACCAAAAAGTAGCTGCATATACTCATGCATGTTAATGTCTTCCTCTCTCTGCTTCAGTGGTGTATATTCTTAGTTAATAGTATTTGTTTTTGTAGTTTGATTAAAAACAATGCATTATCGTAATGAGTGGGTAGAATTAAAAAGCTCAATAATATCTGAGCATGACGCAATGCACCAGTGATTATATCACTAATTAAACTGCCATTCTAATAAACAGAATGGATTAACAATTAAAGCAGTAATCAGTTGTCATGGCACAATTAAAAACAGTGCAGTATTAACATATTAACAAAACCCTTACAAAAATGTGCATATAAATGGCTCTTTAGCTGATAATGTACACAAAGGTCTTGTAAAAGGGACTGCGACCTTTGCATATTAATATTCATTAAAATTAAAGGGTTTATTTCTATTAAGCTATCAGATATACTGCCATATCATAGAGAACCGTGTTTTTTTTCCCTTTTTGAAAAAAAGAAAAAATGAAAACTATTTGAAAATATTTACAATTCACTAGTGTGACAAAAACCAACAAATTATAATAAATCCTTCTGTTCAGAGAAGGCAGCTTAACTTCGCTCTCATATGCTGAAACTATAAGGACTGTTTCAGCCCTGCTTTTAACGCACAGTAAAGGGCAGCCAAAGAAAAGAAAGGTTATTTACATTTCACTCTGAGGAGAATTATCATTCAGCATTGTTCAGCTCCAGTTCTTCACAGGATCCACTTTTGCTTAACCAAAAACATCTAAAGTTCAATGATGGACTTAGCATCTACCATACATATACTGCTTACCTTGCTACAAATTTTGGCAAAATATCTGTAATCACCACACTTCATCATCCTTTTTTTTTTTATTTGTAGCAAACATAAATATCAAAGATTTGATAAAGAATTTTTTTGTTTAATAGCTGAGCTATTCCACTAATTCCATTCAATCATTTTAATGCACAACAATTTACCAGATCAAGTAGATGAAAAAAGATGGACTCTCTCTTATTACTTAAGAAAAGACATGTGATATCATAATTTACATTTCTAAAATGAATACTGGCTAACAAAATGCAAATTAGCCTTGCAGTAAAATGCAATAAATTGCAGTAAAAAGAGCACTTTCAAAACTTAACAAGCTGCAGACTGAAAGGAAACATGGCCCCAACAGGAATGCTCTCAATTAAAACAATAAAAATGTTTATAAATCTCCTTCAGGAAGGAAATCCAACATGGTGTGTCATGAGATGGTGTTTGGATGGTTATAAATAATAAAGATTAATCAAAAATGGGATGGTTTTAAATAGGAACATGCAGGTGTACCACAGAAGATGTCAAGGGTAGAAACGAAACAAACCAAATGAAAAAGTGTACAGAAACACTGTGTCTGACACAGAACTGTGAGAAATGGGATGAACAGAAATGTCAAATGAAAAAAGTTCTTACACCTAAACAGAAGGTACTATAAAATTAAATTAGGGAGTTATGCTGGAAGCCTTGTCTGGAGCTGTTGTAATAAAACAAAGATGAATGTCTGAAGAAAACCAATCAAATTCACCCACTGAATTATGAAGTCAGTTTAAGGAACAGGTGAGATGGCTGTTTTCTTAAAAAGTCATTACACATGTGTAAACTGAAATTTTGGAAGCTTGGCTAATCATTTTAAAGGAGCATAATGTTCACAGAGCCACAGAGCAAAGTGTGTTAAAGCTTCTGTTCAAGAAAGCCATATCAACTCAATAACAATAACCTACAAGCAGTCCGGATCTCAGTCCCATTTGTCTTGGAAGTTAAATAAATGGTTTGTGCATGACAAGACTCCTTTCTGAAAAGCTGATAATTTTGCTGCTGTTCAAGAAAGCTGGAAGAAGCTTGCTGGAGAATACTGTTTTAATTTGTAAAGGCCATGTCTCAAAAATAGTTATATAATAAAGAACTGTTGTTTTGTTGTTGTTGTTGTTGTTTTTTTTTTTTGTAGATGTTTCCAGCAATTTTTTCTCCAAACTGAGCAATTCCATAATGTTTCCTCAAAATAATTTTTTGATCACGGCCTACGGTCTTGTCTCTTCAGATCTAAAACATTATTACATAAAACTACACTTCAGAACTGTACTTTAGGGCATGAAATAAAATACTGGGAACTGAAAAATTATTTGAATTATTGAATAGCTGTTTTTGTGTATAAACATCTGCAGGCCACTTAGAAGTATGTTCCATGCTGCTATACAGTTAGAGACTAGTGAACTGCAGACTCATTCCACAGATCTTTATCAGTAGCTGGTTCCTAGTTTTGAAGAGCTATGGCCACTGGTCTCCCACTGATGGTAAACATGACATAACACTACTGTTAACCAGGAGAGTATCATACCTTCCACAGTTCCAGAACCCAAAGTAAAACTACAGGCAGATATAGGGCGCTCAAGAGCTCAAAGAAAAATAAAAATGAGCTGGTGACCACACAGAGACCCCACAATTTTCAAAATCACAAAAACAAGACAATTTGATCACTACAGCCAGTCTAGACTAATAATACCAATAATACCAGAATCACTTTCTCCACCATGTCAGTGACACAGCTGTGCAGCTAATGGTCCACTGCCCAAATAAGACCTTGTCCACAGTGGATTTAGGGGCAGAAATTGACCAACAAGAAATAAAACACAGAAATGATACTGGTATATCATGACATCCTACAAAGGTGGTGTCCCCTGACTATTGCACTATACCTAAAATAAAGTGGTTCTTTGACCTCTCTTTCAGATTTATTTGAAAAAAATAAAGAGACGTGCAACAAGTTGAACCAGTCTGATCTCTCTGCCCAGGAACAAATGATGACTGCCATTATATGAAGGGAGAAAGAACAACATTATGACAGCAGTTATAAAGTCATATCATAAAATATAGGAAACAGTTGTATTTAGTGGCACAAAGAAAGAGTTGAGTTCTAGCCACAGTCTGCCACTAGCTAATTAGCCTCTTCAAATGTTCTTGACTGGAACTGAAATGGATCTCCAGGAAAAAAAAAAAAAAAAGGTTACACTGTTACACTGATTAGATGGAGCAGAGCTTTTTTTTTCAAACTATTAGCTGTGCTAAAATGTCCTCTACATGAAGTTGATAAGCAGATCTGAACACTGATGAACATTCGGTCATAATTTTTTGTGCATTCGCATTAAAATCTGAGATGAGTAGATTCAGTTGAACATCCATTGCTGTGTGCTATTGCATGGCACTAGCCCTTTTTTCTTTTTTTTTGTACAATAGCACATTGTTCAGGACACAGCATACTAATGTCCTCTAACACACTCTTTGGATATAGAACCATACCACTTCCTGCATCTTAACACATCCAGCTGTTTTTGAGCAGGCAATTGGTGCACTCAGTCATTATGCTAAGAGAAAAAAAGTAATTGGTCAACTTGTTTATAGCTAATGAACTGCATTCTCACTCATAAACAAGTATTCTGAAGGGAAAATTTTGTCTGCAAATTGTCTCATTTTTTTAAACTTAAACTATGATTTGTTATGGCATTATTTTTAGCTGCAGTGAAGGTGTTGGTAATTATGGGTATATCTGATTCAATCAGCAACCCCTTTTTAAAATCCTTTTGGGATTACTATCTGTCCGTCCGTCCGTCCGTCTATCCGTCCGTCCCTCCATCCATCCGTCCATCCATCCATCCAACCATCCATCCATCCATCCATCCATCCATCCATCCATCCATCTATCTTTCTATCTATCTATCAATTTGTCTACCAATGAATGATTAGAGCCACAGAATGAATGCTGTATTCCTTTTATGTATTCCTGTATTCCTGACATATCGTCAAAACACCTTTTCATGTTTGGCGCTAAAAAACGTTTGACATATCAGATCATTTATGACACTTTGATTTAACAGCTTAGGGACAGCACGACTCATAGACTCTTGGGAAATACTTCTACTGTTCCTTATTTCCCTCTGGAACGTCCATGATCCAAATAAACCAATGGAAGCATGGATTTTGACATCGTGGGGTATGTTAGATAATGGTTAGTTTGATGGCTAATACATGACTCCAAAGTGTTGCATAAATTGGGAAAGGTTTCTCTCTGCAGCCTGCACTTACTGTGTCATTGCCCACTGCAAACATATCTTCACATCTTCTGAAGTTGATGCTAAACAGAATTAATTCGGTGGCTCTGATCATGACTCTTATGAAAAAACATTGCTAAAGCCTAAAAAATGACAGTATAGGACAGGGTTAAAAAGAAGATATCTTTTTGAGCATAGTTAACAATCATTGACTATATATTTTAACCTGCCATTGTGGTGATAAGCACTCTCTCCCAAATGTGCATGCAGCTGTATCTTTAGGTAAAGCTGTGTTTACCATTTTCATATTTTTGAAAGGTCTAATATCCTTTATATAACCTACACAGTATGCTAATAGACATCAATTAGCCAACTGTGAAAAAGATAATTTTTGACCACATTTATTTAGTTTTGACCACCTTTTGATGTCACAGAATAATGTAAAAAGCCAGTAAATGTCATGGCAGATACTTTTATGTTTGATGTCATGACTTTAGCATGTGATTTTAGCTGTTATGATATCAAACATGAAGACATTGAACAGTACTGGTAATGCTATAAAGCAGGGCTCCAGTAAAGTCTTACCATCAGATTCATACATCAGTCTCAACTGCATTTCACATAATAGGACTAAGCGTGATACTGTGAATCCTAAGAAGAGTGGTGTTTATCCAACTGTATATGACTGGATCACTGGTTTTTACAAGCACAATTGTTGTATTATGAATAACAGATTATGTATGTTTCTGTCGTTCAGTGCATGTAGTTCTTATGCAAGAGTTTGGTATGCATAGTGACTGAAGTGCTCTCTCTCACTTTCCCTCTCTCTCTTTTTCGTTACTGTCTCTGGTGACAAGAAATGAAACGCAGTGAGCTCGGCCTGTTGCCATGGCAGCCAAGGGGCACTCATTAGCAACCTTCCTTGGTGGGGCTAACACTGTACTTCCACACACATATACATACACAATAGACACTTACATATAAACATATATGCACATAGTGACATTCTATGCATGGACAGATACCTATTTCTGCACGCGCACACACACACACACACACACACACACACACACTCACACACACACACACACACACACACACACACACTCTATGCATAGTGAGAGCAACATAGTGAGAGCAACACAGAAAGGTGCTAGAATGTCAGGTGAGATGTTTCAGATGGTGTGCTTGCTACTAGTCACCCACTCTCCAACCCAGCCAGCTTCTACTTAGGGCCTGACATGGCAGAACAACACCAGAACATCTCCCTGTCAGACAGGGTTCAGACTTATGGACTGATGCTCTACAGCAGAATGTCCACTCCAATTCTTTGGGTACCCACGTGTTTGGATTTGACAGAAAAAACCTGGCCTGGGCAGAAGCAATGGCAGCGTTACTCTGCAGCAACTTTTCTAGAAGATGCAGTCAATTCATCATAATCTGCCAACAGTAGAATACCTTGAAAATCTTTATTGCCAGTGTACAAGTACAAAAGCAAGATTGTGGCTCTCATTATGTTTGTACTGAAGATGATAATATAAAAAATAGAAGATTAAAAGAAGCGAGAGACACTCATCTCTGATTATTTAACATATTTTCACATTGCACCAATATGAAGTGATAAGTAAATTGCTGATTAGAATATTTAACAGAAATGCAAGTACAGCAGTATATTAACAACAGCATTATTAGCCAAACAGAGCACTGACAAAGTAGACAAAATGGTAACTGAGAAGGTTAGCTGATCTTGATATGGTTTAAGAAGGTTTTATTATAATACCAGTATATATCATCTGGGAAAATGTCAATGTTCAATAGAATCATTCATATTACAGTAGCAGTAGTAGTAGCTAGTGGGGCAGGCAGTAAATCTAGCAAGTAGTCTTGCTAATAGAGGTCCTTTAATACATCACAAAAAAGATATACATACAAACACATTTTGATCAAATGGAAATAATCTAAATGGAATAATCTTGAATAATCTAAATCCTCTAAACGTTTTTAACATAAATTAAGTTAATATAAGTTGAGTTCTGCTGAATAATATTTATGCCAATGGTCACATTAGCTTTGAAATATTAACTTCTTAAAAAGTAGAAAAACACTCTTAACCCTAATGTTAATATAACGAAACTGAATTCCAAACATTTTGCCATAATTTGCAGACAAAGCATAGGTAAAGCATCTTCTTGTTTTGGATGAGTTTCTTCTTTCTGCTTATTCTGTGGACAAAACACCAAACACGACCCCTGTTTTTCCACGTGCCCCTATTGCCCCCACACTGCACAGTATCACATATTCATTAAAAATCAATATTTCAGGGTCCTTAACGAGAATATGCAAATGATCTGTGGTGTGCTTGGCTGCTCTGTGGGAAAATTCAGCAGGTATGGGGCTTATTATTAAACACACAGATAGAAAAATGTGCACACAGCCTCTAACACTTTCGCACACTCCACACACACATGCTTACCGCAGGTAGTTTGACAGTGGGACCCCAGAGAGGTTATTACATTGCCTATACATCCATCTCCCACCAAATTAGCATAAAGGAGCGGAACAGTTTGGGTTAGAGCAATACCTCTCTTTTTTCCCCTTTCATAGACATGCAATTGCACACACATATACTTCTTTATTAATATAAACAGTATGTGTGTGTATGTCCAATTGAGAGAGAGAGAAATTTGTGAGGTGTATATGTGTGTGTGTTGAATACATCTCACTCATGCATTAAGTCTCTCACTGTAATTCTCCATGATTATAATGCTGGCTGGCTCTGATCATAATTAACTCTGATTAGGAGTCTCTCTCTCACCCCTCTTTCTGTCTTTCTCTCTCTCTTTACTTTTCTTTTTCTGTTCCTTTCTCTCTCTCTCTCTCTCTCTCTCTCCCTCTTTCCCCCCTCTCTCTCTCTGTCACTCCTTCTTTCTCTTGCTCATCTCCCCCTCCCACTCGCTGTCTCTTAATCACTGCCTTTATAATAGACTGCTGAGTGCCCATTAATTTTAATACCATTTTGATTTGATTTTCCTTCTCTCTCAAATAGCAGGTGCTGTTATGATCGCAGGCGCTCAAAGCGCAGGGTTAGCTGACTAAAGCTGACCTGCTGAAAACTGAAGGGAAGAAAAAATGACCTAAACTAACCTTCACACAGTGGCCAGAGTGCAGCGTAAAAAAAAATGATTAAAGCAGATTCCAATCACAATATTGGAGGCTGCAGTCGGACCACCAGATTTAAATAATTGATTAATTCAGTTCCACCATGCTGGCGCAAGGAAAACAAAAAAGGCATAGGGTGTGGAGGAAGAGAAGCACTGTTCTATGTTTGTAAAAGTGCATCCATACAGTTTATAGAAAAATATACATTGTAATAATAAAGAGAAGGCCCAAATGTTTTATTTCTTCTTCACTTACCATTTATAATTCAAGGACTATGTCATTGTCAGTGATATCTATAATCTTATTAATTGTAGAATTATTATGCTATGCTATTGTTACTGCAATCAGCCAGATGTGAATAAGTGAGGTCAGATACTCAGGCTCTGGATCAGGTCTCTCAACATATCCCAGGGTGGTGGTGGTCTAGTGGTAGGGTGCTTACCTATGGACTTATGTCTCAAGAAGCACTACCACCACTGGGTCCCTGAGCAAGACCCTTAACCCTGAGTGTCTCCAGGGGGACTGTCCCTGTAATCAGGACATGTAAGTCGCTCTGGATAAGAGCGTCTGCTAAATGCCATAAATGTAAATTTAAATATCCCAACAGTGTATGATGGAGCTCTAACACTCCAGAGAATACAGTTCCACTTCTCTATAGCTTAGTAATGGGGTCTTTCATACCCCTTTAGCCAACACTTGGCATTAGGCATGATGACCTTAGCCTGATATTTGCTTCCTCCAGCACTCACAGAACTACTAGTTCTTCTTGCTCCCAGGTGGATTTGGACCTGAATCGCTGCCAATTCTGGACTTGATACAGGTGTACCCAGTCTAAGCCTCTGTTCTGCTGAATCTCCTCCAGGCGATGTGCTCAGCTCTGTTCAAACTTATAAGTGACCATTCTTGTCATTATGAAACACGGCAAAGCAAACAGTGAAACACAATGAAATTACACCTCTGCATTTAACCCATATACTCACACACGTGCAGCAGGCAGCTATATAGAAAGTGTCCAGGGAGCAGTGATCTGGACAACCTACTGGTCTGGGATTCAAGCCCTCAATCTTCCAATCCTGGGGCCAACTCCCTAATCACTAGGCCACCGCTGCCCCAGAATTATCTGGACCTAAAACATTAGGATAAGGCTAATTATAAGCATAAGATATTCATCCATATACAATAAATATATATTGTAATTTGTACAAGATGTCTCATCCATAAGCAATTAACATATGTATATGTAAGATAAAATAATCTGAAATGGTCACCAACCATGACTATTTTCATATCTTTAGGCAACATATTTTTGCTGCAAAATATGTTATATAAAGCAAAGAACAATAAAAACAAAAAATAATTTCAAATAATTAGTTGCCCTAAAATATGTCAAAAGAAAACCATGCAAAAACCCATGCTTGTTGGTGAAAGTCTGTCTTAATTGAAATAAGGTATGAGAACAGGATTCTGATGCACTGCCAAAGTACGGGGAGAGACATGAACAGGATCCTAATGCGGGTCAAAATTTTCCATGCTGTGGAAGTTTGACCATTTTTGTGAGTTAAGTCATTGTTATCTTTGTCATTCCACAATAGTGGTCTTCCTCACTGATCCACCTGGGTTAATATTGATGCTAGGTAATGATAGCTCATGCCGTTTGCCCCCAATAACTATTAGTAGATCAATATATAAAAATAAACTTAAAGTTACAGTCATATTAGATATAAAAAAAAAAAACATTAAGAAATGCTATCATTAATGTAATGTTAACATCTAGTCAGTGTATTCATTACTGAATACAACACCTATATGTGAAAGGTGCTCTGATGGGTTGCCTTTCTGTTAAGGGTTGATTTTACATTGTCTGGGTTTGTTAAGAGAGGCAGGACAAAGGGAAGTATGGGAGGAACACAGAGAGAAAAAGAAAGAGATAGAGAGAAGGGGGTAGACCTGTGGGAATACCTCTGTCTCTTAGAGGATGTAGATCTGATGAAACATCCTGACACACACACACACACATCTCCCCTGAGGCAATATGCCCTCTCATTCTCTTCTCCCTCTCTCTCTCTCTCTCTCTCTCTCTCTCTCTTCTCTTTTCTCACTCTCCTTGCTCTCATTCTCTTTTCTTCTGCTCTCACTCGCCTGCTAACTCTCTCTAGAGAACTTGCCCATGTTAACGAGGCTTTTGTTCGCAGGAGTTATGACATGCAGAAACACACACCCACACACGCGCACGCACTCACACACCCTCTGGCTCAAGCTCGTCGTTTAGTGGGTCAAAGTGGGTTTGTTTTTTTTTATGTTTTTCCTGCATGTAAACAATGAAGAGTGAGTAAACAGGAAGCGAGAGCTCCGCTACTGCAGAGGTGTGAGAGTTCCCTTAGAGACAGATGGTTTAGTCATCTGAGACGTGGTTTCTAGCAGGCCCCCGAGCCATAAGATCGCCTCCATTTCTGAAGTCTGCATGTCCGCTTCACAGACCTGCTTTAACGTCCTTCAGTGGCTGGGCTGTGGAGGTCAGAACCAGGAGGAATATGTTGTCACTGTAACAATATTTTCACTTTGCAAGCCTTATACCTCAATTCCCATTTCTATTTTTGCCATTTTTTCCTTCAATTCGATCTTCTTGCTTTGCAGGTTCACATGTCTTTGTAAGGCCTTTTTGGAAATGCAGCTCAAATCTGATCTTTAAGCATATTTGACATAAGTATAAAAGAGTTTTTGAAATTGGCATAAATAAAACTATTTTCACACCACCTTTGTTAAAGACTAAAGACTGTAAATATTAATGAGGCTATTAGTTTTTAACCTAATGTCATCTGCTGATAAGGCCATCTAATGTGATGTATTGGTCATATATAACACATTGTGTTTTGGCAACCTTCGGATACAAATTGAAGTGAAAGTGAAAGTGACTGTTTGCTGTTGTAAAAACACAACACTGCACGAAGTGATCCACTTTTGTCAGCAATATGAGCGATTTACTGAAATGTGATGCAGTGATATCTGAGCAAACAGAGATATGCTAACAATAGAGTGGGTCTCTAGAGCAATATCACTGCCATTCTGAGCCACTGAACCGAATGAAAAGTGACACTGACATGCAATTATAATCTTCTTTAAAGTCAAAGTGTTCACACCCCTAATTTCTTCATATTTGGCTCCTTTCTTTCTTCCTTTAATGTCTTGTTGAGAAATAATTCTCCAGGTTTCCTGAAGGACAAAGTTTTTGGCTCTCATTTTCTGCCTTGTCCCTGTACCTGACCAGTTTCAGAAAACTGTATTTTGTTCGTTTCCACACAGTGACCCATGTAAAAATCGTTTTTTAATTACCATCATGGATCTTTCAGTTATTATTTATTATGGGTGTCTCTCTCTTTAGTCTATTCTTCTGGAGATGAAGTGCGTGTCCAGTTGGGTTAAGATTTGGTGACAAATATTTTTGGCTCTGTATTTTGGATAATTGTCTTGCTGCATGATAATATTCCTCCCAATCAGCCTTCCTGTACCTTTGAAAAAAACTTTATGACTTACATAACAAACAGATAGTTTTCATAGTAATTGGATTTTGTTCATGCATTCATGTACATTTATTAGACCTGCAAAATTTAGCATTTAGTCTTTAGCATAAACAAACACACCCTAAAACTACCTATATCTACACATCCTAATCATTAATATTACAGGAATGACAAATGAAAACTACCAACAAACACACCACCAACAGAAATCTCTACTGCAAAGTACATGAGCTCTAAACCCTAAACCCATCATTAGTGGTGAAGGGAAAAAACATTGAGATATTTGCTGTTTACTGGCAGGGTCCTCTCATTAAATTTCTGCTACTTTGCCAACATAGGATGATGACGTTATATGTTGAAGAAAAAAAAGAAAACAAAACAGGAAATTGCATCTGACCATTTGATTTAAGACTATGTGAATACAAATCAGATACATTTCCGATCAAGGACCACAAATAAAACTGGCTCAGATCTGATCAGAATGAATGTTCACATTTGGATGCAATTTGTACAATATTTAATTTGGAAGACGTTCTTCATTTATTTTTCAAAAGTATTTAAAGCCTATTTCCAGAACTAATCACATCATGATGTGATATTTCATGTCATTGCATGCATTGCTATGAATTTTTGAGCGACTCTGCAAATAAAGTCTGCTAAAGCCTGCTTCCCAAGTGGCCTCTCTAGAAGTTCACCCAAAGTCTGCAATATCTTCTTAAAGAACTACATACTGGGTAGCGTTGGACAGCTCTACAACCCTCTGTGATATGCGTATTAATGTTGTGCGTCAGCAAATCTGGAGAAGATTGAGCAGAACTGATTGTGTCCAAAAGTAGGAGGTAATATGCAGTATGCAAAATGAACTTCTCCAGTGCATCAAAGAAAGCCTGAGGATGTAGTGCTCAGACCAAAAAAATTCCAGCATGGAGTCATAACAACCCATACTACAAAGTGGAAAAGCTGCTAGTGTTATTGGAAAACAAAGAATCAAATAATATGACTTATAGGATTTGTCTGATTGGCTCTGTCTTGAATTACAGTTGATTTACAGTAAAGGATAGTATTTGTGGCATACGGGATACTTTGCTGTGTATTGATATGAGAAGCAGCAAGCAATATAAAGAACAATTATGTGTCTTGAATACAGCAATGGGCAATTTTTCAAGCTAAGGATGCAACTGCATCACCAAAGTCTTGTTGTGTCAGATTCTACAAGAAATGTAATCTTTTTCTAATCTAACGCCTATATCATGAATGACATTCAATGCACATGAATCTGAGATACTTCTGAAAAACTGTTTTCGCTATCAACCTGTAAGTGCTTATTGGAGCAACAATTGCTTTTTATTGTTGAAATCTATGTTTCATTTTCCAAACAGCTATATTTTTGAGTGATTAACATCATAAACTCAACCAGAAAAAGTGATTTAAGTGGTTAGGAGAGTTCTGCCCACTTCAATAGGCTTTGTTTATTGATCAGGATTCACAAGATGATAATGATCTGAAATCCCAACCTTAAGCTGCCCTGATAAAAAAAAAAAAAAAAAAAACCTGTTAAAAAAGTAAGAGAGAAAATCCAGGGTTAGCTCAAATTAAGCTTAAAGTTGGCTGACTAAACAAGAGATCTTACTTTCCCAGATAGGTCCCTGGCCTTCCTTTATGTTTCACGTCATGTCTTTGTTTTGGTTTGGTTTTCCCATGCTTTTGTGCGGTTTCTTTATAATAAAGTCAACCTAACTCTTTTATCCTGCAGTATTGCCTTGTGCAACATTTGGAAATAATAGCTTCTGACAGAGTGATAGTGACAGTCTCTGAACATGACTACAAAAAGCAAAGACTACAAAAATAGTGAACTATAAGAGCAGCTTTGAGCAAGGAATTGCTGAAAAGCTCTGCAATCTGAAATGGTGAGTCTTTCATCTGTTATTCTCTATCATTAAGTGACTCGAGTGGATTCGATAAAAATGCTTTCCATTCTCTTGCCCTTTGAACATTTAAGGCAATTTCAAACTCTTCTTCACTGGAACTACTCTCATTCTCTTTTTTGCAAAGATCTAGGTGGATATGTTTAGAATTAATGCATTTATTCAGCACACAATAGTTGGAATGATGCATACACTTTTCTAATCCATTAAATGCCGTTAAATCAAAATTGCTGTGCAAAGGGCATGATGCACAATCCAGCTTCAAAATGAGAATCAGGTGAAGGTGAGCAAAGGACACTAAACTGTGTAGAGTTGCTGTATGCATGTCTGGGGCCTGTCTCATAAAGCAGATATTCTTTCTTAAGGGGGGGGTAATTAACAACTACAACTTTTGCACCAATCAATACAAGCTGCTAACCAATCAGAACTTAGCATGTAAGTGAGGCTGACCTCTCCAGTCTCTCTTTTTTTATATCAGGCAGTAGAAACAAGAATATTATTACTGCTTCAATAAACCAGTAATGCTGTTACAAATTGTTTACTTTTTTACATAACCACACAGTGTGATTCTTGAAATTGAGAATTATGAGGATGAGGATCTATGAGGCTTTATGAGGCTACAAGTTATAAAAACGGCTAAAAGCTTTAAAAAGGCTAGAAATTTACTTCAAGCAACACAAACCCTTTAAGCTAGGCCAAAACATGATTTTATACATGGCTGCATTGTGAAATGCCTCAATGAAATTTTAAAGCTTTTTTCTGTACATGTTGTCTCATACCTTCATAGGGTAAAAGGCAGAAAAAACCCTATCCATCTCAATCCATCACCAATCCATTTCAAGGAAAACACAAAAAAATACACACCTAGGGGCAGTTTAGCATCTCCAATCCACCTGACATGCATGGATTTTGTAAGGTTGAAAAGGTTTTGTAGCATTAATAAAAGATGAGCATTAACCGCACTTTGGACAAAACTGTATAACCAATATATATTCAAGATGCTTAAGCCTTAAATAGAGTATGTAATTTAGTTATAAATGAGTGGAAAAAGTACAGCAAGAAAACAACCCAAGTATGCAGATGAGCATGTGCACATGTGTGATGAACCGCAGTACATGCAGAAACAAGGGTGTGAAGAGTTGAAACGTGCCGACAGAGGGACAAGTTGGAGTGCAAAGAGGGGGGTGTGGTCGGTCTGTGTCTTTTTCACAAACAGGAACATCGAGCCTGACCAGCTGAAAAGGAGGGACCTCGGGGAGTCAGATACAGTGAGGAGAGGTAGAACAGCAGATGGTGGCGTACCAAGATAACAGACCACAGAACAGCTAGGCCCTTAAGGAGGGAACACTTGTTGTACTATATAATACCGGGGTCAGGGAGAGCATAGCTGTCAGACTTCGTGAACTGGCACACTCTGTTGTTTGTCAGGGATAGAATTTCGACCCAGAGCTCTGTAATGCTTTATTCATCTGTTTTGGAATAAACTTATGTTTGGAACCGAATATCTTCTCCTATTTGCTTCATTAAAGAACACGCAGGACTTGGTTAACACATAGCTGAGAAATGAGGTAGAATAACCAGAGTCCAACAATTTGGACTGTGGAAGAAACCAGAACACCTGGAAGAAACCCACACAGACATTGAGAGAACAAGCAAACTCCACACAGAAAGGACCCAGGCTATTACCCCTATCCTACACCACCCCCCAACACCCGGTGTGAGTCAAACAGTAGAGACAAAATTCAGGATGGCTGCACTTACAGCATGTTGTATAGTGTCAGTAACTATACAAGCAAGTCTGTTTCAGAAAACTAATACAAATAATAAAACATGATAATACAAAACCATTTGAGGTGGTGCAATGATTTAAGCTTGCACAATGCTAATATGTAGCCCTATAGGTGTATATGAATGTTCATATTCCTTCTAGTGCACTGATATTTGGACTTGGACTTTTCCATTTCTTTTTTCTTTCCTCTATTGCTTGCAAGCCTTGTCTTTTCTTTGTTCACTGATGAGCTTTGTGATTGGCTGAGCAGAGATGTGACCCTTGACCCTGTTCTTGCCAGCAATGAGGTAAAGGACTATTAGAATAGTTAATTATGAAAATTCATTAACAGAGCAATCTCAGAAGACTTCTCTCCCTCTCTCCCTGCTCTCCCTCTGTCTCCGTTTGGTGTAATTGATAGCTTGTTAATGAGGTTGTGATTAATATTCTTTCTCTCAGTGTGGCATCTGTGGTGCAGCACAAACATTGAGAAATTCAAACCAATCAGACAGCCGTCATCCTCATCTGAAGCTTTGTTAAACTTTATTGGGAAAGACAGACAAGATCTGCAGCCAGTTGCACCAGCTGAGTTTGTTTGTAGGCTAGTTTGGATATAAACTGCTGCAAGATTAATAAATGATCAAATTTAAACAGCCAAACAAGGATTCATTTTGAGTATGTCTTTGAGTGATGACTGACGCCACTATTAAAAAGTGGAGTGTTCACCATAAAAACTTTTGACTTGAGCAATGCTGCGATGGGCTGGCGACCTGTCCAGGGTGCGTCCCCCGTCCTCGCCCTGTGTGCGCTGGGTTGGACGTCAGCACTCCCCTGCGACCCCGTTTGGGACAAGCAGCAGATAATGGATGGATGGACTTGAGCAATGAAACATTTTAATGTAATTTTTTAATTAATTTATCGCATTCAAATTTAAATGCAGTTTTAATGATAACATTTTTTATGCTGCCTCATTATTGGCCATAAAACACAGAAAAATAATGCAGTGAACAGTGTGCAAAATATGCATATAACAGTGTACCAGACCATGTGATATTTCTAAGGTTACCTGTTGCTGTAGAGAATGATCTGTTACTCCAAAATATCTAGTCGAGAGTGGCTCTGTAATGATCTAGAGTAGTGGCCTCTCAGAAGCCTAGAAGTCATACAGTCCACACTTTTTGTTCCATCCTTATAATTGTTAGGTTGGACCAAAACAGGCTGTGGGGCATTGGGGGTGGGGGTTTTAATGGGCAATTTAGGCACTGGGGTGTCTCTGAGGACTGGTTTGAAAACCACAAATTTAGTGGATGGCAATACAAATTCAACAAACCACAGAATAGAGTTTCTGAAAACCAAGGAGGATAAAGTTGCTTTATCTCAGCACTTTAGGAAAACTATTCACAGAATGAAAGACAAAAACCTATTTAAAAGTAACATTTAGCAAAAGCACCTGTTAAAACCATACTGAAGAAGGACTAAACACATTTTTTTTCACAATACTGATCGTCCTGTTAAAGTCTGAGTAGACTGATACATCAGGGTGATGAGTAAAGGCTTGCATAAAGGAGAGTGAAGGAGCTCTTTTCTGAGGTGACTAAACTTAAGAGACTTCTCAGAAGTGAACATATGCATAAGTTTTCAGCTCAGTACAAATGTTGTGCTGGACTGTTTGCATTTTACAGCATAATGATACATAAATCTGAAAATTAATTTGTAAGCATATAGCAATTTCTTTAACAAATATGTTATGATTCGCTTTTGTTTAGTTTAGTTTAGTTTAGTTTAGTTTAGTTTAGTTTAGTTTAGTTTAGAGCGTAGCAAAAATGGGACATTATGCTATATGTTTGGGGGGGGAAAATCAGAAAGCAGGTACTGTGAACACAATTCCTGTTTCTGTAATATTCCACCAAAAACTTTTTCAGTTGCACATATATATTTAGGAGGTTAATGACGTTTCACAAAAAGAAAAGACATGAGTGTATGTCTTCATGAGACAGATGAAGGTCCTCTTAGGGGATTGTGGGAGCAGCAGTGTGGTAAGCCAAAAGGTGAGAATTTCATTCAAATGAAAAAAACAGTTTATCAAACAAGATTTACATGAGTACTGTCCACCAACATAACACTTACGGCATTTATCAGACACTCTTATCCAGAGTGACTTACATTTCTTTACTACAGCGACAGTGCCCCTGGAACAACTTTGGTTTAAGGGATTTGCTCAGGAACCCAATGGTGGTAGTGCTGGAGGTGAGATTCAAACCTGTGACCTCTTGGTTTGTAGGCGCGTATCCTACCACTAGACCACCACCACCCCGGCACACTTGGGATTTGGGTTGTCAGGAAGTTCCCAGTTGATCTTGACCTTACTTATAAAGTTAGCCTAAATGATGTTAAGCCTTTCTGTTAACAGCTACAGTAGCAAGAGTAACTTTGTTGTCTTGTTGTCTTATGTTGTCTTGTGTCTTGTGTGTAGCACCAGGGTCCTGGAGGAACGTTATTTCATTTCACTGTGTACTGTGTATATGGCTGAAATGACAATAAAATCTTACTTGACTTGACCTGACTTGACTTTAGCACCGGGAGAGTAACATCTGGAGGGTGGATGCAGATCTCAGTCAGGTCTGATCAGCAACTCCACACAAAAATATACTAAAATAAACACTATGAGTTAAATACTGTGCAAAATATCAGCTTATCCAGCAGGACATAAGCATTTAAAACTGCATCTGTGATAATCCTTTTCTGTTAGTGTATGTGAGCTGGTATGAATTGTGTTTGTGTCTCAAGTTTAGAAGTAGCATTCAGGCCAGATTGGGTCAAAGTACTGACCAAACTCTGCATAAGTGCATTACAAGGCAAGCCAACAGCCCCCTGAACACACACACACACACACACACACACACACACACACACACACACACACACACTTGGTAGCGCACTTAGACAAAGCAGTTCTATCTGATTTATATCTCGCTCACACAGAATTCTCTGGAGGCGTTCCCTATAATTAGAGTTTTCTAATCTATAGAAGGCTTATGATCTATTTAATCTATGTCTACACTCACAGTCTTCCAAGGCATGTTGGGTAAATGTATCTTTTCTAAAATAAAAATAAAGCCTGGATGATTCACAGTAGAGGGGTAGAGATAAGCTGTAAAGTTTTCAAAGTCTCAAATTGCATACTGAAGGCTCTAGATCAACAGATCCACTGACAAATGTTCATGTGTGTGTGTGTTTGTGTGTGTGTGTGTGTGTGTATGTGTTTAGTTTTTTAAATGTTATATGCTGTGATTTCTAATAATAAGCACTTCCTTGGGTCCTTATTAGTTATACACTAACTTTACAACTCTGCTCTGTGAGGTTTGTGTTGCAGTAAAGAGGAGTTAAGCAGCACTTCCTCCCACTGGATCATTTTACTAACACAACAGTCAGTCTTCATATTTGTGTCCCTGATGAGGGGCTTATGAACTGATCAATTGTACTGAAACTGAAACTGTGAAATTGTGAGCTCTTATTATTAAAATGTATTTATTCTGATTATTATTATTTATTCTGATTATTATGGTGGTCAACTACTTAACCCCAGTGCTGGCTTACCATGCCCTCTTCTGATAAGCATGAGTCTACAATGAAGGGTAATATTGCAACAATGCACTTAAATGTCAGAGATATAAATTAAGCCTTTTCTATTTTGCTTATATATTTTATTCTTTCCTTTGTATCCACCCCCTTCATTTCTTTGTAAAGTGACCTAGGGTAAGAGAAATGTACTGTGGAACTATAAACAAATAAATAAACCAATGAATCAATATCAGCTTTTGTTGCTGATGCTTCTAATGCCGAATGCTTCTATTAGCTTTAGTTGAACTGAACCAGGTTAAATATTGGAAACACACATAAAACCAGTCGCCCTAGTTCATTAGAATTGATTTGAATTGCATTGGTCTGACAAAGGAGGAGTTGCTCAATAAAATTGGCTGGTAACACATGACATAAAATGTTCAAATCCAGCATTTAATATTTTCAGTGAGCATGACCACCCTAAAGAAACTGCATCAGAAAGTAGGCAGGGACTTTTCTTTTTATAGTGACAAAATTGGGATACAAAGTGTCTGAAAATCACGTTTGCTCTTATATGTATATTTTATTTCTTGTTGATATGTGACCTAAATATGCTTTTAACTGAGGGAAAATGTACCTGCCCATGCTGAAGTTCTATATTATTGCCCTCCAGGTTCTGCGCTATGAATAGTACGCCTAAAGCCTATATTGCACAGGTAAGTGTTTTCCTGCTCCAGCACAGTGGATGGTGCTTTTTCCAGTGTGCATGATGAAAGACAAAAGCTGCATTTCATTCTGCAAGGTCTCAAAGCACTGCTTCTATCTATACGCACTAAGCCTTTGGGAACTGCAGTTGATTAAATACCTTCATCCAATGTCATCATCCAACATGAAGTATCATGCACTCTTCAAGAGACTTGACCGACTTACTTTCCTTTACTGTACTTCAATCAACCTGATCCTCCTGAGTCTGTCCTCAGGTCTGTTTGACCAATAGCATCTCAGGTGTTCTTCATTCCAGCTTATAAGCAACAATTTAGCCTTGACAAGCATGCTTGCCCCAGCCATAGCAATCAGCTGGCCATTGTATGATTGACAGCTCCCCCAGCTAATGTGATGATGGCTAATGGGCAACTATCGTACATTATATGATATCAGATTATTCTTTCGTACAGTACAGTTTGCATATAAGACTATCAAAGGTTTTCTGTCTCCAAATATGTATTTTGAGAAGTTGCTAATTAAAACATTTAAACATTGTAGAAAGCTATTTTAGCCTTTTAAGTAAAACTAGAAGCTGACAAGACTTATTTCAGTCCCTTTATTATTGTGTGTTGGTTGTATCATGTGATGGTGGAGTCCTAATTATTAAGGTGGAAATGGAGAGTTAATAAAAATATGCATGTTTTATCATTGGGCTAAGGGATGATCTTAATGAGGCCAAAATCAAATGTCGCCATGGATCACATTTTGGGCAAATGTAAGCCTAAAATTTACTCTAAGCTCAACACTAAAGAAGTGAGAGAACAAAATTTTCTAAATAAAAGTGCTTTGTAAATTGAGCTAGATTTTTATCTATATTACATAGAATCTATTATTATTATTATCATTATTATTATTATTATTATTATTATTAGCTAATGTTGTGCAATGTCTGTGTAATAGGGAGCCATTCTGAATGAAATTGCTCATGAATGGAAAAGGTCCAAGCCATAACTGTTACATCAGAAATATGCTATGTGCCATTGCAAGCCTTTACGTAATGTTTGCTAAGATAATATGATTTTTTATATGGTATAGAATAAAGAAAAAACATTCAGAATATGCATTGCACATAAAACCTAACACAAACATACACACACAAAAGCACAAGCAATATACCTCTCCAGAGTGGCTTTGTATGAGATGTGTGAGTTTGACATTTATTTGACATTTCAGCTGATTCCTGTTTGAGGCAACAGATAATGGTTCAGCCATGTACACCAGACACTGAGCTGGAAGCACAGCAAGAAGCTGACTCGGTGAATATGTTTTCCTCAGGATTAGTTTTACATGGCAGGCTTCATTTACAGTAGGCGTTAACATTATCAAATTGTATATGATAACTTCTTATTGCTAAATATCCACATAAATGCTGAATGAGAACTTGTTATTGTTAAAATAGTGGTCTATGATGACTTATTGTTAAAATAGTATCTGCATAATGTGAAGGTAAATATTTTGTTAACATTTAAACTGAAAGATAAAAAGCAATAGCAGTATATTTGTCTATATTGTCTATTTGTCATTGTAAATACACAGAACACAGTGGCCCACAATAAATTGCATTCTCTGGATTTAACTCAAACACACTGTGCAGCAGTGGGCAGCCATATATTCAGTGCTGAGGGAGCAGTGCTTTACTCCAGTGTACCTTACCTCTGATCTTCTGATCATGGGGCCTAGCCCTTAACCACTAGGTCACTGCTGCAGTGTAGAAGTGAAGATAGTAGTTGAACCCATGATTTCCAGCTTATGAGACCAGCTCCTTACTTTTTGGCCACTCTAGCTGTCCTATATCAAAAAACCTCCATGTTTTGTCTGAAGTCTGTAAAACACATCAATGTTTATTTGACCTTGTAGGTAGTAATTTTACAGTGACTCCTTCAGCAAAGAACATGTATCTCAGTATAAAAACTAAAAAGTATCTGGTTATTATTGTTTTATAGAGAGCATAAAGACCCAGGTAAGGTATCATTCATCTCCAGTTATCCTCCACACCTTGTCTCATGGCTGGGCTTTGTTGAGGATCCTACACGATACATGATTTAAACTTTTAGTAGACAGCAGCTGTAACTATGCAAGTTATCAGTGTCTGGCCATGTGTGTGTGTGTGTGTGTGTATTGTGGAGTTGTGGAATACAGAAGTGACAGTAAATGACTCTCACCTGCAGATGGAGGATCATAATTACAAATTTCTGTTATTGCCATGGAAACAGCTTGTGTTCTCATAGTGACACAGGGTGGTTTGTGGAGGCACACATCTGTGTGTGTGTGTGTATATGTGTGCGTGTGTGTGTGTGTGTGTGTGTGTGTGCGTGTGTGTGTGTGTGTGTGTGTGTGTGTGTGTGTGTGTGTGTGTGTGTGTGTGTGTGTGTGTGTGTGTGTGTGTGTGACGGAGAACCTCACTTGTTCCTTGGAGACGTGATCTAATACCAGATTAGCTGGTTTCTCATAAATCAAGAAAATCACACACAAATACACACATCCAACATGCTGTGTGTGTGTGTGTGTGTGTGTCTGTGTGTGTGTGTGTGTGTGTGTGTGTCTGTGTGTGTGTGTGTGTTCTCAAGCCAGCGTCAAGTTGTCCTATGCCACATGGTGATACTCTCACAGAAATTGAACATTCACACACCGTGGAAGAGGAATACCCTAGAGCAATCTCTCGCTCTATCTCTCTCTCTCTCTCTCTCGCTCTCTCTCTCTCTCTCTCTCTCTCTCTCTCTCTATCTATCTATCTACCTATCTATCTATTTATCTATCTATCTATCTCTTCCTCTCTCTCTCTCTCTTTCTCACTGATATTGATATATATGTTTTATATCCGTCTGTCATTTCTCTCCATATCCCTGTCATTCTCTCTCTCTCTCTCTCTCTCTCTCTCTCTCTCTCTCTCTGTGTGTGTGTGTGTGTGTGTGTGTGTGTGTGTGTGTTTCTGTGATAAATAGCCTCAGAGAGCCCCTCCACGCCACACTAACCCCAGCCTCTACAATTTCTAATTTGGTTATCCATTCCTGCAGAGTGGCCCAAGGGTCTATAGCTGGGGAGACTATAGACCAATCACATTCCTTCATTTAAAAAATCTCCTAAAAGAATGCCATATGTGACATGGCCCAGTGCCAGCCATCATAATCTTCATGTTAATAGTATAGTATAGAATAGAATAGAATAGAATAGAGCAGAATAGAATAGAATAGAACAGAATAGAATAGAATAGAAGCACTGTACTTTATGATAATTACAGAAGATGAATGAATCAGTGAGTGATTTAACATGTACATGCAAATGGAAAATACACAGAGTGAAAAGGAAATGATAAAGTAAAATGAGTCATTTTCAGTGAATGCCTTCTAAAGCATGATTACTAGAAAGCACTTTAGGCAATATTTTTTTATTTATTCTTTTGTTATTTGACTCTTAAGTACCAGCTGTGTGTAGGCTGAACTCCCTCACTTTTTTTCCCTGGCACCCCTAACTCACACACATGCACACACACTCACACAGACCCACACACACACACACACACCCACACACACCCACACATACCCACACATACACACACACACTCTCACACAGACACATGCACTCTCACACACACGCACACTAGAGTTACACTTACTTGCTAAATCATGCTGTCCTGAAAGATCAGCAATATGGCCCTATACTGTGGATAGTTGCTGAGCGCTGGTTGCTGCTGTGGGTCGTTGCTGTGGGGTAGCTGACAGAGGAGTGACAGTACAGTGGTTCCTTGGGGGCTGAGAGGTTGGAGTGTTTACTACAGATCTTCCTACAGGATTGTTGCTGGGGGTTTGTTGTTGAAGTCTGTTACTGGAGGGTCTGGTCTTGTGGGATTGTTGCTGTGGCCTTTTGCTAGAGAGCTGATTTTGGAATTCTTACTGACAGTTTTTGTTACATGGTTGTTACTGAGGTGCTGCTAAAGTTTTGGTGCTTTGGGCTGTTTGATGTGAGATTGGTGCCGGGTGGGGTATTTGAGTGGGATTGTTGTTGTGGGGTTGTTGCTGGGGAGATTTTACTGTGAAGTTTTTTGGGGGAAATTGTGTTGTGGGGTTGTTGCTGGGGTAGTGCTAGTGTTGGGTTTTTAGTGGGGGTTATTGCTCTAGAGTTGTTGCTGTGAGGTTGTTGTAACTTTGAGATTTTTTAATGATGTGACATTGTTGCTGTGATGTTGCTGCAGGTTGTTATTATGGGGTTGTTGCTGTGATGCTGAATGCTGCAGGTTGTTGCTAGAGGGTTGTTGCTGTGATGTTGTTGCTACAGGTTGTTGCTATGGAGTTGTTATGTGGTTGTTGCTGCAGGATGTTGCTAAGGGGTTGTTGCTGTAAAGTTGTTGCTGCAGGTTGTTGCTGTGGATTTGTTGCTTTGATGTTGTTTCTGGGTGATTGTTACAAGAGAGTTGAAAAATCACAAATCTCTTGCTGTAGTTAATAGTGATGTTTGGAGTTGATTTTAATTTGATCTATTTTGAAATTACAATAACAAAGATCCTTTATTTTAGCAAGCCATAATTCCAAAGTTCAGATTCACCAAACTCCATTCTGGTATGATATACTGTTACATCAATCATTAAGGTTTATTCTACAGTGACATTTTACTGCAAAATGAGTAGCAGGTATATATTTTATTGTAACTACAAAAACACTTTCTCAGCATGAAGCTCATATAAATGAAAGCTGAAAACCTAAACGAGTGTCTTGGGAACTGACAAGTCACACATGTGTTAAGCATCAATGGTCCTGCACCAGGTCACACTGTGTCTCGT
Source organism: Hepsetus odoe (assembly GCA_017165825.1). Taxonomy (NCBI): domain Eukaryota; kingdom Metazoa; phylum Chordata; class Actinopteri; order Characiformes; family Hepsetidae; genus Hepsetus; species Hepsetus odoe. The sequence goes on from CM029387.1 coordinate 10,666,671, forward strand.
TTAACACAAAAGTCCGTTTTTAGAGAAGCCAGATAGAAATGGTGGAACTAGTGTGAGGTGTCAGAAGGGGCAATATCATTGTAACTTCATGATTTCAAGATTTAAGCAGTTTATTTCTCACATACACAGTTATAAGAGTACGACTTGCAGTGGAATGTAGCCTGAATTTCTCCTTAGACAGTGCAATGAAGCTTTAACTAATTCTAGTGATTAGAGAAAAACAAATTAGAGAAAAAAAATCATAAAATAAGATTTTAAAAATAGTAGAATTATATGTATAAGTGAGTATATGCAAATGCTGGGATATACAGAAACATTCAGAAATAAATGAATCCAGAAAATGTGAAACATTTAAAGATATGTCTGATGAAATCTTAGAAACGGTTACATTTGGTAGAGTTTCCCTTCAGTCAGGTCAAAAATCATTTAGAACCATTATTGGAAATCCAGGTGTTGGCTCAGACATTAAACTCTGACCTATGACCTCTAAGCCCTGGTCATCTATGGCTATAAAGCAGGTCAGAAGCTACAAGCAACTTGATGTTTGCCTTTAGTAATGCAAACATGTTTATCCCCATGCACAAACAAACACAGAGAGAGAAAGCAAGAAAGAGTGGGGGGGGAATCACTTGAATTTACTTGTCAGTCTAAACCAAATTAAGGCATATTCACTGCAAGTACAGCTTCAAACATCTATGAACAATTGCAGATGTACTGTAGACAAAGTCAAGTCAAGTCAGTTTTATTTCTACACCACATTTTACAACCAATGTTATCATATAGCAGCTTTACAGAATCCAGGTCTGAACCCCCAGCTTGCAAGCGAAGGGTGGTAAAAAGGAAGGAAAGGGAAGGAAATCTTTAAAACAGCAATAAAATGTGCGGGTGAGTTTACACACTTTACACGTTAACAGTAAGGCTGGGTATGAAGGGTATTAACCTTGATTAAAACTGAAATGAGGGATAAATGTTTTTAAATCGTTTGAAATGTAGGTTATTACACATTAATAAATCACTAATAACACCATTGTCTTATGATAAAAGGAAATTGGTCCATGGCATGACATTTTTAATGCTTTGTATTCTCTTGCTGATAGGAGTGTGTGCATGCATTTTCTCCTCCAGTAAAGAGTGGCTGAGTAGTTCCGTTCCATTCTGAGTGAGTTTCTATTGGCCTGCTTCAAGGGCTGTGTGTGTGTGTGTGTGTGTGTGTGTGTGTGTGTGTGTGTGTGTGTGTGTGTGTGTGTGTTTAATATTCATTGCATCCCAACTGCTGTGGATAGCCTTGAGAAAGTGCCATTTCCAAACTACATACATCCTTGCAAATATGCAGATGAAAGATGGCTCCAAAAGACTAATGATAAGCATGCAGTTTAAAAATAAAAATCTTCTAGTACAACCATTTTAGGTCTCTTCAGCTATTCCATATTATATTTTTTGGAAAGAAATAAGACCCTTTTTGATATAAATGAGTGGTTTTGCCTGATACTATCCAGTTCTATAGCCACTGATAGAAAATGGCCACTTTTATACAGTGGTTATTTAGGACCACAGCATCCAACTTATTGAAATGTGTTGCTATCTGTGTTGTTTTATCTGAAAACATCATCTTTTTCACCTCACCATTCCACCATCCTTACACTTACAGCAGTTGCTATGTAACATCAGGTGTCTCTTTATTCTCAACTGTAATAAACCCTTAACCATACTTTTACTAATACAAATAAAGATGCACCCCATGCCTTTTTCAGGTTTGGAAAAGAATGTGATACATGCAGATGAAATTCTGAACCTGCCAATGGTGTGAGCTTCCCAGTGGTACAACTGTCTAAGCACTGGCCTTATTGTCAAGAGACAGCCGGATGTCCAAGAAGACATAGCTGGCCTCACCCTGTCTCCCCCATCAGTGAATCATATAATTTATTTCTTGGAATCACACTCAAACTTGGCAGTAAACATTGAACAGGGACTAACTGGACTAACTGGAGACATGGCACTAACAGCGGTATGAAAAGATATGCTGGCAACATATATCTCTCCTGTTGCCTAAAGCATCTCAGCTGACCCACCCAACAAAGGATCAGTAGCTCTCTTGTGAACTTTAAGGTACAGTATGACTCTGGATGTACCAGCATGCTTCTCTGTTTCACACCAAACTTTTTAAATGTCTGTGAAAATGCTGACAGGATGATGAAGGGCTTTCAAGCTCTGTGAGGGCTACAGGTCACCTGATTCCATCAGTTCATTACTGATAAAAGCAAATGTTTTGATTGGATATTGACTTGACAGAAAAATAGGCCCTGCCATTGGATACTGACTACCAGGACAAGTGTTTACCTGGTATTAGGTCTAGTCTTAGCTCTACTTGGCAAAAAATTTGGCTCAATCAGTTCCTGAACAAGTTCTTGATTTGACTCTTTTTTCATTGTAACTTACTCAACCTGTCAGGCTCTACATCTGCAACATGAGCTGTAATTACCTGTATTCCCAAGTGTTTTGACTGAGCAGACCATACAAGTCAAGTCAAGTCAACTTTATTTATATAGCGCTTTTTACAACTGGTGTTGTCACAAAGCAGCCTTACAGAATCCGGGTCCAAGCTCCAACTGGGTAAGCAAAGGGCGACAGAGGCAAGGAAAAACTCCCCAAAACAGGAGGAAGAAACTTTGGGAGGAACCAAGACCCAAAAGGGGAAGCCATCCTCTTCTAGTCGACACCGGAAACAAAGAAGGAAAGAAAGAAAGAGAAAGTGCATTTCATAATTAATCAATTAGGGGAGGACTTCCAGTAAAGCATGAGTCACAATAAAAGAATCCATTTGTGTCTGTAGTTGGAGGTTTGATGCACTGTGGACAAGTGTCGTGTTGGTTAGTTTTGGATAGTTTTAGGTTTTAGGTTTTACCAAGCATGGATAACTGGTTCTGCATATTGTTAGCCCAATGCCAAACACTAACCTGCTTATTAAGGTCAAATTGTCAATATTAGTCAGCACAGGACTGATTTTATTGATAATTCCGTCACTCATATCTCTAAAAGCCATGGGGATAATTTGCCATTTGTGTTGTTTTAATTGCGTAACCTCTAAGACCCCACTGGGAAAAATGTATGCTGACCCCTCATCCATATATGATATCCTAAAGTACTTAAATTTCTTTGCAATAAATAAGAAAGAATAAAATTTACTTTTTTTTTCAATTTGCTTATGTTATTTTTTAATCAAGCTGAGGTACTCCAGTATCTAACGCTAACCTAAATGCTTAGGTTGAAATACATATTTAAGATTTTAACACTAACAGTGAATATATCATGCCACATATTGTGAAGGATCTGAAAATAGTAATAATTAAGCTGCGTCATTAATAAAAAGCTGATAAATATACATTGTAGTGTTTGTAGTTGACAGAAACTGACTTGTGATGCTGGTGGGCAAACCATAAACATCTATGCTTTAAATCCAGCACTACTCAATGTATTTCTATTTCTGGTAATGTACTTTTTTTCCACATTATATAATGTGGCAGTTGGCAGCTTGTGCCCTGATGAGTGTATAATTGTGACAGTATCAATATAAGGCCTAAAAAAGATATTAGAGGACCTGGTCATGGTGGGCCCCAGCCCCTAGCTGAGGGAACGAACACATATTAAAGACTTAGAGCGAATTATCCACAAAGGGCCAGTGTGTCTGCAGATTTTCATTCCAGCAAAGCTGGGGCTCCCATGGTCCCTTGTTTGGAAAGTGAGACCAACTGATTAAAGCAGTGGAACTCCTCTTTAGAGGCTCCTCTTTAGAGGAATGAAAACTTGCCACGACGCCAACCCTTTGGACGGGCCTTGCTAAAAAGAAAAAACATTTCAAAATTAACACTCCCTTGCTCTTTATATACGTTATAAATAGTTTACATGCAGATAGTCCTGAGAAAACATCAGAAGGTCTCCTCTGCCTTGTGCACACACGTCTCCAGAGTGCATGGTATGATATTAGGGGTGCAAGATAAAGTGCCACATGGGGTACAGGAGCTTAACATGAGTAGGGAAGCCATGGACCTGTCCACATTGAACCCATCCTGTCCTGTCCCAGACTGCATTCGAAAACAGAGCTGTACTCCTGTTAACCCTCGTCCTGAGCAGTGTAAGGGATTCACCACAAGATACATGCAGTTTTGTGAACGAAATGCAGTGGTGGATGATGTATAGAGACTGAAAGAGGCCAAAGCTTGCAGTTGGTTTCACATCTTTGTTTTTCTTTTGTTGATTGTGATCTGTTTGTTTGTCTGGAACACAGAACAGTTAGTCAGTTCTACTGTTTTTGCCTCGAGCTTTGGGCTAGTCAAATGAAAAATATACACAGGCTAAGTAAGTGTTCCCTTTTGAAGTTATCATAAAAATTCCGAATTTATTATGCCGATTTTTTTTTACTTTTCATCAGTCATTAACGCATGGAAAACAGTCCCAAATCCACGGTTGGAGACTCCTTCAGCAGCGAAACCATACATTCCTGCTTTGTGAATGAGACGAGGCCGGTGTACTCCTGAGGTGGGGGTAGTTAAAGGGTCTAATTGGTAGGCTTTGGACACCTGAATGAGTGTAGAAATGTGTGTGTGTGTGTGTGTGTGTGAAAGAGCTCGAGCTCCCTAATCCAGACTAGTTAGAACGCTGTTTTACCCAGACTAGTCTCCTGCGCGCCAGGGCACCACTGAACCGACCTTACAGCTCGCGAGCGGCGCGCTAATAACGCGCTCGTTTTATTTCCAACATGTACTCTGGAAAGTCCCGCCCCTCGCACTGGATTGGCTCGAACCTTTTGTACTAAAGGCTCGGGGGCTTCCTGATCAATCACGGCAGAATGGAGGCGGGGAGATTTGGGAAAGGGGCGGGTAATAAATCGAGGGAGGAGCCAACAGCCTCCTGTCGGCGGAGAGAGAGAGACTGAGAGAATGGGAGAGATGAGATGAGAGACTCCCAGCAGGAGACGCTTCCATTCTCAGCTGCTGGTTTTAACGCCTTTCACATTCTGCCCGTGTAAGTTTGCGGAAAACGACGCGCGGGCGCTTCTGGAAAGCTGTGGATGTGGAGAAGCTTTGAGGGTCTCACTGCGAGAGTGTTTCTCTGAGGGTCCCTGTGAGAGTCTCACTCTGTTCGAGTATCTCTCCGGGGGTCTCACTCTGAGGGTCTCTCTGAAAGTGTCTGTCTGAGGGTCTTGGATTTGGCTCAGCGGACGCTTTCCCTTCACCTGCTCTTCAGGACGTGAAATGAGACGGAGGCTCTGCTCCGGGCTGCTCTTTTGCTCAGTCTGACTTGTTTAGTTTTTTCTTCCACTTCAGGATAGACTGCTTTTTCCTCCGCAGTTTTTGAGGATGTGTGTGGCGCTGCTGCTCGCCTCACTCGCGGGACTCTCTGCGGTCGCGGCTCTGACTCAGATGGGTGAGTTTAGTGCTGGTTTAAGACTGAGCTGAACTGTTGCTTCTGCTTGATGTTTCATTCACAGGATGGACAAATATTTTACACACGGTTTTCAGTGAGAGGGGGATCAGTGACCTTTGAGCGAGACACAGGGAGAGACACAGGGAGACAGACAGAGAAAGGCATAGAGTCAGAGAGAGAGGGAGACATGAGAGAAACAAAGGGAGATACAGAGAGAGTGATAGAGGAAGACAGAGACAGATGGACTCAGAGAGAGAGAGACAGGGGGAGAAGAAAGGCAGGGGGACACAGGGAGAAGAGAGACAGAGGGCTAGAGAGAGAGAGATACAGGGAGAAGAGAGACAGAAGGCTAGAGAAAGAGAGAGATACAGGGAGAAGAGAGACAGAGAGAGACAGAGGGCTAGAGAGAGAGAGAGATACAGGGAGAAGAGAGACAGAGAGAGACAGAGGGCTAGAGAGAGAGAGAGATACAGGGAGAAGAGGGACAGAGCATGCTAGAGAGAGAGACACAGGGAGAAGAGAGACAGGGAGAAGAGAGACAGAGAAGGCTAGAGAGACAGGGAGAAGAGAGACAGAGAAGGCTAGAGAGACAGAGAGAAAGACACAGGGAGAAGAGAGACAGAGAGAGACACAGGGAGAAGAGAGACAGAGAGAGACAGAGAAGGCTAGAGAGATAGAGAGAGAGACACAGGGAGAAGAGAGACAGAGAAGGCTAGAGAGACAGAGAGAGAGACACAGGGAGAAGAGAGACAGAGAGAGAGAAACAGGGAGAAGAGAGACAGAGAGAGAGACACAGGGAGAAGAGAGACAGAGCAGGTTAAAGCAGGCAGCTGACTGATATTCAGCCTTTTCAGAAACAATCTTATTTAAAAAGGTGAAAGTCAAAAATTGCCTTTTGATTTCTGAACTGAAGGTTGAGCCTGGGTTGTGGTTTAGGTGTGGGCAAGGCTGTAATCAGCTTCAGTGCAGAAGTCACTGGAAGTACCACACAAAATTAGGAATACAAACATGTATGTGTGTGTGTGTCTGTGTTGGTGGGCTTGTTTGTGTGTGTGTGTGTGTGTGTGTGTGTGTTGGGGAGGATATGTGTGCGTGCCTCTGAGAGCAGATCAGGCCTATTTTGAGTATTTCTTCAATGTCCCGGACACCCTTGTTAAGGTCAGACAGACAGACCTGAGGCCAAAGCCAGCAGTTGGTTGTTGAGTGCTGCTTTCTTCTGGCAGGAGACCAGCAGAGCTTAGACTGTGGCACGAACCCTGCTGGTCCGTCCTACATCTGTCCATTTACAGCGTTCTCTCTCTCTCTCTCTCTCTCTCTCTCTCTTTCTGTCAGAGTCTGAGGGGGAGTACTGGTCCTTCTGTCATCAGTGTCTATTCCTGTCTGCTCCATACAGGCTCCCATGGGTGCTACCAGGATCACAGTGCCTGGAGTGCAGAATAACTGAGGCATGGCCAGGTGTCTACTTTTTCATTCCCATCTTTAATGTGGCTCGTTCTGCTGTTCTCTGAATTGCAGATAGCTCCTGTGGCGGAAACATCACCATCTTAAATGCGGGCTACGTGACCTCCCCTGGTTACCCCTCCTCGTACCCGCTCTCGCAGCAGTGCGTGTGGCTCATCCGTGCTCCAGACCTGCAGCAGAAGATTCTCATCAACTTCAACCCACACTTTGACCTAGAGGACCGCGAGTGCAGGTGAGTTCGCTAAACTCCCAGTTTTATCGCTAGAGCCGTTTTCAGTATTACAGACACGCTCCGTTATTATCAGCGGTACAGAGATTTCCAACACATTTTCCTCTGTTTGCTGCTCCAACAAAACCCTTTCAACTGAGGAAGGGCTTGTTATTGAGATGGGAAGTTGGATCAGGTGCATGAGAACTGGGAAATCTATACAGAGCAGAACTAGGTAATGAAAACCTCTCCCCTAAAGCAGTGGTCACCAGCCATTTCTTCATAGTCAGTGAAAGAAGTGGAGCATTGAATTTGGTTGATTCAAATATGGAAATCATTTTCATGACGATAAAATACACCACATCACCACAGTTATTCTCAAAAGTAAGCAACTTCAAAGAAAAAAGCACCATAGTGTTGTTGTTGCAACAGATTCTTGTATCCAAGATACTGAAAAGGAAAAACGTTGTGAAGTTTAATGCCAGACCTTTTATTGTAAGTAATGTCGGGCTATTTTACTGGTCCACTGTTCATAAAAGGGCAGCTGGCATATTAATATGCGGAAAAAAATAACCCAGCTGATGATTTATGAAAATGATTTACACATTTTAACCATATAAACTGACACTGCAAAAATCATTTATTTCCAAGTGAAATTATTTTAAATGTAGTTGAAATATCTATTATTCCTCATTTTGAAACATTTTTATTAATAAGTAACATTTTAAACTGTGAAATGGCTCTGTTCCAGTTACAAATGTGTGGAAACAAAGAAATAAATCTGCCAACAGATTTTTTTGTAGATAAAGTACCCTTAAACTGATTCAAATAATCTAGACATATCAGATGAATCATCTTCTTATATGTTTACAACAACCTCTAAGTGAGAAGTATTAGATATAATGAATACATTTAAAGCATATGAAGATATAATTTTTTGCAGTGCAAAGCACATTTTTTAGTGGCGTGGTTCATCTCCATCTCAAACTACAGAACTTCCCACACCTGATAGGGCTTTTTGAAGGCAATAATCAGATGGTTCAGCTTTGATGGATTAGTCCTGGAACTAAATTCTGCAGGGCAATAGATCTCCAGCAGCAGAGTCTTTAACCGCTGGCCTAATTATGTGAAAGGCCACAATCACGTTGGCATGTTGTATGATGCCACCTTATGGCGAGAAATATAATAATTCAGATTTTTCAGCGCAGTCTGGATGGGGCAAGCAACCTGGCTGAGTCTGTGAAATTGTGTTATTATGGCATAAGGGCTGGAAATGAAGGGAAATAAAAATTGAAAAGAAATTTGATGGAACATTTAAAAGCAAACAAGTGTTTTCCTCCAAGATGGAGGTATCATAACAAATAGAGTGGCAACTCAAATTAGAATTTAAGGCTGAACACTGAATCTTAAGAGCAGTGAATCTTTCCTGAAGGCCTCCTGACAGGTCTAATGGAAAGGGGGGCTGTTGTGGTGTGTAATTATGCTGATGGCTTTCGCTGTTGGGGGTGTTTGGAGCATTAAGTGTAATAGAAGCTGAAAGCTGCCCGTGTTATTGCCCTGCAGTCTCTTAGTGATGATTTTGTTAACAACACCCCCATCCCCCTACATGCGCGCGCACACACACACACACACACAGAGAGACAGAGGACTATGTGTGGACTAAATCTAGTAAATGAGATGGGTCTTTTTAAATGTCTCGTAAAAGGTGTGTAAATCAGCAGCTGTGACACACACAGAGGGTGAATTACTATTGGCTCAGGTTTCATCAGCGGGGGACCAATAAAATGCCCCCAGTAATGAACGTACTGTTGGGGGGCTCCTTAGAGAGAAATGGAGAGGAAAGAGAAAGAGAGACTGACAAATCACTAACCTCTTTCCTCATTCCCTTCCTTTTCCCCCCCATCTTCTCTTCTAGAGAATCTGAGTCATTGTGTGGGGAAGAAGGGAGTGCTTCTACTTTTTTTGTTGCAGCCTTGTTTTTGGGTTTGTCTGCGTGTGTTTCCACACATAGCTATTTGTGTTTGTATGGTTTTGTAAGTTCAGCTAAAGCCACTTCCACTTTTCTTACAGATCATTTTCTTTCAAGATTTCAGCACTTTAAAAGCAGCTGCTTTAGGCATGTATACTCTAGCTTCTCTAGTGCTGGGCAATATATTATCAACACCAAAGCAAAATAAATATTGCTAATGCCTGTCCTGGTATGACATATTAATATTGAGTATAAATTTAACAGCCTTTATAGAATTTTTGAATGGTAGTGAACTGCATTTCTTAGAATTAACTTTACCATTCACAACCACTGTCACTAAGGCAACACCCTCTAGAGTATTGTTTTCCTTAGGGATTTTTTTTATTTTAGTTATGAAAAGGTACACATTCTTTTCCCCTTGGATTTGTAGTTTACCTTAAACTCATTTAAGGTGGACTTTAAGGACTATATAGAATTAGAATGTATAATAATACTGTGTTCATGATTCAGTATTCTCAAAATAATTTAAGAATAATTCAGTGAGAGTACAACTTACTCTTGACAGCAGAGCTGGGAGGCAGGAGAAGTGTCGTGTATAACACGCACTAGAACAGGCTGATGATTGACTGGTTTTCAAACATCTGATACCATGAATAAAAGAATGCCAATTTTCTGTGAAAGTTATGATCACAAGCAGCCTATCGTTCCCTTATCTTACTGCTCTATTTGCTGGTGTGTTTTGTTTGTTCCAACTTCGCAAACTGTTAGATACACATTGTGTTTCGTGAAAAGTTCTTCAAGTATTGTGATGTTTCATTTTTGTCCAGCCTAAGTACTTTCCAAGTGTTGATCTGAGGGTTAGAACGGGACAAAACCAGAACAGTGCTGAGGCCAACAATGACGCTAGTGTTTGAATGCCCAGCAAATTCTGATCGCCCTTCTATAATGGATTCTAACGTTTCTTGTGAAACTGAAATAGAATGCCCATTTTCCTTGATGTGCATGTTTACGCATTGCAATGTCACAGTGTTGATGCATTATTACACCTTTAATTAACAGAATTAAGACTTCGGGGGACATTTTTTAAAGACATTTATTGTTTATATTTTGCATCTTGAAGCACCAAACTTGGTCTGTAGAATACCATTTTTCCTGCTACTGCTACTGCTGGATGTTTCGTATTGTTGTTAAGAAACCATTCAGAATTGATGTAGCCTAGCAGGGCATTCTTTCACCCAGTGAAGCTAGTTTCTTTCTAGTTAATATATTATTTGTCCATTTGGCGAATTATTTACTTTTAGCATTCAGTACATTTCCTACAGAAAGAATTGATCTGCTTCCTTAAAGCAAACCCACATCTCAGATACTATGAGATATCTAGAAACAGCTGCATTGTTTTTTCAGTATCACCCAGCACTAGCTCAGATGTTACACTTGGAACGGCTCTGACTGCCATATTGAGTCTAGTCTTCATTAGCTAAGCCTGCCAGCTCTGGCTTATTCTCTGGGGTTTATCAGGACAGACACAGCGGGAGCAGTATGAAGTGTGTGTCATCGGGCCTGGAAGTGAAAGAAAAACTTTGTTACAGCCTCGGATTTGTAACGCCGCAGTCTGTCTTTGGTCAGTGTAGTTGTGTCTAGACAAACTTGGTGGTGAAGAAACAGTTACAGTCATTTTGAAGACAGATACTGGTACTTGAAATGAAACCGAAAACACTCCTCTCCCTTTCGTGAGCGAACACATGAAAGATTTTGAGCTCCATTGTCTTCAGACAATTAAACCATAAATAAAGCAACTGCATATTTAACAACAGGAAAGGTGCAACTTTCCTCATTCTTTTGATTTATAAAGCTGAACTGATTTATAGCAAGTAAACTGGCAGCAGCAGAACCATCCTGTTTTGTCACAATACCATGGGTAACATCAGTGAAACACTGATCAGCCATATTGTATTTGCTTGTGCACTTTGTTCTTCCAACTTGTTCGCAAACTGTGAGAAACACATTATGTTTTGTGAAAAGGTCTTCAAGTATTTTGATGGTTTATTTTTGTCCAGCCTTAAAGCCATTCATCTACTAAGTAATAATTACTAAGAGTTGATCTGGGGGTTAGAACTGTATAAAAACAAATCATGTAGTGCTGTGACCAACAGTGACTCTGGTGTTTTAAACTTTAGCCAACTAGTAGTTAATTCAGTCATTACTGGTGTTAATTTGTAAGACATAGCTTTCTGTCCAAGTATGTTCTCATGCTTTTGGGCTCTGTTTTTCAGATTTTTGATAATATTAAAGACGAATGTTTGTTTCACACACTCGTTTGAAAGTGTTGCCATGCATCATCTGGCCTTAGCTGGGCCCAGACTTCTGTCCACTAGCTCAGGAAGCCAGGGTTCTGAATAACCCACTCACTAACCTGTACCAGATGGCTCACACTGTTGTTTTTGGAGAGTAGTCAGCAGGTCAGTCTTGCTCTGTGTTAGCCAGCATGTTTAACTAACTGAGAAGGCCAGGATATCACCTTGTAACCACAAAAACACACTCTGCACTTCTCAACACAGCAAACTCTGATTGCCTTGCTCTAATGGGTTCTAAAGTTTCTTATAAAACTGATGGTCAGCAGTTTAAAGAATGTTTTTCTAGCCTGAAGAGCTTAGTGTAGGTTCTACACGTCTAACTGCGATGAGAAAAACAAATACATTTCACTTAAATTAGGATCAGTAAGTGTTATGAATCCTAAACAGGTCCTAGTCCCTGTACCTGTGAACACTTTGTGACACATCCTAAGAAAGAGGAGTTACCATGTTTAAGCTCCTGATAAGCTGGGAAAAAAATGTTTTGTCTACCTAATCCACACCCTTTCCATGCCAAGTTATTGTACAGCTAATTAATTGTTTTTTGTTGTTGTTTATGTATTTTATCTTTGCTGAAAGATCAGTGTGTGTGTGTGTGTGTGTGTGTGTGTGTGTGCGCGTGCACGTGCGTGTGTGTGTATTGCATTCCGCTGTTGTTTGTATATGGTGTGGGTGTGTGTAGCACATGTCCTTAGCTCTGAACAGTAATTACCGTGAAACAAAACACACATGTTTGAATTGTACAAAAGATGTCCCCAGAAAGGACAAGGACTTAACATCACAACAATCATGTAAATAAACACACAACCTGTTGTTTGGGCAGGAAATCTGGTTTTGCTTCCGTCTATGTAAACAGTAGAAGTTTCTTTTAAAATGACTCTAAAAGATGGAAAGTTAAGGGAAAGTCCTTTCAAATTCCTGTACCCCTCCCCTACCCTCTGAATTCCAGCAGTATATTTTCTTTTGCTTGAACACATTCACCCTGTTGCTTTTTCCCTACTTCTCATCCTTCTTCTGCTTTCGCTTCTCCTCTCTCCCTTTGCCTCATACAAAACCAAATATAAACACCATAAACACACACACACACACACACACGCACACACACACACACACACACAAACACACAGACATTGACTTCAATAACCAAGCTTGTACATAGACCTGAGCAGACGTGAGGCAGTAGTTTAGGATATAAGATGACCGAATAACTTGCTGTAAACTACAAAAATTAACAACACTTCACCACTAAAGACAGACGTTTCAGTAGACACTATCACTGATGTCTACAAAGCAGCCATTGGAACTCCTAACTTAATAAAGATCTTGATGAAGTTTGAGCAGCTTGAGAGTTGGTTTGGGGATGTATTTTTATAGAAACAATTTGTGCAACATTCTAGCTTTTGTAAGCAACTTTAACCTCTTCGCTCCAGAGCTAAATTAAAGAAGTACAATTGGAACCAGTATTATATTTTGGCTGAGAGACTTCGTAAGAAAAAAGTGTTTTCTGTCTCAGTAATTAAAATCTAAACCTACACCTAACATAAACCTTAACGTTAGTAACCAAAATTTAAAGTTTAACATTTTCAAAACATTTCACCAAAGTGTGCGAAACAATCTTATTGCCTTATAATGGGGAGGATATTCACACATATACACACAAATGTACAAAATGTCAATAGCTCTTTTGTGTCAGGATATGTTCTGTGTTTTTCTTGCCACTGAGACGAATCATAAATGTGACTGCAGACCTCTCCTTCCTCTCACATACACAGACACATTGGACCATCCACCAAGACATGTACAAGTGCACCTGTCGCAGACATGACTGCACTGTCACATTAACTCACACATGCTGACACACAGCATCCTCACATTGTTGCTGCAGTTGAAAAGTCCATTTTGGGCCACTTCCATCAGTCTGTTCCTCATGAAATGATGTAAAAAACAGATGCCATCTGATGGAGTAAAGATCACTCACTCACTCACTCACTCATTCATTTTCTTAATCATCTGTCCAGATTAGAGTCAGGGGCGGTGCCGGAGCATATGTCCATCACAGGGCAGACATACAAACACACTCATACACACATACCTAAGAGCAATTACACCCGACATGCATGTTTTTGGACGGTGGGAGGAAACCAGAGCAACCAAAGGAAATGCATGCAGACACTTGGAGAACGTGCAAATTTCACATAGAATAGAACAGGACCATCCCGCCTGTGAATTGAATGCCACAGTGCCGCCCAAGTGAAAATCAGAAAAAAAGAAAACGATAAGATGATAAGATAAAAAAAAGGTCATGGGAAACTCCCTTACTACCTCCTTCACTCTCTCAGGCAAATGAATTAGAATTATTATACACACAGCTCTTCTTTCCTTTTTAGACACAGCTCAGATTTTACCCACACACAGAGCAAGTGGTATTTTTTTTCACTTAGTACAGTCCAGATGTCATCAAGTGCACTGTGAGGTTATTTTTACTGGTGAGCTTCCATTCATTTCTGTTTATGTTCTGTTTTAGAAACCAAACCCCAAAGCCAGCATTCCCCACATTTAACCTACATAGTTATTACAACACCCTACGGAGCAGACATCCACCCACTCTCTCTCTCTCTCTCTCTCTCTCTCTGTGTGTGTGTGTGTGTGTGTGTGTAAGTGTGATCATAAATTCTAAATTATGACATGTGAAGAGGTACACACAGCCATTCATGTCCGGAACTCCAGGAAAGCCCAATTGGCCATGCTCACATTGGGAGACGCAAATAACGTGGGAATCTGTATCATGGGACAGAAAATAAGTATGGGGCATTGTATCCATTATAATTTAATATAAACCTAATAAAATGAACTATAAATATATTTTGGGGAAATTATTATATTCATTATTTGCTGAAGCCCTTTACCTTCTTGTTGAGATCTCAGCTGTAAGATGCACATAAACTGTTTATACATATTTGGACCCAGGGTTAGGGCTGCATAAAACTTTGTGTTAGAAAGAAAACATATTAATCTATCTATTAGAAAAAAAGTATTAGTCTAAAACTCATATCCAAAGATTTTTGGATATGTTTTTTCACCTAACTGACAAATAAGAATAACAAGACAAAAAGTGTTTTTTATATCTTCTACCCTGCTGTTGTGAATGTCAGTTATGCTACACCAGATATGTCTGTTCTTGGTTCCTATGTGTGTTTAGAGTGATTATTTAGAAACATATCAGTGCTTGCATAATGTCTTTATTTAAGTAAATTATTAAAGCTCAGATTTCACTGTGATTCACTTCAACTATACTTGCATAATTCAGACTTATTTAAAAAAAAAATCTGAGGTAGTGGATTCTAGTGGTTTGGGAGTTGTCCCCAGGAACGGAAGGTCATGGGTTTGAATCTCAGACCAGTAGGTTGCCCTGAGGTACCCTTGAGCAAGGTACCATCCCCATCACTGCTCCCTAGGTGTTTACATGACTGCCCTCTGCTGTAAAGTGTGTTTGGGTAAAAAGCAGAGGTTGTAGATCCATGTGTGCTATGCCGTGTTTCACAATGACACTTTCAAAATAGTCACTTTCACATTTTCGCTTTCAAAATGCAGTCCACTAATTCTTATATTTCATAAACACTACAGCTGAATGGCAACTTGTGCCATGATGCACCATGTGTGCATTATAGCTGTCTTTAGTTAGACTGGGGTTGAGTCTCATTCTGCTGAGCATTAGAGTTCTACGATCCTGCATCACAGCTTCAGGGTGCCAGTGCAGAGGTTTG
Organism: Hepsetus odoe; assembly: GCA_017165825.1. Taxonomy (NCBI): domain Eukaryota; kingdom Metazoa; phylum Chordata; class Actinopteri; order Characiformes; family Hepsetidae; genus Hepsetus; species Hepsetus odoe. Next base: position 10,681,845 of record CM029387.1, read on the forward strand.
TTGTAAGATCAGCAGATTCAGGACCAGCTTGTTGTTTACACATGTTTAATTTTTTATTACACTGTTGAAAACAGTTCTGTGAACTTTCCTTGTACTGATGGCAGAAAAGACTGTCGATATGACAATATTACTACTTACACTGTGCCTGTTACCTAATGGATTGAGTTACTGACTGATATTGATTTTTTAAAAGTGTCCTGTTGGGTGGAGATTGATTTGGACCATTGATCAGCAATTGGTTTGATCCTTAGGGGTTTTTTTCCTCCCTCTGTTTCCTCCGAGCCACCAAGATCCCTCGTCTCTCACGTTTCTCCATTTTTTCATGAAGCATCTGGCATTGGTCCTCAGAGGGCTACTGGGTTATTATTGCTACCATATGCCCCTGTCACCGCTGCCGTCTCTGGTGCTCCCGCTGAGTGGCGGAAATAAACCACAAAGGATCAGGATGTGCATGAGCTATTGTAGTGATTTATTTGCTCACCATTTAAAAGAAACATCAGAACTGTTGCAGGTGGCTCATCTTTTGGCTCATCAAGGGATCTCTATAGCTTTAGATAATTTAATTGACGTAGACCAAATTATATTCTGCCACCAAACAGACTTATTTACACTTATTTCATTGTGTGCTATGCTGTGGCAAGTATATAATTTTCCGATATGATTATTTTTACTTTTATGTATTTTTATTGTTCATAGAACGTGAGTTAGCTCTGCTACTAGCAACTGTGTTAGTTCCTTCTCAGCTTTATAAAAACATCCACTGCTGCAGACCATGCCAGTTTTCAATTTTTCAAATCACTGTGCAGCATTATGTTCTAATAGCAAGTAAGAGCAAGTAATTATCAGGTATAAATATTTTACTTTAGTGTTGCTGTGTATGGTGTCCCTGTTTCCTGCAGGGAGGATTTTTTTTTTTCCACAGCTACATCTCGGACACCTAAGGTGAAGCCAACAAATGTCTAATGTGACTGTGACTTAATCCTAATCCTAAGAAAACAAATTGTGAATTTCTAAAATAGGCCCTTAATGTTTAATGAGACAGTGACAAATTTGTTCTGTCAGTGTCAAAAGTTGTAGTCTAGAATTTCACAATGTGACCACTGCTAAAATGTACATATTCTGATCCAACCTTCATTTTATATATGTAGTATAGCACGCAAGAACTCTATGAGACCTCTGTTATGTTATATCTTATTACACTGAATCATTTTCAGGCCTTTTTTATGCTCAAATGTCACATTTTTCTCACTTGAGTTTTAAGCATTGAATTTAATGCTCCAGCCTTTCAAATCACATGTGCTTGTTACTGTTTTTATGTTATGTTGACTGTGGTTTTCTTTGTAAAGGGCTATTTCAGGTTCAATATTATATAGTTGCTTGCCCCTAAGAAGGGTAACTATGAGAGACATGCAGGAACCATGCTTCTCTTTTCACACAGGGTCACCCCCAGGTCATGGCTAGCAGTGTCTTCAGTTATGAGAGTGTGTGTGGGGGTGAAAAAGGGTTAAAGCTGACAGGAAATGCCTTCCATTTTAAAAAGTGAGAGTGTTGTTCTCACAAGATCTTTCCTACATGGCATTTACAAGTTTAATCACTCACTTTAGTTTTGAGTAATTCACAGTAGGGACATTTGTAGTTGTTGAATTGGAAGTATTGGGTTTGACATGTTAATAAAGTGTTCAGTTTAAGGTCTTCAGTAATAGAAATCTTCCTGATATCCAAGATCTGGAAGAGAAAAAAGTGTCTTGTGAAAAAGTGAAAAAAATCAGTTTCGGTTGCCATCTTTACAAACTTACATGATGATGATGAGGATACATTTTTTTAACTCTTTTAAAAATCCTCTCTTCTTTCTTACATTGTTATAAAAAACATGGAACAGGAACATTATAATAATTAATATGTGAATAGTTTATTATGTATTTTATGTGTTTGTTTAAAGGCTTATTTTTTCCTGTTTTTTCCAGTATTAAACATTAGTTGATCAAAATAATCACCATAATGTTCGATTTTTTATACAATCTCTTGTGACTAAATGACATTGATTCCTTTATTTGCAGGTATGACTTTGTGGAGGTGTACGACGGAGATAGTGAGAAGGCGTCTCTAGTGGGGAAATTTTGTGGTAAAATCGCTCCATCTCCCATTATCTCCACTGGAAACTCGCTGCTGATCAAATTCACCTCTGACTATGAGACCAACGGTGCTGGCTTCAGTATCCGCTACGAGGTGCACCAGAAAGGTCAGGCACATTTTTGTGCATGTCTGTATACTGTATATGAGTGATAGTGTGTGTGTGTGTGTGTGTGTGTGTGTGTGTGTGTGTGTGTGTGTGTGTGTGTGTGTGGGTATCTTTATAAATGATGGTTGTTTTGATACTACCAGCATGAAAACTAACCAGTTAAACATGATGAATTGGATGATTTTGTGTTGTTAATGTTGTTAATGGTCAGATTTGATATTAAAACAAAATTTCATTTTAAAAGTAGCAAATGTTGTTACAGTTGTTATGTTGGGGAGGATGTTTCAGAAGGGATTTATTACCTTCAGTAGTTTTATTTTCATTGTTTGAACTTTATGTGATTTATGTAAATAGTTTCCCATTTTGACATCCACTGACAGCTGTAGTGACTGAATGTTCCAGACAATGAGTCTTTAAAACCTAAGATGTTCATACATAATATACATGCAGCTTAGAGTCTGGTGTTACTGTGGAAATTTCTTATAGAGAAAAAGCTTTCCACTTGCTTTTGTGTTTGTTAGCATGCTGCTTGTTGATGTATTCGCATGAACACTGTCCTGTGAAGTCTGTGGAATTACTGATAATGCTAGAGGCAGTGGAGTCCTGGCAGAATCCATTTCCCTTTTGCTTTCATACACAAATATGGAGGCTACATATTTTGTTTTAAAAAATGTGGTTTCTGTTTAAAATTAGCATCAGCAATGTGATTAGCTTGGATATGAGATATACTTGATGTACTTCAGTGATAATTCATTTCATGACGGGAGTAGCTAAGGGTAACTTTTTGCATTTAACAGTACTATTCAAATCTTTCTAAGAGGTATTTTAAAATTATACTTTTGCCATCCTTCTTAGGCATGGAATGTTCCAGAAACTTGACAGCTCCAAGTGGGGTTATCCAGTCGCCGGGATTCCCTGATAAATATCCGAACAACCTGGAGTGTATTATAACCATATTTGCACCAAAGATGGCAGAGATTGTACTGGAATTTGAAAACTTTCACATGGAGCCAGATAGCAGCGCCCCTGCAGGAGCCGTGTGCCGATTTGACTACCTGGAAATCTGGGATGGATTCCCTACAGGTGGGTAGCAGAATGTGAAAGTATAAGCAGAGTGAGAAAGGGAGAAAGAGAGAGAGAACTTTATATATATCAAGAAAAATGTAAGACGGCAAATGATTTTAGAATTGAAGTAAATATATAAAAGTAATCTGAATTACTTTCACTTTTTAATGCAGAGTAAAATATGTTGACAGAAAGATCTCACAAAAACACATTCCAGGAAAATCCAGATCTAGCTTGTGAGAGGAGAGAGGAGAGAGGAGAAGGCAGAGGAGAGAAGAGTTTATTGTCACACTTTGAATTCTGTCTGTAATGCCCTGTCAGCAAATCTGACCAATGGTTGAAAACAGACATTACAAGTACTCTGTCCTCTCTGCCTTTCTGACTTTTTCTCTCCCCCTTTTCCACCTCTCTCTGTTTTCTTTCTGTCTCTTGTTCTTTCTTTCAGTTGGTCCTCATATTGGGAGATACTGTGGTTCTCATGGGCCAGGAAGAGTCATATCCTACACCGGCATTCTATCCCTTTCCATCCACACTGACACCGCCATCAGCAAGGAAGGCTTCTCAGCAAATTACAGCATCCGGTCCAGCCCAGAGCCACCCCAGGACCAAAACAGTTAGTATTGCCTCTGGTCAATAAATTTTATCAACAAAAAAAATCTTGCCTTGAATTACCTGATTTTTCTTCAGATGCAAATCTCTACCCATTAATTAAATATGTTAACTTGCATAGCTTTGTCTTTCTGTTTACCGACTTTTGAAAGCAATTTGATGATGAGGTCTATTTGACACTTTATATTTATATTGTGTATTAGTTTGGCTTGTATTTTCAGCAGCCATTAAGCGTCTTAAGGCAAAAATCATATTTAGTTTAAAAAAAAACTAGAGTTTACAAAACATAAAGTGTAGTATTCATTTCAAATGTCAGTTTTTATTTTTCAGATGTCAGTTATTTTTTTGGCTTATCAAATCATTCTAATTAATTTAATACTGTAAATCTATACATTTACGGAATTGACTAAAACTGGAACCTAGAGAATGTTCATCTATTTAGTTATAGCAAAACAAATGAACAAAATAAGCTTAATCAAAATGTGTTTATTACTCTTGGTTATTATTCATTATTAATTAAGATTGTCATGTAAGTGCAAGGAATCTGAACATGATCATTACATGATAAATTTGTTGGCTGCAGTTTTGCTTTTTGGAGTCCTCAGTTGGATATTCCTAAAAAAAGCTGAATTTCAATGAGAGGACAGCATATTGCTGAGCATGTCTATGGATGTCTCAAGGTTCAAACTAAAAGGCATTCTTTTTCAATAGGGGATTTAAAAATTCGGGGTAGTGGTGGTCTGGTGGTACTTGCCTATGGAGCAATGGCTCAAGAGGTCCCAGATTCAAATCCCACCTCTAGCACTACCACTGGGTCCCTGAGCAAGACCCTTAACCCTGAGTTGCTCCAGGGGGACTGTCCCTGTAATTAGGACATGGAAGTCGCTCTGGATAAGAGCATCTGGTAAATGCCGTAAATGTAAATGTAAATTCTGATGCTGATGTCATCTTCACCATGCCTGCTGCATCAACATAGTGTTGATTATTTAACATTTTAATTAAAACTCTGCAGCTACAATTAAGAAACATCATATTGTCACAATTTAATTTATTTAAATGTTTTGTAATGTATTTATTTTATTTCTTTATTTATTTATTTAAAGGACTATTGCCAGCATACTGCCAAGTTTTTCAGCCTCACAGTATTAGTGAATGGAGCATGGATAGGTCTCTTCTGCACATATGAAAACAATGTCTAAAGTATTTAAGCTGTTCAGAAGCCTAGAGTAACTATTTGTTTCTGGAAGACATGGGAGTCTTTTGTGAGCTGACTGAATGTGGGTGTATGTGTCTGTCACAGATGAGTGCATGTATCCACTGGGCATGGAATCTGGTGAGATCAGCAATGAAGCAATTAAAGCCTCTTCCCAGTACAACCCCAGCTGGTCTCCTTTCCGCTCACGACTTAACTTCCTCAGTAATGGCTGGACACCATCAGAAGACTCCACCAGAGAGTGGATACAGGTAGATACAAACACATAGACATACTCTACACCAGGTCACCAACCTTTTTGAAAATGAGAGCGGGTACTGAGCCATATGAAGGGCTACCAGTTACCTAAACTTATCAAAATTTCATATATAATAAACATGTTTTAAATGCTTTTTTTTCATTATTTCATTTTCAAATCTATATAAATACAAATGTGATTAAAGAAGAACAGCAACAGGATAAAATTACATTTTAGACGCTGCTCAATGGTGAGTTGCGCTATTTTTAGAACAGGTCCACAGGGCAACTTATGTGGTCATGGACACCATGTTGGCGACCCCTGCTCTACACACACTAAAGCAGACATCTCTAAAAGCGAAGACAGAGTAGGCAATGTACCAAACTGGGTCTATTAAGATGGAGTGCCAGTTTTCTGTCTGGTCTAGCAAAATTAACCCTAAGTGAAAAGTATACATGCATCTTTGGTTTAACCTAAGTCTGAATACAGAATAAAGCCTGAGTCAAAATTGGTAGATACGTAAATGTGATGGTCCTTGGGACACAGAAACAGTGCATTTACCTGCCAGCTTCATTTCTATAGATGGACTGTATGCACTGGGATGTGTTTTAAAGCATTAACAGTGCTTGTATTTAAAAGTTTATTTCTATGATATGTGTCCTAATTCATATGTATGTGCATGTGTGCACACTAAATGTTCATAATGGAATCAGTTAAATGTTCCATTATAAACAAGTATAAGATACCTCTACATGCACAAGGGTTGGGTTCGTGTTTTTTTTCCTGCCTTGATGGATGTGTTATGGGTTCCATTGGTGTAGACACGGGGGGAGTTCCTTCCATAGTGAAGATGTATTTACAGACAAGCTTTGCGTTAGGTTGACACTGTGCCAATTTTTCTGACGCAACCAGGAAAACAATCCTCCATCTGGAGAACACATTCACAATCCCAAACAATATCTTTGAGGATGAAAGAAGGGAAAGAGAAAGAAAGAGAGAGACTTTGTGAATGTTCAATGGGGAATGAATATATCAGGCCAGTTGCTAACGCTGATTAGATTGGACTGAGTTAATGAGCCTGAAGTCAACACATTGACCCTTCCAGTAGATTGTATTGAGTGGCGGATACTGCTGTGCATTAAAGATGTCTGCTGTGAGTTTCCGCGACTGTGTTTGTCTATGAATGTGTTTGTGGAATTGCTGATGTCAGTATTTTCCATAAGTCTGCATAAGACAATGGCTCACATTAGTGGTTTTGTAAATGACAAAGCTAGATTTTTAAGACTCCCACTGTATAGTATATGTGTAATATCATTCAAAAGAAAGATTTCAAAATGTAAAAAAGAACACATATATCTGTATCACTTCAACTGGGTGTGTGGGGAAGCATACATTCCAGAATTTCAAATTGCATTGTCCCATCATGGAGGATGCTCAGTCAGAAAGGTTAACAAGAGTGATGGCGTTCTCCAGCAACCCTCTTTGAATCACCTATTGTATACTTCATATATGCACACTTTTGTGCCTGTAACACCCTCTCATCCATCCATTATCTGCCGCTTGTCCCAAACGGGGTCGCGGGGGAGTGCTGGTGTCCAACCCAGCGCACACAGGGTGAGGACGGGGGACACACCCTGGACAGGTTGCCAGCCCATCGCAGGGAGGAGCGGGACGGGAACAGCACCTTGCTCAAGGCTACCTCAGGGCAACCCATTGGGAAGGGGTTCGAACCCCCGATCCCCCGATCATGTGGCCGACGCCCTAACCACTAGGCCACCACTGCCCATTCCCTCTCATTCATAAAGCTCAAAAAACATGGCCTGCTATAGGTTTGCACTTTCATGATGACCAATAGACCAATAGAAACTCTCCAGTATGACAACAAAAGTGAACATTATTTTTCAATAAATGACTTATAGCTGCCATTTTGGAGATACACATAGGAGCAGGATTATATTTTACAATTGGGTCTGCTGTTGTTCATTGATAATTAATCATAATTAGCAAAAATTAGTGTGTGCATGCACGCTTAGAAAGACTCAACTAAAAAGCCAAAATACTGTAGAACATTACACACACTGATTCATTTTACTAACATGTGCCATGGCTTACATGTGCCTGAACAAGATTTTAATCAAAGAGGTCACAGCCAAAGCTTCAACATGTATTCCAAATTCCAAAGGGACATCCAATACGATATGGCTTAATGTGATGTCTACAGATTTTCTACCACTCCCCCATCCCCCAGCACCCCTGAAGACCACTCAGCCTGACAATCTAAATGGCAAACCACATTCTCTCGGTCTGGCTTTTTCTTCGTTTGTTTCTTAAGAAAACAGACTAACAAGTGGGTCATCTCAGCAGCACATTCCTCTTTCCCTCCACACGCACACACAAACACACACACACACACACACATGGCGCACGCACACACACAAACACACACACACACACATCACACACAAAGCAATATCCTGTTTTTCACAGGAAGAGGTCTTTTTGTTTGTCTGTGGTGCGTTTGGTCACAGTGCGTTTGTGAGGGTCCTTGTCCATCCTGCCATTGTTCTCTCGTTAGCGCTTGTTAAGGGTCGTTAAGCTTGTTAATGGCAGCTGTGTCCAGCTGGATGCCCTACTGTCACTGGCTGGCACTGGTCAGTGCAATATTGAATAGCAATTAGATCCTCAATGTCTCTATAGGAGAGAGAAAGGGAAAAAGAGAGACATTTGGATTAAAACCAAGCCTGGAGAGAGAGTGAGATGTTTCTTTGCCAGTAGCCCTAGCCAAACCGAGGCCAGCGCCAGACTCTCAATCAGCTATTTCTACAGCTCTCCCCAGCACCAGGGCAAGTTCCATTTGTCACATAGTATCCCCATAAGGAGTCTAGACAGAGGCCACTTCAGAACAGCATATTTACTGTTAAGTGCTAATGCAACTCACACCGTTTAATCAATTGAATTTCCCCAATGCTGAAAAAAAAAAAGAATAGAAGCTGGAGGTGAACATTCCAGTTAACCCTCATTTTCTTTCCATTTGCTATATTACATAATTACATATTTAATTATATTTTCAGTTACATAATGAATTACATTATTTACATTTGCTATAATTTCTCATTTGAGCACCTTCTGTTTAGAAAAAAAGTCATTTTTTCTTAAATTAACATAGTGAAGATTAGGATCAACACACTGACAGTTACTGTACTTGTATAAAGAAATTATATAATTATTATATATTCATATATTATTATATATTCAGCTTCTAAAGGTGATGAGTTTGCAGCAATTGTTAATTTGTTAAAACAGGGCCAACAGGAAAAGGGCTGATGGGTTAGGAATACAGCCTCTGCCTTTTTGTTCCATTTTTTCTCTGTGCCAAGTCACTAGTTCAGCCGCAGCATGCCTTTGTCAATAAAACACAGAAAAGACAGCTGGTTCAAGTTAAATTTTTCCCCCAACTGCATTTTGTAGCAGAAATTTGCAAAACATGCTTCATCAGCCAGATCGTGTCAGGTTATGGACTTTCTGTGACTCAGACTGCAAATGAATCAGGCAGTATCATTGCAGAGTTTGGATAATTGGTAAACTGATCCCACATTAGACCTTTGACTTTACAGCTGACTCACTGTAATGCCGTAACATACAGGAAACACTAGAACTCAGAATAGAATCTGACAGAATGAGGCTAAACTGTTCATCTTTTCCTGAATTCCGGTTGCTCCAATGATGACAGTTTGGCTCTCTCAAGTTGCCTTTTCCTGTGTGTGTGTGTGTGTGTGTGTGTGTGTGTGTGTGTGTGTGTGTGTGTGTGTGCAAGTGTAAATCAGACATATGTTTATATTCATGCCAATGTAAGTGAAAGCATGAGAATTGTAAACAGGCTGTCATTAGTGCTTCTGATGGATATCATATGGTCAAGTGACACTAGTCAAACTTGTCTCGTGTTTAGGACAAAATACACTTTGTTTTATGTATCCACAACTCATCCAGTGTCGCATGGAAAGGGTACAATGAAGAAAAAGCATTTATCAGCTTTTTACAGTGAGGAATTTGTGAGTGTGATCATGCTGACTCAGGTGAGATGTACAAAAATTCCAGCCTTTGAAAATATTTAAACAATTTTTTTTGTTTGATCATTTCTGTACAAAGGAGAGCTGTACAACTTTCCCAAACTTATCAGCACAGATGCATTTAAATAGAGCAACCAGTAGCAGATAGTCAGTGAAAATGTCGGCCATGTCTCTGAAGAGGACTTCTTGAAAAACTGTGACATGCTGAAAAAATAACAGTTGAAAAAAATCACTCACCTCTAGTCTGGCAGCATGTGTGTAATAAAAGTTTTTTTAATGGAATAGAAAGTAATTTAATTGCAAGTAATCAACAAAAGTTAACCTTGATTTATTCATCAAAAGATATCAACAAAAATGTGTGTTCTAACTGAGGAAAAGTTTAGACACTCTGCCCCCAAATAGCTATTGTTACTTTGGCTGAAATAAATGCAGTGCTTCTTGCAGCATCTACCAGTCTCTGACATCGGTCTGAGGAAAGTTTGCCCCATTACTCAATGCAAAATTCTTTAAGCTGTGAGATGTTTGAGGGGTTTCTTGCATGAACAGCCCGTTTCAAGTCACCCCACAGCATCTCAATGGGATTAAGATCTGGGCTTTGGCTCGACCACTCCAGGACATTTCTTAGTTTTCAGCCAGTCCTTGGCTTGGCGGATTTACTGATATGTTTTGGGTCATTGTCGTGTTGCAGGGTCCAGTTCCACTTCAGCTTTAATGTTCTTACAGATGGTCTCACATGTTCCTCAAGCACCCTCTGATACATGGTAGAATTTATGGTGGATTATATGATGGTGAGCTGACCAGGTCCTGCTGCAGCAAAGCAAACATGACACTTCCACCTCCATGCTTCACAGCTGGTATGATGTTCTTTTCCTGGAACATTATATTTGGTTGACACCAGACATGTACTCTGTTCTGGTGTCCAAACAATTCAATTTTAGACTCATGTGTCCAAAGAAGATTATTCCAGAAGTCCTCGTCTTTGTCTATGTTCTTGCTGGCCAACTTCAGTCTGGCCTTGATGTTTCTCTTAGAGAGCAAATGTTTCCTCCTTGCAAAGCTCTCATGCAAGCTAAAGTTGTGCAGTCTCTTTCTGATTGTAGAGGCACTTTCACATCAACAATAGCAAGAGCCTTTGAGACTTCTTTTAGCATTTTGCCATCTGCTCTCAGGGTGAACTTGCTTGGACGGCCAGACCTGGACATGTTGGCAGTTGTTTTGGAAGTCCTCCACTTGTAGACTATTTTCCAGACAGCGGAATGGGTGATTGCAAATTCTATTGAGATCTTTTTAAATCCCTTACCAGACTTATAAACTGCTACAATCTTCTTTTTGAAGGCCTCAGACAGCTCTTTTGATCTCATCATGGTGTTCACTCTCACTTCAACAGTCAGGAGCACACCAAACTAAATGTCTGAGGTTTATCGGGCAGGCTTGAAAAAAAAACTTGAAAACTTAGTTTGGACAGTACTACACAGAAAAGAAATAATACAGTAACAAACAATAATTGAGTACAGTGCAGGCAACACAGAGCAGATTCTCCACAGGAAGGAGCTACTGGGCTTTCTTAGTGATGGAGCTGGGTTTGAGGTTCTCTGTGATGTGAACATGAAGGAATGTGGTGCTCTGGATAGTTTCAATGGGGAAGTGTTGATGCTCAGTGGATCATGACATGGCCTTCTAAAGCCAAAAACCTAATTTGTTTTGTTAACCTTAAGAGACAGGTTGTTGGTTCACCAGTCCTTGAGCTTTTGGACCCTCTCTCTGTACACTGAATCATCCACCACTGATCAGATGCAAAACAGTTGCATCATCAGTAAATTTCATGCTGAGATGACTGTGATCCTGACTGACCGGGCTCTCCTAGTCAGGAAGTCCTCAATCCACTTGTAGAGTGAGGTGGTCTGGCCTAGCAATCTTCGTGTTCCTTTTTTTAGGTGGGAGAGGCCCAGGTTAAGTGTGGTGGGGATGGCATCATCCCTTGAATAGGTTGGAAAATAACACAAATTACAGAGGGTCCAGAGAGAGGGAGAGAGGGGATGGGTAGGACTTTCTATGCCTCATGACCTGCCTTTTGAAGCACTTCATGATGCTGGGCATTAGTGCGACAGGAAGGTAGTTGAAGCAAGAGGACTTTTTTGTCAAAGGGATGATGGTGGGGGTTTTAAGCACATTGGCATGACACTAGTGCTTTGAGTGGTGCTGAAGATCTCAGTGAGAGCATCTGCCAGCTGTTTTTGTATCTATATATAATCTTGTAGTTTTGGTTGTCCACACACCACATAAAGCAAGAGTGTATGCAGTCATTTTTTCCAAACACTAGGATCTGTAGACCATGGTTGTAGTAACTAGAGACCAAGCAACAACTCATTGGTGCTATGTGGTTCATAGTTAACATTTAAGTTTTTTTAGCAGATATGGATATGTACAACATACATTACACCATACTCAACCATTTTGTGCTTACCTAAATAAATAATTTTTCCCCATCCTCTTAGGTGGACCTGGGTTTTCTTAGATATGTCTCAGCTATTGGGACCCAAGGAGCCATCTCCATGGAGACAAAGAAAGCCTACTATGTGAAGACATACAAAGTCAGCCTCAGCAGTAATGGAGAAGACTGGATCATGGTGAAGGATGGCACCAAGCACAAGGTATAATATAAGATCAGATATGCCTCCTAGTGGTAAAAACTATACCATGTGAAGGACAGTGCTGCCCACTTATGTCCAGTTCTAGACATTATGCTGAAATTAGTGAAAACTGGAGCTGAAGTTGGAGAGACCTCACTCCACCTTCACTGTTCTCCTGTTCACAGCCAAGAAGACATTCATAGACTGTTCTAGCTTTCAGGACTTACTGATATAAGCAAAGCAAAAAGGTAGAGAATTAGCTGATATGATGAACAGAAGAAAGTCTCTGTGTGCAAGAGACTAGATGGAAAAGTAGTAAGGCCAGGTGTATTGGAGGAGGGTTTAAATTGTTTTACCAGGGTGTAGATGGAAGGAAGAATGGGGTAGGTGTTATCCCGAAGGAAGAATATGTGGAGAGTGTATTGGAGGTGAAGAGGGTGTCAGGGAGGGTGATGAGTTTGAAGTTGGAAATTGAAGGTGTGATGATGAATGTTGTCAATGCTTATGCCCCACAAGTTGGTTGTGAGATGGAAGAGAAAGAAGAATTCTGGAGTGAGTTACATGAAGTGATAGAGAGTGTACCCAAGGGAGAGAGAGTGATGACTGGTGCAGATTTTAATGGTCATGTTGGTGAAGGGAACAGAGGTGATGAGGAGGTGATGGGTAGATGTGGTATCAAGGAGAGGAATGCTGAAGGTCAGATGGTTGTAAAATTTGTTAAAAGGATGGAAATGTCTGTAGTTACTTATTTTAAGAAGAAGGAGGAGCACAGGTTGATGTATAAGAGTGGAGGAAGATGCTCACAGGTGGATTATATCCTTTGCAGAAGGGTCAGTCTGAAAGAGACTGGAGACTGCAAAGTAGTGGCAGAGGAGAGTGTAGCTAAACAGCATAGAATGGTGGTATGTCGCATGACCTTGGAGGTCAAAAAGGGGAGTTAACACAGGCACTGGGAGGTGTTGAACCAGTTAGTGCAGCAAATAAGCAAGATGGAAGTAAGGGCAGCGATGAAGAGGATGAAGAATGGAAAGACTGTTGGACCAGATGACATACCAGTGGAAGCATGGAGGTGTTTAGGGGGAATGGCAGTTGAGTTTCTGACCAGATTGTTTAACACAATCGTGGAAAGTGATAGGATGAGGGTGTTAATGGAGAAGCACAGAGAAGGTCAGAAGAGTTGCATTGTGCCTTTGTGGACTTGGAGAAAGCATATGACAGGGTGCCTAGGGAGCAGATATGGTTTTGTATGAGGATTGAGCAGATATGGTTTTGTCAGGTGTTACAGAGAAGTATGTGAGAGTAGTTAAGGATATGTATGATGGCAGTGTAACAGTGGTGAGATCCATAGTGGGAGTGACGGAAGCATTTGCGGTAGAGGTTGGATTACATCATGCAGTGCTGTGCTAAAGTTTAGGCAGGTGTGAAAAAATGCTGTAAATAAAGAATGCTTTCAAAAATATAAATAATGATTGTTTATTTTTATAAATTTACAAAATGCAAAGTGAGCGAATAAAAGAAAAATCTAAATCAAATCAATATTTGGCGTTACTACCTTTTGCCTTCAAACCAGCATCAATTCTTATTGGTAAATTGTACAAAGTCAGGGATTCTGTAGGATTATAGTCAGGTGTATGATCAACCAGTTTTACCAAACAGGTGCTGATGATCATCAATGTCACACGTAGGTTGAAACACATTCATGTTTGGAACAACCTACCAGCCGAGTTCCTTCAAAAACTGTGAGCAAGTGTACCTAGAAGAATTGATGCTGTTTTGAAGGCAAAGGGTGGTCACACCAAATATTGATTTGATTTAGATTTCTCTTTTGTTCATTCACTGCATTTTGTTGATTAATAAAAATAAATGATTAACACTTCCATTTTTGAAAGCATTCTTTGTTTACATTTTTTCGGACCTGCCTAAAACTTTTGCACAGAACTGAAGGATCAGCGCTGAGCCCATTCTTGTTTGCAATAGTAATAGACAGGTTGACGGACGAGGTTAGACAGGAGTCTCCATGGACGATGATGTTTGCTGATGATATTGTGATCTGCAGCAAGAGTAGGGAGCATCTTGAGAAGAACCTGGAGAGATAGAGATGTGCTCTAGAGAGGAGAGGAATGAAAGTGAGTAGGTCAAAGACAGAATACATGAGTGTGAATGAAAGGGAGGAAAGTGGAGTGGTTAGGATGCCAGGAGTAGAGGTAACAAAGGTGGAGGAGTTTAAATACTTGGGATCAACAGTTCAGAGTAATGGCGAGTGTGGAAGAGAGGTGAAAAAGAGAGTGCAGGCAGATTGCAATGGGTGGAGAAGAGTGGCTGGAGTGATTTGTGACAGACGGGTACCAGCATGAGTAAAAGGGAAGGTTTACCAAACAGTAGCGTGACCAGCTATGTTGTACAGGTTGGAGACGGTGGCACTGACGAAAAGACAAGAGGCAGAGCTGGAGGTGTCAGAGTTAAAGATGCTGAGATTATAGTTGGGTGTGACGAGGATGGACAGGATTAGAAATAAGTACATTAGAGGTAAAGCTGTGGTTAGACATTTTGGAGACAAAGTTAGAGAAACAAGGTTGCACTGGTTTGGACATGTCCAGAGGAGAGACGAGGATTATATTAGGAGGAGGATGTTGAAGATAGAGCTGCCAGGACAGAGGAAAAGAGGAAGACCAAAGAGGAGCTTTATGGACGCGGTGAGAGAGGACATGCAGGTGGTTGATTTGAAACAAGAAGATGCTAAGAACCGGAAGAAATGGAGACGGTTGATCCGCTGTGGGGACCCCTAAACGGGGGCAGCAGAAAGAAAAAGAAAGATTTTGTTTATCCAGATGTTTTTTTCATTATTGCCACATGAGTATAGAACATGACATCAACATAATTATTGCAAAGTAATTTCAATTATTGTGTTATTTAATATACATTATACACTAGAAGTTATTTGTTAACTGTATTTCACATGCAGCACAGACCAGATGTTAGCTCAGGCAATTCTTATTCGTTAAGATCAAGAGGTTTAGGGAATTAAAAAGTGTGTCTGCAATGTACGATTAATGCATTTTTCATTCTGTCTTAGATCTTTAAAGGTAATCAAAACCCCACAGACGAGGTACGCTCCAGCCTCCCCAAACCCACACTAACTCGTTACATAAGGATACGACCTCTGACCTGGGAACAAGGCATCTGTATGCGTTTTGAGCTGTATGGCTGCAAAATATCAGGTAAGAAAGACAGAAAACACAAACATACACATTAGTACAGAGCAGAAATCTAAGCCTACATAGTATTTGAAAATGATTTAACCAGAGAGGGAAATCATGAGTCAGCACAGAGAGAAACAATAATATTCTTATTTTTTCAACTACAGTATGTTTGTGTGCCTGTATGATAGAAAAAAGGAAGACAGAAAAAAGGAAGGGAGAAGTTTCCAGTGCTTCAGATTCTTCAGCACAGCAGTCTTTTCAATCTCTCTCTCTCTCTCTCTCTCTCTCTCTCTCTCTCTCTCTCTCTCTCTGTCTCAGACTCTCAGTGCTCCAATATGTTGGGCATGGTCTCCGGTCACATTTCAGATGCTCAGATCACTGTCTGGCCAGAGGTGGAAAGAGGGTGGCTACCAGAACAGGCCAGGCTGCTGACTGGGCGTTCTGGTTGGGTGTCTTCCACCCCACTGGGGGATATACAAACCTCATGGCTAGAGCTGGATCTCGGGGCCATCCGCTGGGTCACTGGAGTCATCATACAGGGGGGAAAGTACCGGGACAAGAGCGTGTTTGTCCGACGCTTCAGGCTGGGCTACAGCACCAATGGATCAGACTGGAGCTACATACTGGAACAACATGGCAACAAAGCAAAGGTCTGGGGGAGAGGGCAATGTACAACAGAAGGACCACCTGAAAACATAAAAATACATACAAGTGAACATTTTGTGCTAGTCATTCTCTAGTCATTCATCAATGTCAGTGTGTGACAACAGGACCACTTGTTACTGGATATTTTTGGTTGTCAAACTACTTTTAGCTCAGCAGCCACTTAGAGCTGTGTTAAAAGCCTTGCAGCACCAGCACAACAAACTACCCTGTCACTCCTATGTTGGAATCACTGCTGCACTATGAATAGTTTACCAACAAAAAGTTGAACTGTTAACTATCAAAGTGTATCTATGTTACGTGTACCTAATAAATTTGCAACTGGCAGATAAGATAATGAAATGGCTCATTTTCTTAATGAATGCTTTCCAACTCATCCTTCTGTCCATCTCTCTTTATGTCTTATTGCAGGTATTCTTAGGAAACCAAAATCCTGATACACCAGAGATACGTACCTTTGATCCTTTGACGATGCGTTTTGTGCGGGTGTATCCTGAGCGTGGCTCACCTGATGGTATGGGGCTCAGACTGGAGTTACTTGGCTGTGACCTAGAACGTAAGTAAACAAGAATATGAGAATAAGAGCAGAAAAAAAGAGGAGAAAAAAACACTGCAGAAATCATTCACATACACAGAAAAGAGCACAGACTTCAACCCCCAGCATGATGTACAAAATTGTCGACTGTTGTCTGTGAAGTCAACTTTAAAATCCAGAAATTACTGAATTGCTCAAACTGTTTCTGAAACTGTCTTTCCCAATTCTCTTTAAGTATTTAACTTTTCTTGACTCTCATGGTTCCCCTAATTGTGAACCATGTATTCTTTATTAGAGCTAAGGTGCCTAAAAGATGTCTGAGAGCACTTCTTTTTTAATATTTGTTTTCTTTTTTGCTATTAGACATATTGTTGCATTTGTTGATTTGTTGTCATAACCACAGGTCAAGCGATTTTCAGGTCATCCTATTACAATTAATTTATTCAACTGCTATACATTTTCTTAACTGTTGTTGTTTGTTTTACCTTCTAGAGACCACTACTCCTCTTCCACCAACCACACCTCTTCCCCCTTTCACTACAGTAGTGGCAACCTTCAGTATTCCAGTTATCAGCCCAGCCACCACTATCATTGGTACCATAACAGAGGACTGTGATGATGAAGCAGCAAATTGTCACAGTGGAACAGGCACAAATGAAGACTATGAGCCAACTGGTAATACACACACTCCATGTAATGCGTACAATAACACAGACAAAGGCAAAATATGTAATGGTTTTGGTACAATTATATATATCTTGAATTGTTTTTGACAGCACATACCACAGTAACGGAGCCAATACTGGAGGAAGACAACGTGCCTGGTGAGAAATATTGCACATATGCAAATATTCAAATATACAACAAGTCTTGATTCACCACTTTTTTATTCACAATTTGCTTCCAAAGAGCCAGACTTGTTGAGGAATAGTTATCTAGGCTTTTTTACTCCAGACTGGTTTTTCATTCCAGTCCCTCTACCTGACCAGTTTCAGAGGATTGTGTTTTATTTGTTAAGACACACAATGGCCTGAGTATGCATAATTTAAGCAGAACAAAGCCATAGCATGAAACAGTGAAGAAACATGTGCAGATAATTACAGATGATCAGGCTGGTGATTAGTAGACTGGTGATGCTGAATGTTTAGCTGTTGGAAACCCTTTGTTTAGGCACCTTATTTTTTGTGCTTTTTGCAGCCTGTCACAAAGATAAGCGGTATGTATGTAGAGAAAGAGAGAAGTTCACATCTCATTTTAACTGAAATGTAACCAAGCAGATTTTTGAAAACTAGTGCAGAAACACTGAAGTAATAGACAGTGAGTAGACTGCTACTGTCTAGATTTGTAACCTCAGGCTATATGGTGAAAAGTCTCATTCCCAGACATAAGGGTTTAGTAACACTCCAGAAAATGTTGCCCACTTCCTCTTACAGGCCTTTTATGAGTATTCATGTCAGGGTGGTAAGGTTTCAGCAATAACCTTTCATCTGCTGGTTTAGATTTTAAATGGCATGACATAAAAATCTCTCCTGACCTTCAACAATTACTCTGGAGCAACTAGAGGAGGAGACAGAATGAGAAAGGCACATTCATATTTGTGTTGTGGTATCAGGCCACACCCATAAACACCCAGCATGTCATGGTTGGTGTTCTAAAAAAAGCTTGTTCAGTCTCTATTTCTGTTGTGAAGTCAAGAAATATTTTTGTTTTTCTATATCAAGTCATTGAAAGCACTGTTTCAAAAAGCAGAATTAGAGAAACTTTTTTGATCCTGAGGGAAATTGCTTAATTTTTGGATTTTCTCTTTCTGTCTCTTTCTGATCTCTCTTTCAGATATTACTTCATAATGTTAAAAATGTAGCATAAATCACTATCACTTGTAGTGTATCAATATATTGTGCAGTAGCGTGCCTTGGCCTGATCAGCCTATTCTCTGAATAACTGAAGTTCTTTACTGCCTCTTTGAGGGGCTTTGGAGAATTACATCATGGGGTCAAACTTTTCAACTTTTTTTTTTTTTTAATGAAAATACAAATGCATTCTGCAACTGTATCACACAGCCTGGATCTATTCATCCAGTCTTCTGTTTAATTGTGGGAAGCTGGAGAATGAGGAAAGAGCCATCCATAATGATCATTTTAGCACTGTAAAAAGTTTGTAAGGGGGTTGTAAAGAAGCACTTGCTATGGGCTATACAATGCTGTGTAAAATCAAAACAGGAGAACACAGCCCTGTTCCCCTGATAATTCCTCTCCTATGTTGTTTCTTCCTGAATCTTTCATGTTTTCCATTTTGAAAAACATAAGAGGTCTATAAACCTGCTATCTTTGGGGCCTCTGTTACAAAGCATACTATTAAAAATGTATTTGAGTTGAAAGTGAATTTTAGTATACTAGTATATTCTGTATAGTGCAGGAAGATGTGGACCAAACTCATCTTTAATGAGTAAGCATGTTTTGTTATAATTTATTAAATTGATTTGAACTTGCTTCAGAATCCGTTCAACTGGTTAAGTTTGTTGTAATGTAACTTTCCATTTCTATGTTTATGTGCCTCCAGAGTTTATTTGGTTTGCCTGTGATTTTGGGTGGGCCGACCCCTCTTACTGTGCATGGCAACCAGAAAGTGTTGGAGCTAAATGGCTTATACAAACGAAAGGCGACCCATCTAATCACCTGCCCAAAGTGGATTACAAAGGCAGGATATTATTTATCATTCATGCCATTATACTTTTATATTATGTATTTTATGTAACATTTAATAATACATTTGTTTTCACTGATTGTGAGGATATTCTATTCTTTGTGCTCATCACTGATTATGTTTGGCTGTTGTCAGGGCAACCAGGAAACTTCATCTACACTGCACTGTCTACAGACACACTCCAGCCAGAGACAGAGAGAAAGTTAGAAAGGGAAGTAGAAAAGGAGTCAGAGGCAGAGATTGAAAAAGAAACAACAACAGAGGCAGAAAAAGAGAGAGCAATGGAAAAAGAAGTGGTAGAGCGAGTAAGAGGGTTGGCACGATTGGTGAGTCTGCCCATCATGGCTCCTGATGAAGATTTATGTGTGTCGTTCTGGTACCAGTTCACTGGAGAACACACAGGAACTCTGTATATTAGACAAAGGAGAGAGGGAGGTGGTGAGGAGAAGGGGGAAAAAGTAGAGCAGGATCTAGAAGTAGAGGGAGAGAAAGTTGAAAGGAGGGCGAAAGAGGAGGCACTCCTGTGGAGTAAGGGGAGTCACGAGATTGGCCGCTGGAAGGAAGGAAGGGTGCTGATGCCTCGTGCCAGCAAATCATATGAGGTAATCAAGAAAGCAAAAATAATTCATGGCATTCTTTGTCATTGACGGTAACACTGTTTGGTGTATTATTAAAGTGGTGTGCTTTAATAACACTTATCTCACTTTGTGTGTGTGGGTCAGGTTATAATTGAAGGAGTGGTTGACAGCACTTCAAATGGTCATATCTCTGTAGATAATGTGAGAATCGTTACCACTGTGAATCCTACCGAGTGTAGAGGTAAACATTTTTTCTCAGACTCTTATCATATTGAATTTTTCTTATAGTATGCATGCTTATCTTTACTAGAATGCATCTGAATCGTTAATACCATTTCATTTCCTGCCTTTCATTGAATTGATGTAATCTGGTAGGAATATGAATCAACAGACTGGTCGGCTCTGTCAGTCTGTTAGTGTGTATACGGAGGCCTTAGGGTACAGATGAAGTAAATTTAAGGAATTAGTTCTCCCTTTCCTTTCACACTCTCTTTCTTACCCCACTCCCTTCTAGTAATGGCACATATTAGCTGTATAATATTACACCTTGTGCACAGACAGATGTGTGTAAAATTCATTTTGACTGTGTTTCAGATCCAGAAATAGAGGCTACTATTAATGATGAGATTGGTATGTAAACTTTTCTATCATTGGGCCCTTCTGTTTTATCATTCTTGTGACATGAGCTGCTTCTAGTAATGGCAGATTAGCAAGAAGATTAAATAAAAGCAAAACTATGCATTTTGGCAGACTTGCTAATGTTTTTGATGGCGTAAGACACATAGGCTGGGCAGTGTTTGTAAGCATGGAACATAATTTTGTCTACACAGATTTAGGTTGTTTTATTGCATATTTTTTGATGTAAGGTTGCAAACATTTTTAATTAACAACAGTCCTCTCTTTTCTTCCCAAATTTCTTCTCTCCGCAGAAGAGTGTGGTGATAAGGAAGACTTATTGTTGAGGTTTGGTCAGCACGGGGGTTCCATGTTGAAGACACTGGATCCCATCTTAATCACCATTATTGTGATGAGCGCTGTTGGCGTCCTGCTGGGCACTGTGTGTGGGGTGGTGCTGTATTGTGCCTGCTCTCAAAACCCTGACCGTAATCTTTCTGCCCTCGAGAACTACAACTTTGAGCTGGTCGGTGGCATCAAGCTGAAGAAAGAGAAAGTGAGTGCACAGAAATCTTACTCAGAGGCGTGAGAACTTGCCTCACCATCCAAAGGACTAATGTTGGGGAAACAGTGAAGAAATTCTTGCACAAGGCCCGAGGACAAGTTTTCAGTAACTCTGCGTGTGCAGTTTTGGTAGTTTGAGACTGAGCCATGCTTTTCTCAGGGTCTGAAGCAAGAGGGATAGACCTCCAGAGGGCGCTGTGTGTAAAGAAAAATGTACAGTCAGTGGTGATTGTCACTTTGTCAGTTTGTCAGTTTTTGCTTTTTTTATATATATATATATATACAAAGATGCTGGTAATGCGACCAATCAAGATGAAAGTATTTATCTTCTCTACAAATTAGGACTGTATCTGTCCTGGGGGGGCCTTGTTTTCCTCAAAGAAGAAGAAAACAGCATGTAGAGAGAAAGAAACATTGACACATTTGCAGTCTTGGACTGAGCTTTCATTATTTTAATGCTTTTGTGTGTGTGTGTGTGTGTGTGTGTGTGTGTGTGTGTGTGTGTGTGTGTGTGTGTGTGTGTGTGTGATTTAAAAGGATGCAAGGCCATGTTAGGTTGGATGTGTGTGTGTGAGAGAGAATGTAAGTGAGTGTATGTGAGTATGTGTATGTGTTTGACACATCGTGTGTCTGGCTTGTGTTCCATCCCAATAGTGCCTTTTTACATGTTTCTGTTGCCTTTTCACACATGGACTCATCTCAGTTCTCATTCTCAGAGTAGCACCTCATCATGCAGTCCAAGGGTTAAAGGGTTTCTGTTGTTCTTATGTCGTCACTGTTTTACCAAAATCATATATCTCTAGTAACTCGAAAGGAGATGTAAACATGCCCTCAACATTTTGTTACAAGCTATGACTGTCAAAGTAATTGCACAATTGCCTGACTGATTGCCTAACATTTTCCACACTTTCAAAACTACATTACAGGCTAACAAGCAGAATGTGAATTGTGTGCAGCATGTGAACCATGTGCAGAACCCTAAGTAAGGTGGAGTTAAACAAGTGTAATGAGATTGAAAATGCATTTCTCAGGACATGGATCTTAGTGTTGTTTGTTTATTTATTAGCTAGATAGTTACCAGTGTAAATTATGCTGGCAGAATCCATGTCTTTGGCTTACAGTGTTTTTAAAAGTAAGATGTAAGCATTGTGTACAGGTAACAAATTCAGTTATTTTGTTGATAATGTACATAAGTACTTTCATCATGAAGAGAAGTAATGACTACTATGCCAAACAGCTCTTTAAGTCATTATAAAGCCATGTTCATCAGTGAGAACATTCTCCAAGGTGGAGGGTTTTTTAGCACTCATCATTGTTGTGTCTGTCATGGCACAGAAGAGACAACAGCCGGATCACACAAATGCACACATTATTAAAATTACAGATTACAAATACATGAAGTAAAGTTTATTATGTGTATCACATGCACATTATTATTCAATTAATAATGAAAATAATTGCTCAATTACTCACATAACTGGAAGTGACAGCTTTAAACTAAATAATATCTGTTAAAGCAAGGAAGTTAGAATCCTGACATTTTTGTCACCTTACATTTTTTTTGTAAAAGTCGCATGGAAAAACATAAAGGTGGAAATAAATTGTTATTTGTAGTTAACGGAAAGCATAAAATGGAGTTAAGTGGTTTTGATAAGACAGCGACGATGTTCTATAGGTGCTTTATTGTCACTGCCTAACCGATGCACAGGATGAGCATCAGCGAAACCTAAACGAGAGATGCTTAATCATGTTCATTTTCATATTTGCATTTATTAATTCATTAGGAACATGTTAAGGCTGGACTTATTTTAAAATCTTGGCCTGATGTCAACAATCAACAATCAGAAATCCCTGTATTTAAAGCTGCCAATGACGATACAGATCCTGACCGTTAGAACTGAGTAAACATTGTAAATGTGGCTTATTTTGTAAACTTTTACTTTTCTATGCATATACCATTAATGTTTCATCATATTGTCAGTAAGTAATGGTCCAAGTTTAATTAATAATAAGATTCCAGTGTTGTACACAGTACCATACAGTGAGATTTAGGGAGCAAGCAGATAAAGGAGAAAGCCCCATGACATTAAAAACACAGTGATACTGCAGTGGCCCATGAAAGACCCCCACACCTACTGTGGTTAGGTGGGTTTCACATTGCCTTATGAAGATTATGAAAAAACAAATATTATATAGTTTATTTTCATTTTGTTCTGTGATTTCGGAGCTCTAAAGAGGTTTTTGGCCACTTCTGAAGGGAGCACAATTTGGTAGAGGGTTTGGGACAGGACCCAGAGTGTATCACTCTTCGTGCTGCATGAAAACCTGAGGTTGAGCACCAATGGTTAGTTGCAAACAGGAAAACAAATCAGGAAATCATGTTTTGTTTTGTTGTCACACATGGATATGAGTGTTTCATTTCAGAGTTCAGAAGTGAGGGTTTGGACTGCTGTCTGTAGAGGAGAA
The DNA here is from genome assembly GCA_017165825.1 of Hepsetus odoe. Taxonomy (NCBI): domain Eukaryota; kingdom Metazoa; phylum Chordata; class Actinopteri; order Characiformes; family Hepsetidae; genus Hepsetus; species Hepsetus odoe. The sequence goes on from CM029387.1 coordinate 10,705,230, forward strand.
GAGAGCCACTACAGAACGAAATAGATTAATCTATTGCACTGAGAAATGTATTTATATGAGATTTTTTATTTCATTAAATTGTGGCTAAAAAGCAAGTGTCACTGACTGTTATTTTAAAATTCAGACATAAATACAAACATAATGGCATTCACCCCCCTGAGCAAATGAAAACAGATTGTACCATTTTCATAGATCAATGTATCATTTCAATTTAACTTACACTGACAAATGAATCTGTGTTCTAAGTGCTGATTTTAAAAAGGTCATTGTTACAGGTTGTTCAGTGGATACAGCAGAAAGGACTTGAGAGGGCGAATTTATTCAGACCCTCTAGTTCCATCTACACACCAGCCAACATGTCAGTTCATCCACTCAATGACTTTGACATTCCAAATAGTGGATTAAATAAAGTTTTTATTCATTCTTGTAAATTCTTGTCATTTTTGAAGGTGAGTCCAAGGATGTGTTTAGGTACACTGGATCTAATAAGGAGGAGCCTTAGATGGGACTATGCTAGAAAATCTGTAATCAACCACCATGACCGCTAACTGTGGAGAATAATACATCAATGCAGAAAAATGTACACTTCTGGTTTTGAAAAAGTCAGCCTGACCTGCCGCCTGCCTCCCCCCAGAGGATGTCTGCTTTTTTGCAGTAAAGGTCTCAACATTGTCCCCGTTGCCCCTGTCCCAGCTGATGTATGGTCCAGTTTCTCATTTTGTTTTCAAGGGGGTGCTGCTCACAAGCCACACCATGCACTCTTAGACTGGCCTTCCACCAGGAATCAGCCAACAGTTGCATAACCAGTTCAGCAGAGGGGAAGATTTTTAGACAAGAATTAAAATGTATTAAAATGCCTATGTTATTGATCTCCATTACCTTTGTTAGAGTTATGCGTCCATGCTATTTTTCTTTGGTCTTTGCTTCTGCATGAAACTATCAGTACTGTTTTGAAGGCAACCTATGTGCAGTGGCAACGTGGTGTGGTTTCCTATGAAAACCACCCTGATGCACCACTTCTGCTTGAAAGCCACTGACATTGTATTTGACTTTGTGTATTGGGAACGCCTCAGTTTCTATGTTTTGACCTTGTGCACTCTTAACTACTTCTAGAGATAGCTAACAAACCTTTTCAAATGATGACTCTACCAGCAGTTTCTACCAGCAACATGCTGATGCTGTGGCCAGGACAGCATTTGTTCCAATCCCCACTCTGTCCTGGAAAAACATCTAAGCATCTAAGTTAAGGTGTCACACATGCTGCAAGGTAGAAGAGCTTCTAAAGTCAAGCTGGAACTAAGTTCAGACAAAAAAAACTTCTCCAGAAGCTGGTCTGATACTTGAGAGAAAGCTTCTAACAATTCTATCATAAGAGGTTAAATAGTTTGTTAATACCTATTTGATTTAAAGTTGTGAATTTGTTGTGGGCTATAATAGAAAGGAGACATGAGTTCAAAACTGACAGTACTATTGTCACACAGCTGTGATTGAATCACACGCAGCTGATGAGGTGATATGAAGATGGCATGAGTCCCTGAAGTTTACATGTTCCTTCTGTGCCTGCATGGGTTTCCTCCCACCAAGCAAACTGGAGAAGTTAAATTGCCCCTAGCCATTCACTGTGCAGACTGGGTGGCAAACATGTCCAGCGTCTGGGAGCAGTGATGGGGACATTACTTTGTGCAAGGGCACCTCAGAGCAACCCACTGGCCTGGGATTCAAACCCACGACCTTCCAATCCTGAGGCCTAGTTCCTAACAACTAGGCCCACTGGACCATTGCCCCAAAATGATAGATGAGTTAAATCAAGACTGAAAAATTATGTGTGAAACCGAAACCATTCATTTGTAGGGAGGGCCTACATGTAACATCCTTTTTCAGTATCTATAGTTTCGGTACATAAACCCACACAAACATAAGTGGACCATTGCTCTTTAATAATGCATTAGTTGATGTGTTAAAAATCATCTAATCTAACCGTCTAAAATGGATGCAGAAAAAATAAAAGAAAGCTTTTTTATAGCACAACCATTAAAAAGCTTAAAAGAGAGAAAATTGTTCAAACACAAAACTCTTTCTTGGAAGTAAAATGTTTTTCAGCGCACACAAAACTATATCAAATATTAAACAACACATTAAAATAATACTATACACATGCAGATGTTTCTTACAAGAAGAAGACTGTTCTCATAAAGCGAAAATGTTTTTGAGACAGGAAATAGCTAAACATAGACGCAAGGCATAGTCTAACCACCTCTGTCCTCAACCATCTCGCCATTTCACACACTCCACAGTATGAAGCTTTTAAGTTCTCCCTCTGTTTTGCTGTACAAGCTTTGTGTGTGTGTGTGTGTGTGTGTGTGTGTGTGTGTGTGTGTGTGAGCATAGCTTCATTATGTTACAACTTCCTTTAGTGTTATCAGTGTTAAACCTTTGAGTCACACTGGACCTCAGACTGCACCGGAAGCTAACTAGACACACATATTACCAGGGAATGCATGGCCCATGACTGGGAAAGTGATCTACTGATAATAACAAACGATCTGCTGATGGTAGTCCTGAATAAAGATGTCATTTATAGCTTTATAGCTTTTAGCATTAAATACCATCTCAACTACTTCACCAGATTACCTTGCCCCTAGTCTCAAGTGGCAGACTTTATGTCAGAATTTATGTCTACGTGTGGTCAAAGTGTCTGAGGCTGAAATCTATCAAAATATATCAAATCTATCTCAAGGGAGGGCGAGACATAAACTGGCATGCAGAGGCACTCATTTAGTAAGATGCTGATATGGTAGGTCATATCTTCCAGAACCAACAATGGTGAATACATTGCATTGCAGTTTCTGCTCCGGCTTCTGCATTGCAGCCCATTGCTCTAATGGATTACATCTACATTTAATGTGATGTGAGCAGTTTTGTCTTGCATCTCAACTAACACAAGATGCCTAAAGTATGTTTATTACAGCTTTAAAGATGCAAGAGCGAATAGTACTTTTAGATACCCTTGATCCTGAGCTTCCCTTCTGAGAATTGATCCTCACATGAAATACTGAACAGTAAACTGGTTCATTTTTAATGCAACTGTATATGTCTATGATGCTGAAAAATGAATGCTGTATGTAGAAATTTAGATAGGACTTACTATCCATCCACCATCTCCCTCGGCTGCAGTTTAACCAGTAGGTGATTTGTAGGATGAGGCCCCTTGTGAACCTGCTAACCCCTATATATTCTACTGATTAGGGTCAGCGACCATTGGGCCTTCCAGTCAGCTAAAAACAAATTGCCAACTAGCTGTAACATTTTTATTTCCTTTCACTAAATGGTTGTTATATTTCATATGAATGCGAAGACTTAAGATTTTTATTTACTGCTTTCATTTTAGAACTGAAATAACTATCAGGAATGCTTTCAAAGCATCAGTATCCAGTTTCAGGTTCCCTTGGTATAACTTATTAGACTGAAAAGCAAGGCTATCATCCATCCATATACACTAACCAATCAATCACCATTTATTTGTGTAATCCTGTTTTTATCTTTGTTGAGAAGAAGAGGAGAAGAAGAAAAACCACAAACAGGTCTAGTGGTAGGGTACTTGCCAATGGAGCAATGGCTCAAGAGGTCCCAAATTCGAATCCCACCTCTGGCACTACCACCACTGGGTCCCTGAGCAAGACCCTTAACCCTGAGTTGCTCCAGGGGGGACTGTCCCTGTAATTAGGACATGGAAGTTGCTCTGGATAAGAGCGTCTGCTAAATGCAGCAAATGTAGATAGATAGATAATTAGCCTTTTTCTTAAGTCACCACACACACACACACACACACACACACACACACACACACACATATATATATATTTAATATCTGCATTGTCTTTATTATCTACGAGGTTTGGTTGATGTGTTAGAGACTAACAAATTGGGCTGGACAGAGGTCCTGCAGGCCTGATGATCTAATCATCCCCAGGCTCAGTTTATAAGAGAGTGGAAGCCGGTAATACCCCTTGTGACAGTGTTCACCATACCGGTAAATGATTCACTCTCAAACGGTCCAGTTACTGAGACACATCATTGGCTGCGTTTCCTGCGTGGGAGGTGGGGCTCTTTCATTCCAGACTTTTAGGAGTCGACTCTGATTCAGGTTCTAAATGACGATTTTGATGAAGTTGAACTAAAACTCTAAAGTTTTCTCAGTTCTCAGCCCTAAAAATAAGAAAACGTTAGTAAGAAAAAGGAATCAGAACTGAATCCAATCTTAGTGGAGCAAATAAATAAATAAATAAATAAAATAGATATATAGATAAGTAGATAGAAAGATAGATATTAGCCCTAATGATGACGTCATCATTATAAGATACTAGTAATAAGTCAAAATAAGTCAAATAATAAAGTGTATACATGTATCAATTATATATATATATATATATATAAAGAGAAAAAAATCTGGCATAAAGTGAACTGAGTTAGTTTTTTTTTTTTAAAGGTTATTAACAAACCAGAGCCAAATGCTTTGCACTCGACTCTCGATTCCCTGGTATTAGAGGGTTGGCAGCTTATGGGATCAAGCTCCATTTTAGAGTCTGTAATTCACTTTATTATCCGCCCTTAAACCTAGAATTAAGAAAACATCTGGCATAAAAAGCAACATTTCATTAATAGCAAAATATCGCACTATGATTGCTAAGAAACCGAAGGCCAAATCTTTAGAGTCGACTCTCTGATTCATGGGAATTGAGAGTCGACTCCAAAGCTTCGGGCTCCGGTTTGTTTCTGGGCTCGAGCCCAGTCTTGGTGGGCGGGGCGTGGTGGAGAAGGCGACTGCCCCCTGGAGTCACTCTCTCACCGCCGCGCCGAGGGCGAGCTGGACTCGCTGGCTTTTGTCTCAGTGCTGTTTGTTCTGTCCGCTGTCTCTGTGTTTTTTATGTTCACGCGTTTGTAAGAAAAGTGAACGTTATCCTGGTGGCGTGTTTGTTCAGGGCGGTTTGTAGGAAACGTAGCCCGGAGCAACAGTTTTCCTGTGTGCGGTAAAGCGGACTCCTACACAAGAGCATTCTGTCGGCAAATGCTGCCTTAAAAACGAGGCACACAGCAAGTCTCCCCTCAGTTAAGGTGAGTATTCGACTAAAGTCGCACATACAAACTGTGGTGAACAACTTGTTAGGTTAGATAGTAGGTTTTGCTCTTTGGGAGTTGATAACGGAGTTTGTGCAGCTGTTGTGTGTGTGTGTGTGTGTGTGTGTGTGTGTGTGTGTGTGTGGGGACCTGGGTGGGGATGTGGCGGAAAATGAGTGGTAGTAACCCTCTCTCTCAGTCCTAAACCTAACTTTTTGTGGGGAAAACCTGTGTTCCAAGTCACCCTTGAAGGTGTGGTCAACGAATTTCATGGTGTTTGAGTCGTTTTGACGCTTGGTGTGTTTCAGTTTCAAAGATTCGAATGTTCCGTTCCACCTTAAATACCGACCCGCGTCGGCCGCAGGATGTTCAGAACAGAACTGGCCGAGGCGGTATTTAAGGTGGCTCTGAACATTCCAGTTGTCGTGCGAGTCTCTGGGGGAGAATGGCCGCTGCTGCTGAACAATGCTTTATTTGGTAGTTGTCGGCGTTCTCACCTAAACACGGCTCAGCCCCCGGTCTTCATGTCCTTCAGAAGCACACAGACCAACGCAAGAGATCAGGAAAAGGATGACGTTATAAACACCCTCCTTTAGTGCACTTGAACACAGATCTCCAACCATACTACAGTGAAAAGGGTGACTTTCACAAAGTAGGTTGTTTTAGGAATTTAAGGAGGTGAAGGAAAAACTGGAAAGGGTGTGAAGACAAAGGTCTTGTACACTTCCTCCAGCCTCAGCCTTCTCCCCCACACAGAGACCAGACCAGCAGGGCCTTTCACCAGAGGATTTTCTCTCCTCTTCCACTGGAAACGGTTATGAGGGTTAGTCTGTGTCCTTGACGCCTTTTTCCATATTGGGAATTTAAGGTGACTGGGTTTTGTCACACTTCTGACTCATCCCTACACCCACCCCCCAAGCTCCCAGTCCTGAATATCTCAGTTAGTCATCAGCTCATTCCCACCGCCCAATTTACTGGCCCCTCTGAACTCCAAGCTCATACGAAACCCACTTTCACATTTCTAGCATGTTGTATTTCCCAAAGTTTCAAGGCAAACAGCACTTTTCATCCCATTTATTTCAAGAAAATTCTGAATTTACAAGTTACTTGCCATATGCCGGCATTAATTCGATCGAAGGTCAGTTCTGTTTAGTTCTATAGCACTATCGTTCCATTGTTTTATTTCCATGTTCTTCATTTGGTCTGGATTCCTATTTTGTGTTTATGAACCAAATGTCAAATGGATAGTTAGACTTCAGCCTGCTGTAAGAGCTGATTAACAAAATTTGAAATGAATTTATCATGGGCAAAAAAGGAATAAATGAAAGGGTTGTCAAAAAATACTAATTTTGTTCATATTTAATCTGTAAACTTTGTTGAATACACTTTTTCTGCAGAACAGTCTGGGAAGGTAGACATTTGCTCTTGTTATTCACAGTTAAGACACAGTTTATAATCAGCATTCACATACCAACTTAATCCCTCACCTGATTTACATGAGAGAGCTGTACCACACTGCACCCAAACCTTTTTAAAACCCCGAACTCCAAAAACTTTGGAAGCAATGAAGACAGATTTAGTTCACATGATGACAGAACTTTTTGTTTTGTTCAGAGGTTCTTCAGTCTCCACAAATAACAGACCCGTTATAGCCTGCTCTGCATTGTAAATTTGATTTACTTCCACTTAGCTATACTAAACTCTTACAGATAACTTTCTGTTGGTTAGCATTAACAGAGCAGATGGTCAGTTCTGCTTAATTCCTTAGCACAGTTGTTTTTTTTATGTTTCATCATTAAAGTTCTATGTCCACATATTTAGTCTGATTTCTGGTTTGTGTGCATGTGAAGCGATTTGAGATTTGCTTAAGTGCAAACAGACATACGCCTTCCTTCTGCTCTTAAATTACATGAGAAAATATTGGAAGTTTAACATGGTTCACTTAGAATGATTATAATTCTTGATTAAGGAGGGGCCTCACCAAATAAAGGACTAAATAAAATTTTGTTAATGTTAGGCCATTGGCTTTTAAGAATACACTGTTCTGCTTTTGGGTAGTCTGGGGAGGTAAAAAATGTCATCAGTGGGATATGTGATGATTCACTGACTCACATTTGTGTCTTTAATATGGCGGCATTAATTACAGACAGGCACTCTCATCTGCTCTGTAATTCCATTCGACTCCACATCCCCAACTGAACTGACACACCGACTCCAAAGCAACCTCCATAACAAACACAGCTGAGTGAGCATGCAAGCGTATGGTTTTAATCACCAGACAGCAGGTTAAAGAGCACACTGGCAATGAGATCACTAAGGGAGGCCTGAAACTAACTGTGGGTTATTAGGAGGAGAGTGTGTGAGCAGTAAGTGGTTAAATCAACTGGCTTTCCACTATGTTTATGGCGTACGAAGTGACTGGCTCTCAGCAGAACTGCTGCTAAGACTCCAGGGCTGTGATCAAATAGTCTTTTTGGCCTTGCGAAGGTTCATAAATGAACAAAAAATGTTCTGGAAGTATCAATGGCAGCCAAAATAAGAGCAGGTTGTTTCTACAAATTCTAACAAAAGATCCTCAGGAAAGCTTCCTTCCTTTTCTTGGTTAGAATAGGATACACTAGACCACCCTTAAAAAAAACAAAAAAACAAAGATAATATTGTTGTGCAGTTTCTTGTCGCAGTAGTATTAAAATAGTGGGGCCAAATTGCAGGGAAATAACCAAAATGTGCTGTACCCTGCAGGACCCGAAATGGGCACTTCTGATTTAAAGAGACATGCCAGTAATTTAGTCACAAAAGACCTAGTATCCAGCAGGCACTGGGTTCTTTCTAATTGGGGTTTGCATGTTGTCCCTGTGTCTGTGTGGGTTCTACGGGGTGCTCCAGCTGTCTCCCACCATCTAAGGACATACTAATCAGGTGGTCTGGAGATGATAAATTGCCCCATAGTTATGAGAGTGTGTGTGTCTGCTCTGCGATGGACTGGTGACCTGTCCAGGGTGTGTCCCTGCCTTTCATCCTGTTAGAGCTGGGATAGGCACCAGCACCACCTAGGTCCCTAATCAGAACAAGCGGCAAATAAAGTGAGTGAGTGAGTGAAACCATAGATATTTTAATGTAATACTCAGTAAAACCTATGGGTATTTTTTGTTGTTGTTGTCATTTGTGTTTTTTTTTTTTTTTTAATAGTACAAAAAAAGAAAACCAAAATTTTTTTTAAATGGACACATTAACACTGTTTAAATATGTATTTTTCTTGATCTGCACGTATGCTTTTTTTATGGTTAGAGCTCCATGGTCAAGTTGCCAGAAGCATTTTTATTGTCTGTTGTTGATTCTGGTGAACTGATTAATGACATTGACTGCGGAACCCTATATTGACAGATTGTGACTAGTGTGCTGTAATAATTTGTGGTTCTTCATTTTTGGAGTCTAGTTTCTTTGTTTCTGTAATTTTTAAAAGTTTTAGTTCCCTATTTATTTTCATACACTTACACTAGAGACAACTGATGATTTATTATGAACATTTTATAATAACTTGGAGCAGAGTTTTAATTTGCCATCCAGTCAGGAATTCTCCAAGAGTTTTGCCTTAAGACTTACATTATTCACCTACCATTAAGTCACTCTGGAAATCCTGCTCTGATGTAAATGTTTACAGTAATTTTCATGTTTGCCATGGCTATGTAAATATCTGCATAAAATTGTTGAAAATATTGTCTTTGCCATAGCTGAATAAAAATGTAATAAAAAAAAAATTACATGTACATGAACATGTACATGTTTTATTCGCATGCTTGACCATGTCAGAGGGGTGAAAAAATATTAAGCAATAACATCATGTTTTATTTTCCACCCTGACCATCGCCCCTGCTTATCGCTGCAAAAAAATAATGCTAGCTCAGAGTTTTTCTCTAATACTGTAACACAAGAAATATTTTTAGAAGAATTTAAAATTTAATTTCAAATTGTTACATTTTGGTCTAGGTGAGATTGTTGCACTCTGCGTCACTGCAGAGGGCAAAATGTATATTATAAGTCAGTGTATACAGACTTTGGGTCCAGTTCCTAACTGACTGGCAGCCTGACTCACTTCCTGTAGTTGCCTTTGTTATGACATGTTAACAATGGGAAAAGACAGGAATGGCAAGGGAAATTCCGGTATTGTTAATTGGTCAGTTTGAGCCCATGAATTCAGACAAAATTAACTTGTGTGTAAATGTTTTGAGTTTATAGCCATATAGAAAAAATTATGTAACAGCAATAAACACCAATCAGCCACAACCTAAAATAATGACAAAATGCAGGAATAACATTACTTATCTTGTTAAAGTGTCATCTCTAAGGGGTGGAGTATTTTGTAAGTAAGTGTAATGCAGTGAAAATTAAATTGTAAATTGTGTGTAATCTGTTTCACTGTTTTTTTATGTAAAGGTGCAGTTTTCCTTCTGCAGTCTCTACTATCTCTACTCTACTATCCAAACAGATCCTGTTATACGGAAACATGCTCTTCCCAATCACTCATCCGGCTGTGTGTGTGTGTGTTTGTGTCAGAGATACATATCAGAAGAACAGCAGCAGACTTTAATTAAGGAAATGGCTTAGCAACAACTGCTTCATAAGGCTGAATGGTGTGGGGGTTGGGTAGTGACTGTTGCACTATGACTAAAACAGAAGATCAGCTGTGTGTATGTGTGGTTTCTCCATTACAGAGATCCTTTTTAAGAAAAAAAAAATCCAACCTTCACAATCTCATTAAAACAAATACAGTATGGAAGCAGTTTCTCTGACTTTAGTCATCTTAAAGCAGCTGCATTTTTAATGCCATTCCAGTCCAGTCTGGGTAGCAGTGAAGATTATTCTGCATTGTATTGTTCGGATTAAGAATTGGATCGGTATAAATAGAGAAGAATTCAAAGTTGCTGAAACAGTTGGGGCTGCAAAACAGCCATTTATGGAATGTCTCCTGAAAAACATCTTCAAGAATCAAGGCAGCAATTTGATCTCTTTAGGTGTCGGTGGTGTTTTATTAACAGCAGGAGGACACACAAGTCTCTGAGGAATGTGTGGAGAATTTATATATGTGAATACACACACTCTCACATGCCTGAAGGCTGTGTTTCTCACACACAGACAAACAAAGCTTTCAGGTATGGCTTTTTTTATTTCTTTTTTTTTTTAAGAACTTTAGAACCTCATCGTTCTCAGGACTGCCTTTTCAAGGGTACGTTTAGCTCTATGGGAAAACAAGTTTAATCAGTTCTTTCAAGCAGGTTTATGTTAAAATGTCTTCTTAAGTTTTTGAGGAGATGTTTGTATGTGTCTCTGTTTTGCCTCACAGACGTGTGTGTTTAGTAACAAGGGGTGAATGATTTGTGTGAATGTGGCATGTGGGAGCACTCTGGCCCAGTTATTTGTTTACTTAGGTGTGTGTGTGTCTGAGAGAGAGAGAGAGAGAGAGAGACAGTAAGAGATTCTGCTCTAGTGCTCACTCTGTGTAGTTGCAACTACAGTAGGTGATTGGTCTCTCAGTAAGTCCTCTAAAGCTTCTTTTGCTTGGCGCTCGTTTGAGACATTCTCATGTCATAGTTTAATCCTTCTTAATTCAATTTTTCTAAATTCCATTATCCCTTTGTTTTGTTCAATGTATTTATGTCTACCTGAAAGGATTTTATGACCTCTATTAATAAAGCATGATCAATGATTAACTGGATTATTTTGGTCTGAAAGCGGTTCAATTTAGTTACTTTGAGCTAAAGTAATTTAAATTAACAAGGCTCTAGTTGTAATGTAAAGTTTTCTCATAGCTTGACCAGGCTGTGACCTGGTTTCCCCATTCACATATAAAACTATTTTATACTTTAAGCTTTGTCTATTATTTGCTGTTTGATAGTGGTTTACCAACACATTCAGCATGAAGATATACTGTGGTTCTGGTGGTTGGCCTGGTGTGGTATTTTAACTGAAAATTTATTACGATGTAAATAATTATGCTTGCTATTTTATTTATTTTTGTGCACATCCTGTGTACAATCTGGCTGATTAGCTAGAAGCTTTTAACTTATCTTTTATGTCTAAACTTGGGATAGCACCCAATAACATGACATTTCTCTGTTAATGTGGTATTTGTTTCTTTAATTTTGCCTAAGTGCAAGTGACGGAAATTAGTAATTTAGCGTATATAATTAAGTTATAATTGGTATAGACACATCTGGCAGAGTCTTTTACCTATCACCATGCTAACCATTAAACAAAAACCGAAATTGTTGAGAATAGCAGTATGTAACAGTAGTTGTTTTCAATTCAATTTATTCTTGTATAGCGCCTTTTACAACAAAGTTGCCCCAAGGCACTTTACATTGATAACAGGTCACAGTAATAGATGTTTAAGATGTTTAAGCCGGACGACTACGGAGGAGAGGAACCAAAAACTCCACTATGTGGAGAAAAAAACCTCTGAGGGTCCAAGGTCAACCGGCTACCCAACCCCCTTGGGTATACTAACAGTACAGAGAGAGACAGTAAGAGAAAAAATTGTTTCACAAAAATTGTTTTGTGATGGATGTAAATTGTTAATGACATGTTGACATGTTTTCAAGCTGTGGATTTTTTTTGTTTGTTTTGTTAACTAAAATCAAGAAATCAAAATATGCTGATTGGCTGTTTCCTGCAACAACTTGGATATTTAATATTGTTTTTGTTTTCCTGTGATTCAATTCTATCATCTTAGTTATGCATCGGAGGCACAGTCAAGCAACAGTGATGAATGCAATGAAGAGTCTAGTTTTGCAGTATGGGTTTTTGAAAAGTATTTTGAGAGTTACTTAGTTGAGTTCTGTTTGGCAATTAAGTAATTTACATTTGTGTTCCTGAATGTAAGATTTTTCATACAATTGTTCAAAAAGAGGGATGTTAGTTCACTGCACATCTTTGTGTTTCCGCATGCACGGGAGCGCATACACACACACATACAGGCATTAACTGAGCTTGTTTAATCATGTTAGGTTAAACATGCTTTAACATGCTTATACATTTGGGAATGTCTTTTATAGCCTAATTTCTGAAGTCAATTAGAAATTTTATTACAAGCACACATGCACACACATTTTGTAATACTAGTCATTTTAATCTCTAACCTGAGAGATGGTCAAGAGAAATGCTCTTTCTTATCTGTTGTTGCCAATAGGCATGGCCTTTTTTTCCATCAATGTGTGGGTGTGTATCTATGAGATATGTGGTAGCCGCCAGCGATGTCGGAGGAAATGCCCACATTCTCATTCAGTTAAGTCCCTGTTTGAATGGTTGTGCCTGGTCTGGCATCGCTGAAGGCTTATTTATATAATTGGTATGGTACTTAATGGCACAGGAAGGAGCCATTCTCGCAGCAAGAGACTTTGTGTGAGAAAGACATGCTGCATTAAAGCTTGTCTTGCAGGGCCAGATGTGATCTTGTAATTTGAATTCATGTCTGGGGTGGTGGTGGTCTAGTGGTAGGATACATACCTACGGATCTATGGCCCAAGAGTTTGTAGGTTGGAATCCTACCTAAAGCTCTATTACCATTGGGTTCCTGAGCAAGTCCCGTAACCCTGAGTTGCTCCAGGGGAACTGTCCCTGTAATCATGAATTGGAAGTCGCTCTGGATAAGAGCGTCAGCTAAATGCCATAAATATAAATGTCTGTGAATGACATGACCAACTTTTGGGGCTGACTAAACTCTATGAATGAGGAGTTATGACTTTTCAGCCATGCTGACTTTGAGTTACGTCTGTGGCACTACTGACAAGCTTTTTTTTCTTTTTTTTTCCCCCTCCTATTGACAATAAAACAACACTGACATGTGCCCCATTTGGGAAATCTGAATGAAGTTGAATTGGTTTACAAATGCCATAAGTTTCCTCAAATGAGTCTGTGTTTCTTAGGACAAATTTCCATCAAAGGTCAGGTCACTGGTGTTAAATCTACAATGCATATTTGTTCTGCCCTCATACGCTACAGAGGAGGTTTCTGGCAAGGAGTGTTTTGTCTGTGTTTTGTATATTTCTATAGTTTTTTATACTCCTAACATGAAAGGCTATATTGTTCATGGGTTTTGTTTTGGATGGTTTTTTTTGTTTGTTTTTGTTTCAATAATTTTTTGTTGGTTTTTTTACTTACTGTGGTGTTTTCCTATAACTTTATATGGTTAGGTTTATTCATGGAAAAACGTGGATGCAATAGTTCTGGCTACAATAATTAAAATATATTGTTTAAAAAAAACTCATCCTTTAGTTAGCAGAAGGATATAAATTACACAGCTACATGCAAGGTGTATCAGTGTATCAGAAATTGCATCATGATGTAAGTTTGGTTTATTGTTTATTCCAATATTGCATGTGCCTGTACTTATTTATTTTATATTCATGGCATTTAGCCGATGTTCGTATCCAACATTAATTTCATGCTTAGAAACCCAAAAGTGGTAGTAATGGAGGTAGGGTTCTACCTCTTAGTCAATAGGTAAATATCTTGCCACTACTAGTTTTGTTGAAGCATTATTTAAAAAAACTGTTTGTTGTGCAAGAACGCCTAAAGATTTAATAGACAGTATGGTACTGAGCTGTAGAAAGATAAAAAAGGCCACACTAACAGCAATTGTTATTGACAATTCTTGTGGTGGTGGTGGATTTTTTTTGTATTTATTTATTTATTTATTTATTGCAATGGTTGATTAATGACCTAAGAAAGTAATCAGATTAATCTGTTATTCAGCAGCACAACTGTTAGCTGCGTAAAAACAATAAATCATAAATACCACATGTTTAATGCAAGGAAACTTTGAAAGTACTTTTGTTTTTTAATGGTGCTTTTGAAAGGCCCTTGGCTCTCTCTTACATACTCAGTCAGACTGCATCATTGCTGACCTTCCATAGTAGCCATACACTAATGGATTATCTTGGCAGCAAATTTTTTTTCCTGGGTGCTCACACTAGGCTTTGTAAACTGTTCACTGAGCATGCTCCTGAGTCTGCAAGGCAGTGGATGGGGGCAGGGGCCTGGAGAGCAAGCTGCCTGACCAAATATGGATATGCAAGCATCCCTTTCTCTGGCTCCCTTTCTTGTGTCTGTGTTGACTTGTGCTGAGTGGAATGTTGGCCAGTCCATATTTCTGTTGTCCTTAAATGAAAAATGGAAAAATAAATTCCTGATTTAAACTCACATCAGAACCTTGTCTGATGGTGTTACATTGGGTTTAAGTTTTGTTACATAAGTTCACTTACTCTCTACAGTTAATTGACGACACTTTTAGTTTACAGTTTGTTCATCTAATGGATGAGGGAATTGCTAGATGCCCCAAGATTTGTCATGATCACAGTTCTTGATTTGGGCTACCATTATGTATTATCCTTGACCTGTTATTTTATTATGATATAACATATTAATACAGAAGCATCTGTCAAGCTTTTCCCCCCCCCCTCATTCCTGGGTATGATTCTGAATCGTCAAATGTTCCTGTCAACCATCAAGATACAATTCACTGATTAAATGTAAAGGGTTAAAAGATGAAAAAAATATAATCAAATATTTCATTTTAAGATTGGTAATTGCCTCAAATTAATTGAGAGCATTCAGAAACAAAAAAAAAATGTCCTACACGAGGACCACAATTAACTGCAAGTTCATATTTTATTGAAACAAATAAATTAAATAATTGTCAGCAGTTTTTCTGACAAACATTCTAGATAGCTACCCAGAACCATTCAGTCCCATTGCAAATAAGTGAATAAAATGTAAAATTATGGATGGCAAATGTAAATATACACATTTAGTTGGGCTACACAATATAGGCAGATTGTAAGTCACTTGCATTATTTTGAAAAATGGAAAAAATACATATACTAGTTAACTTCAATCAATTCTTTTTTCTTTTTTTTTTTACTTTGTTTATTTATTTTTTTATGTGACTATTTGGAAAAACGGTCTGTAATTCCAGAACAAATGTACCTAGATACAGAAACAAAAGTTTGTTTTATATTGTGTTGTGGCTCAAATCTGGTGAAGCAGATTTGATGTCAGAGTTTTATAACAATGATTTGACAATGACAATCATTTTACAACAATGATGTTAAGAGAAAAAGTATTTTTTAAGGTTGGCTTTATCATCCTAATTGATAAATTTATCTTAAGCAGAGGTGCCCAAATCCAGCCATGAAGAGCCAGTGTCACAGTTTGGTAGATACCCTTCTCAAACACACTCACAACAACTGACAGTCAACCGGTGAGTTGAATCAGGTGTGTTTGAGTAGGAAAATGTGGGCTTTACAGTTCTCCTCCAGGCATGGATTTGGCCACGCTCTTTGTTTAGCGTAGTTCAATCAATGGCCTTTGCAGATTGATGATGGAAGTTTGGGGTCTTTTGAGAGTTTGCATGTAACATTGAATTTTGTGGTTTTTATGCTAAATATTCTTTTGAATGTTGGGCGTTTTGTCTTTTTTCCAGATGGAGGTGAAGGTGGTGTTGATAATAGTTCTGCTTGGGCTCTTCAGTTTGTGCACAGCTCAACTAGGTAAGATCATTTAACACTAACACACACACACACACACACAGGTCAAGATTGAATGGATGTTAGCGGGGCATAAATACAAAACGTAATGTCTTTAATGCTTCAGTAACAACAGTAACAATAAGCCTGTCTTGGCGTTAAGCTTTGATAATGCATCAACTGTGGGATTGAAAAATCTCCATTAAAAAATAAATTGTCCACATTGTATTTTATATCAGATAAATAATCTTTTTCTATGTCCTAATCAAAAGGACCTTTTGTAGAACTTTAAATGAGAATTTCAGCTCATGAGAAGCCCCTTATCTCGAACTTTGATTTGCTTTGATCTCCAGTCTGAAGAATCTAGCACATTTAAAATTAATCGCCATTTTGTGTTTACAAGAAGGTCATTGCTTCTCTTTTCAAGAATGCAGACCATAATTGTTTTGTTCAGACAGGGAGGCATGTTTTCCCTGTTAAAGAACAGATAGAGACTGATTTGTTGGATTGAATTATCTCTTATTAAATAAATTTAATATTGTCCACCACTAACTGCCCCCTCTGGAAAAAAAAGACCATTCTAGACTGCTTGAACAATGCAGGAGACCCTATCATTTAGAATAAAAAACCTAAGATGAAATGAGTTTCTGACAACATATTTGGGGTTATGTATTGAATATTTTTAACGTGTTTGTGTTCGTGTCTTTCTCAATAGATGGTAATGACTGCACTAAGGCTTCAGCTCAGTCCTGTGGAGATTGCATTCAGGTTGACGAAAAGTGTGGCTGGTGCACCTTGGAAGTAAGTAACAAAATATGGAGAAAGAAATCATAGGAGCTCCATGACAACCGCTATATCTCTTGGGAACTGTTGTAGATCTTCAGGATCTCTGTATCACTTATTGTTTGTGCAGCTTGAGAAGCCTTGTATGTCAGGAAATGTTTTCTGTGGCTAAATAGTTTGTTTTTATAAGGCTGTAATGAAGATGGAGAAAATGTATAAATGTTTTCTGCTTGCATCCACTTGCCAATGAAATGTAAAGTGCTCAAAATTAGCCTAAGATTGTTTGGATGCATTTTACATTGTATTTCTAATAGTGATAATGTGTTTAGAAACCTGCTAAGCTTTTATTGCTGGAATAATACATGGAAACAATTAACAGTCTTATATAAATTCTGATAAATGTTCACTACTGAAAATTTTACTACTGATTTGACTTAACATTTATTAACAGCTGTAAAGAATACTGTCACTAATAGAAAAGGTTACCTAAATATGATGTTTCTTTTTATGTATTGAGCTGTTTTATGTTAAGTAGGCCACTAGTTGACACTGTTGCATTCTGGAAATGTGCCAATTGTGAGTTAACTTCCTGACAAGACTTTCTTTTTTTCTCAAATGGCAAGGCTGACCACTTTGATACAGGAAGCATGGTACTCGCCATAGTTCTATGTTTCTGTAAAATAGCAGTCTTTTTCCTAGAGTACTTCAACATTTTTGTGCCAAAAACACCCACACCACAAGCAACTGCATGTTTAAAAAGCCATGGATCATATTTTATTGAAACAAATAAATTAAATAATTGTTAGTGTTTGTCAGAAAAACCGCAGTTTGATAGCACCCCAGAACCATTCAACCTTATTGCAAATAAGTTTTGAAAAAAGGCAAATGTAAATATACACATTTAGTTTGGCTACACAATTGGCAGATTGTAAGTAATATAAAGCCACTTGCATTATTTTTGGGGGGGGGGGGGGATACAGGACTGTGCAAAAGTTTTAGGCAGGTATGAAAAAATGCTGCAAACAAAGAATGCTTTCAGAAATATAATGATTGTTTATTTTTATCAATTTACAAAATGCAAAGTGAGCGAACAAAAGAGGGTGGCGGTGGTCCAATGGTAGGATGCTTGCCGATGCTTGCCTATGCATCTATGGCTCAAGAGGTCCCCGGTTCGAATCCCCCCTCTGGCACTACCACCACTGGGTCCCTGAGCAAGACCCTTAACCCTGAGTGTCTCCAGGGGGGACTGTCCCTGTAATCAGGGTATGAAGGGTATGAAAGTCGCTCTGGATAAGAGCGTCTGCTAAATGCCGTAAATGTAATGTAATGTAAAAGAAAAATCTAAATCACATCAATATTTGGTGTTACTACCTTTTGCCTTCAAACCAGCATCAATTCTTCTAGGTACACTTACACAAAGTCAGGGATTTTGAAGAATTATAGTCGGTGTATGATCAACCTGTTTTAACAAACAGGTGCTAATGATCATCAATGTCACACGTAGGCACAGTCATGTTTGGAACAACCTACCAGCCGAGTTCCTTCAAAAACTGTGCAAGTGTACCTAGAAGAATTGATGCTGTTTTGAAGGCAAAGGGTTGTCACACCAAATATTGATTTGATTTAGATTTCTCTTTTGTTCTCTTTTTGAAAGCATTCTTTGTTTACAGCATTTTTTCACACCTGCTTAAAATTTTGCACAGTACTGTGTATATATACTGGTTACTTACATTTTATTTGAAATTAGTAAATTAGTTTAACACACCACAATCTTTTTTATCTTATTTAAAAAAAAAACTAAGCAGATTTTTTTATTATGCTATCCACATACATCACCTTCAGGAACTTATTGTTTAAAAATATATCTCAGTACTTCAAGATTTATTGTTTTTGATACACTGTCATGACATTTTATCACGATACTATAAACATTGCCCAGAAATGCAATAATTTTATTCATCTCGCCTGTCTGGGGTTTTAATGCAGTGTTCATTAATAATATATAATATATATTATTATAATATAATTTTTTTAAGGTTACATTTCTTTAATTCAAATGTCATTTCTATTAGGAGAAAATGGTGTTTATTAGGAACGGTCCGATAATGGCTCTTTGAAAACATCACTGAATCTTTTTCACAAGGCCCACTAACATGTCCCACATATGTGTCTGCAGGGCTTTCTTAAACAGGGAGAATCCAAGTCAACGCGCTGTGATGAAATTGATGCTCTGATTAAGAAAGGCTGTCCTGCAAGCAGCATTGAAAACCCTAGAGGCTCCGTCACAGTTAACGAGAACAAAACTGTTACAAACCGTAAACTAGAAAAGACAGAGAAACTGAAACCGGACCAGATCACTCAGATTCAGCCTCAGAAGCTCACACTAAACCTAAGAGCAGGTATGCACTTCAATGCAACACTCTTAAACTATAATAGAAATGCTCAGTTTTTGTAAACAAAGGGATAGTAAAACTTAAATTACTAATAATAATAAAAAAAATGATGAACTGGCATTTGCTCTTCTCTAGTAAAGAAAATCCTTATGTAGGCTGCTTTATTCTTCTGGCAAGGCTAGATTCTGAACCTTGACATACTTTAAGGTTCTGCCAGCATTGATTTACAGGGATTTTTTATTTATTTATTTTTTTATATTGTTTTTAAGGTGAGCCCCAAAAGTTTTCTCTGAAGTTCAAGAGAGCTGAAGATTATCCCATTGACCTCTACTACTTGATGGACCTTAGCTACTCCATGAAAGATGATTTGGAGAATGTGAAGAACCTTGGAACAGACTTGATGCACGAAATGCAGACCATCACATCAGATTTCAGGATTGGTAGGACGGCCTCTAACAATCCCTCTGCACTAAATGAACAGGAGAGCTGTGCCAAGATCTTGACAGTATCAGACATTTTAGGCTCCAGTCATCTTGACTGTTCAATTAATGCTGTAAAAGCTATGCTTGAAACCTTGGTGATCCAAAAAGTTTTAAATCAGCACAAACCTACATTTCTATTTTCCAGGATTTGGATCCTTTGTGGAGAAGACAGTGATGCCCTATATCAGTACAACCCCTGCCAAGCTGTTGAACCCTTGCACTGCAGACCAGAACTGCACAAGCCCATTCAGTTATAAAAATGTATTGAGCCTGACAGAGAACGGTCACAAGTTCAACACCCTGGTCAGCAAACAGCAGATTTCGGGAAATTTGGATTCACCCGAAGGAGGCTTTGACGCCATCATGCAAGTCGCTGTTTGTGGGGTGAGTTTGGAAAATTTAGAATTTTTTATGCATATAATTGTTAATTTTACACTCACAATCATGCTGTGCAGTTGAACTAGAGGTCAGCATCTGATGGATATAATATAAAAATATAATTTTTTTCTCTTTTCATATTTTTTAAATATGTTCTCATTAAAGGACCAAATTGGCTGGAGAAATGTCACTCGTCTGCTGGTGTTCTCCACAGACGCTGGCTTCCACTTTGCTGGAGATGGTAAACTCGGTGGTATTGTACTTCCCAATGATGGGAAATGTCACCTTAAGGACAATATGTACACGATGAGCCATTATTATGTAAGTTTTCTGAAATTCAAAGTATCAAACATCTAATATTTTACACATAATAGAGATGGTACTGAATGTCTTTCTTCACTACAGGACTACCCTTCCATTGCTCACCTTGTGCAGAAATTGAGTGACAACAACATTCAAACCATATTTGCTGTGACTGAAGAGTTCCAGCCTGTCTATAAGGTAATCTCTTCTTATACAGGTAGTTATCATTAGATTATCCAAATGACACACCTGAGATCTGTTTGGCAAAACATTTATTATATCATTAGTTGTAGAAATAGTAGTTTTATTTTTCTTATTTTCATTTGCAGGAACTCAAAAATCTCATTCCAAAGTCTGCTGTGGGAACACTGTCTGCAAACTCCAGCAATGTGATCAAGCTCATTATTGATGCCTACAATGTGAGTAGACCCAAAAAATGTTTTTGAACATTGATTCCCTCTGTGTTTGTTGCTGTTTATCAGTCACATTCACTTCAAAATCTTTTAAACTATTTTTCAGCATATTTGTTATTGCCTTTTTATTTTATTGAGTTTACTGCTCCTAAATTCTTCCCCTCAGTCTTTATCATCTGAGGTGATACTGGAGAACAGCAAACTGCCTGAGGGAGTGTCCATTTCATACGTATCACACTGCAAGAATGGAGTGAGTGAAACGGGCGACAATGGAAGAAAATGTTCAAATATCTCCATTGGAGATGAGGTAAGATGGAATTTCCTAAAATTATATAAACATGCCTTGATGAACATTCTCTAACAATGATTTCTCATTTGTTTGTTTGGTTTTATCTCTGTAATGTAGTCTTTGTCATGTAATGTGGCCTCTTTCAGGTGACTTTTGATGTAAACATCACCGCTAAGGGCTGTCCGTCTCAGGGTAAATCCGAGATCAAAATCAAGCCATTGGGGTTTAACGAAGAGGTGGTGATTGGCCTCAACTTCATATGTGAGTGTGAGTGTCACAAAGAAGGAATCCCCAACAGTCCACAGTGTCACTTCGGAAATGGAACTCTCGAGTGTGGAGCATGCAGGTGGGGTAGTACTCTTCAGTATATCACAAAATGCCTTCAATTTGGATTGTGTATGAATCTTTAATTTTTCTTTCTCCCTCAGATGTAACGAAGGGCGCATAGGCAGAGTTTGTGAATGTAGCAAAGACGACGTCAGAACAGAGGATCTGGATGCAAACTGTCGAATGGACAACAGCACAGACATTTGTAGTAATAACGGCGACTGCATATGTGGAACATGTGAATGCAAGAAGAGAGACAACCCAGAGGAGAGGTACGAAGGGAAGTTCTGTGAGTGTGACAACTTTAACTGCGACAGATCCAACAATAAACTTTGTGGAGGTAAGGTTATCATCTTATTAATGTTTAATTCAATTTTAATAAACAGTTGCTATTTAACAGAAGAGTGTTAAAGTGGATGTCCTTACACTGTCTTTGACTGTTTCTGTTTTTAAAGTTAGGTGATAGCAGACTGTTAACATTCTGTCTTACAAACCAAAAAAATCAGCCCTCATATAACTCACTCAGCATGCATGACCTAAATATTACACCTTTTGTGTGCGTTTCTGCCCTTTTAAATATATTGGCTAATATCACAATAATCCATTGTTTGTTTATTTATTTACAAATAAAGTGTCTATGGGTTTATTAAAATGCTGTGTGCTTAAGCTTATTTGATTGCTCCAAGCATTATGAAGCTTGATATCTTTTAAAGGTGAATTTGATAAATATCTCTGTCTGAAGAAAATTGGAAATTTTATCCCACTTCTTCCATATCACTTTAGCCTTGGACCTAGAACCCTCAATTTTATGGCTAACATTTTGAAAAATAAATGTTTAAACGCATTTGTTGTGCCAGGTACTGAGATGAGTTGAGTATGTTGCCGAGTATTTGGAAATTTAATCTAGCGTACTAGACTACATTATTTCACACTAACTGTTTGGTCTCTCCACTTAGTATTTAAGTTGCACCAGGTAATGTAAGATATATTCTTTTGTGTGTGTGTTTTTGTGTGACAGGTCATGGCCAGTGTGTGTGCAGAACATGTGTCTGTGATGCTAATTATACAGGCAGTGCATGTGACTGTTCTCTGGACACACAGTCCTGCGTAGCCAGTAATGGACAGATATGTAATGGCCGTGGGACCTGCGAGTGTGGCACGTGTAAATGCACCGACCAGAAATTCCAGGGTCCTACCTGTGAGATCTGCCCCACCTGTCCAGGAGTCTGCACTGAGCATAAGTGAGTCTAGACTAGAGCAGCTAAGGTTGTGCTCAAGACCTGTCTCTTAATTTGCAAGAGTTGTAGTCTGGCTGTTCAGAATGATCAAACCTTTTAATTAGAATACCTTGGTTTAGCGTAAAATGTGCTAGCCACCAAATTATATGCTGACTTTCACACTGTGCTTAACATGATAGGCCCTGTGTCCAGTGTCGTGCCTTTAAGACTGGAGAGCTTAAAGATGAATGTGAGAAAAAATGTAGCTACTTTAAACTGATCACAAAGAAGAATAAGGAAGATCTTCCACAGCCAAACAGCCAACCCTACCTCTCTCACTGCAAAGAGCGTGATGCCAATGACTGCTGGTTCTTCTTTACCTACGCCACCAAGAATGACTCTGCTGAAGTCTATGTAGTAGAGGATCCTGGTAAGTAAGTTAAAAGTTTAAATTATAATTGTAGTTGGGTTAGTTTGAGGAAGTGGAGTTTGGTTAATTTATGGCGATAATCTCTTAATCATCCCTCCATATGTCTTGCCTTCCTTGCCTTTGTTCACAGAGTGCCCAGCTGGACCTGACATAATCCCAATTGTAGCAGGCTTGGTTGCAGGCATTGTTTTAATTGGTCTAGCTCTACTCCTGATCTGGAAGCTTCTTATGATCATCCACGACCGCAGAGAGTTTGCAAAGTTTGAAAAAGAGAAGATGAATGCTAAGTGGGACACAGTATGTACCTCTTTTGAGATGATTATTTTTAAAGCAAAACTTTTTAACAAAGGAAAAGATTGTTTATTTGAGCCAAGTCAGTGAGGTATCTAATGTCTTATTGTTAAATAACTGATTGGAGATTTTGCATAACTTCTTAGCAACAGTTGGTTATACGTCGCAACAGCAGTATATTATGATATTAAGACATTATGACATTGTAAATGACAAGATTTTTTAAATGAAAAGATTCAGAAGTATTTGATTGGTATTTGATTACTTGTTGGGTGTTAAAGTGAGCGTAATGGTCAGAAAGTAGGTTTTAAGTGAGTTAAATTTCTTGAAGTTCCTTGCAACTTAAATTGTTGCAAAGTTGATTTCATAAGGCCCTTTTATAAAGAGCAGTTAAATATGTAAAATGAGTTGCTGTCTTTAAAGTAGAAAGAAATATGAAAGGTAATTTTGTGTACAATTGCAAACAGTTGTCAACCATTAATCCATTCTAGCTGGGAATCTTTGCTCTGAACTCCTCATCTGTTTGGCGCAATAAGCTCTGAAGTATTTTTTTATTTTTTATTTTTTTCCCTTTTCTGTTACTTTTCCATCTTCTCTTTCATTTAAATTTTTCCCTTCTCTCCTTTAGCAAGAGAACCCCATTTACAGGAGCCCCATTAATAAGTTCCAGAATCCAAGTTATGGACGCAAAGGCGGGGCACTCTAAGGCAGAGTCTGTTCTCTTCTGCTTTAACCTCTCTGTCTGATGCTTGGCCTGCATGCTCTTCTGTTTTCTGTCTCTCTGCTCATATGTCTGGTTTCTTCACTCTAACCACTAACAGATTCTCTTTTGAGCACTGGCTTGCTGAGGACTTACTTTTTAGGTAGATGGATTGAGAATGTAATTAAAAATGAGTCGATTGAGTGCTTTTGACAAAATTACTCTTATGGTCATAAGGTAAACCTGGTCAATAGACTTTTCGCATCTATCGTATTACAAGTTTTAAATGTATTGCAGGGCTGAGTGAGTGAGATTTAAGATCATTGGGCAGTTTTATAGGGCACTTGGCCACCCTGTTTAAATTATAAACATTCCTAAAACACACATAAAAGTGGAATTGTGAATCACAATGTAAACAAGGAAACTGTGTCAGTTATGCTAAGCATTGCTTCTATTAAGCATCCTTTTAAAATAATAATCAGAAATATTATGTTTTATCTCCAATTCACATGTAAAATCCTGTACATTGTGAAAGGGGAAATGGACCTTCAGGTTAATTTGTCACATATGCATGGAACACAGCCTTTTTTTTTTTTTTTTTTTTCATATGTTGATTTGTCGGTTTGAAACTTGCAACATCATAAAGAAAATAAATAAGAACAAATTTAACTGTAGAGCTGGACGGTGAAAATAATGATTATACGGTAGCACGTCAAAATGTGTTTTTGAGTGCGTTTTGGGACGAGCAAAATTGATTACATTTATTTAGGTTGCATGGTTAGGTTATAATAAATGCTAAGTAAAATAAATTGTATTCATAGATTTGAAACTGTTTCTCAATGTGAGAACAAAGGCTACATTTGGATCAGAAATTCTGCCCTGTCTATTTTTGTGTGAACTAGAGCACACTTTGCTCTTACCCACATAAAGTGGCAATATATGCATGTTGTGGTGACAAACATGCAGCTTCCTAATTCTGTAGTAAATATTTTACTTCTGCCATGAGTATTGTCTTGCTTTTTCCTGTTCAGAACTCTTATGCCTAGCTGTTTATTTAGAATCACTTAAAGTTGAAAATAAAGTTAAAATAGCCTATGACCCTTTTTATATCACAGAATTCACCTGTTTTATTTGCTGGTTTTGTTTTTTAAGCTTTATTATTCTGACTGGGAGACTGGTCTGGTAATGGGATGGCAAAAAATTGTCTAACAAGGATGACCGCCACAACCCTCCATCCCTCTCTCTGCATAGTGTGCTGTGAAGTGACTTAAATTCATTGTCCTTTATAGTATCAACCACTGATTCTGTTCTAATCTTTTCCCTTTCAGGGTGAGAATCCCATCTACAAGAGTGCTGTGACCACGGTGGTTAATCCCAAATATGAGGGAAAGTGAAGGACAAACCGTCCATTTCAAACACTGTATGCAAATGAATTCAGGAGCAAAGGAGGTTTTTTTTTTTTTTGGTTTTTTTTTTTTGTTTTTTTTTAATGTTCAGTTTTTAAACACTTTGTTGCCTGTGCATTTCTCACAACTTGTATTTTGTTTTACTAAACTGTGTTTCTATGCATTCTGTACAGTTTGTATAAACTTGAGTTTACTTTTCATTTTTGAATTTTCTAAATTTTTGGTTTGTTTTTGTTTTATTTTTCCATATCTATGGGTTTTTGCCACATGACTGGCTTTGATCATTAAAGTTGGGTCTTTTGAATAAGAGCCATGTTAATGTTAACAGTGTTTCCCATTCCTGTTTCCCCCAGACTTGCATGTTGATGTGTTCTCTGCTCATGACACAATTGCCTCAGCTTATTTAATCAAGACCTATGTGAGTTAAAAAGGATGTGTTTGAGCAAGAACATTAAATAATAAGATGCAGACTTGATTCAGAACCAGGACAGTGAAACACTGGTAATAGATTTCAAAGCCTATCATGTTGAGTCAGGTTTGTTTGGAGAAAGATGGAGTAACCCAGTGATGGGGAGCCTTTAGTGCAAAACACTGGTTTAGATCTCATCATTGAAAATGCATTGTAATTTATCCTTTTAAGGACAACAATGACCGTTATTATTGACAATGAGTTTTGTTTCACTGGTTTGAGCAAAAACCTGTAAGGTTTGTAAACTGTGCTCTCCATCACTGGTGTAGCATGTAGCTGGTCACTGGGTGGAGAGCGTGTGGTGCTGTGTTCTTTCTGGAGATGATCTTTCCAATCTATGAGGAACCCCAGCCAGCACTATTCTGGTGATTATATATCCCTAAATGAGTGTTTAGAAGCTGGAATACAAAAGGGGTCCTTGATTAGAAACCATGCTCTCGAGAACAGAGAATAATGATGTATGTAGCCTGTCATTGTTATGTATGCTGTGTTGTTTGGATCTGTGTTCTGGAAGATTAGGACGGTCAGCTCTCTGTGGATATGCTTTCAGAGATGAACTCATTTAATTTTAGCAGGTTTATATACAGTTATATTTTCATTATACATAAACTAAATCTAAAATGACATTGCCTTGCCAATCACTTTCAACATAGTTCAAATTCATTTAAAATCTGACTTCAAGTCCGAAAAAGCCAAGGTATGCATTAACAATGTGCCTCGCTGCTCAGTCAGCAAAGCAAAGTTATAGAGCAGAGTAGAGCGTGTTACATTATTACTTGCAAAATCTGAGAACATCTCAGGGCGATAAACCACAGTGAGGTGTTTTAAGAATGTTTTCAGAGAGACATTTAAATGCTTGATTGAGAATTTTATCACACAGAAAGCCTTTTCTTTCTAAGGAGAATATACATGTACAGTACTGATGAATTAGGAAACTCTAGCCTTTTAAGGTTTTATTTCTGAAATTGAGAATTAAACTCAGGTTTTTAATTCCTCTTGATCATGAAAAGCCAAATATTTACTGCCTTCTGTGCAAGACTTTGAGCAGCCTTATTATGATTGTCATGTCTGTTAATCACCAGGAGTGAGCTTTGCTTACTTTATACTGAGGTATTTTCCCCCAGCTGTCTGAAATCAATCCTCATTGGTCCTAAAAGGGGCATGTGATAAGACTTTTATCATTAAAGATCAGTGTTAATGAGGAGGACCTCTTGCTTTTAATTTTGCTTTTTAAAAAAATGCTGTTAAACCTTTAAAACCACACGCCTCACAGACTGCGTTTTTTTTTTTTTTAAGTGCCTTTTTATTTCTACATCTTGTTCACTCTCACAGTCTTTTGTTTCAAGAGTTATTTATTAAAATAAAGAACCAAAACATTGAACTTGGATTTTTTGTTTTGTGAGTAATGTTTTTAAAAAATGGAATATCAGGTACCTGATTTCATTTCTCTCTTGTCTGAAAGGGAACAGCAAGGGACTACCATCTTTTTGGCCCATATGGCAGTAGTGCTTTGCCTCCCTGGATCAGACAAGTCTAAAACAGGGCACTGTCACTGTACAATACCGTCACCATCAAGGGGTGCACTTGATCTGCGACAATGTCCAGATTGATTTAACGTTTCAAAATGTCTTTCACATAAATACCTGGACACAAAGAGCTTTGCAGCCATCCCTATGACAGAAGTCATTAATCAGACCAAACCATTTTTTTGCTCTATGGTCCAGCTTCCTTCCTTTACACAAGCTTCGATGAACTGTGTTTTCTGATGCATCATCTTCAGGAACGGACTGTTCACTTGCTACCTCATGTCCCACCCTGTTACACATTCCATTGTAAAGAGTCAATAGCATTAACTGTCCTAAAATGTGTCCAGACTAATTCTTTAATGGACATGGATGTACATTTGAATGCAGAGCAGATGAATGTATGATTTTCCCATTTCTGGATTTATTCAAGCCAAACACCACTGAGCATCTCATTATAGTTGGTGATCACTAACCAAATTATTTTTTTGCCATATTTGAGCCTGGAGATGCTAGTAAATCACTCTAAACTGAAAATCTGCAGTGCTACCCAAGATCGGCCAAATCAAACTCTTAACAGAAGTATCAGTCGTTAAGGTTCATTGTTATGTCAATTAATCTAGGATGGCTGGAGCTTGTGGGAATAAGCAGGTGTTACACTATGTATGGTTAATGCATGTCAGAGGAATGGACTTCAGTGAGGTTTCTCAACATGTTCATGTTCTCCTGAACTGTGGTGTTCATGTTTTTATTTGCGATCAATTACAAATAACAAGCCAAAATCTTGCCTAGTGGTTTTTTATGCATGTAGGTTTGCGTAGGTTCTTTCTCACTTACCTGGTAGCCTGGTTTGTGGGCTTGTTCTGACAGCTGTCTCATGCAGTGACATGGCCAGGAAATGCCAAGTGATTCTTTGATATTACCTTGTGATTCTTGATTAAATGTTACAGCCTGTTTTGACTCCTCCATGGGCTGAGCTCTTGGTAGAATGCCCGTAATCAAAAATGCCCTTTCCTGTGTTTGGGTACGGCTGAATTAGAATTCCATTGAAATTGCTCCAGAGCCTCCAGTGTGCTGGCAAAACAATGATATGGCTGACAGCTTATATTGCCATTGCATGAGGGGAAAATGTAGTGCTGTTTCCGAAGAAAGCTCTGTGCAAAAATGTATTAATTTTTTACTCTTATGAAACAGTACTATGCAAAAGTGATGATAAACCCCTCATTTCTTCACATTTTGCTTCCAGGAAGAGAGACATTCTTGTATTTTTAATGTATTGTAGAGAAATAGTTCTCCAGGCTTTGGCTTTTAGGTTTTTGGCTCTGAACTTCAGTCTAGTCCCTTTCTCCTGAGCACTTTAAGACGTTTTTTTTTGTTGTTGTTGGTTAAGCCACCCAGTATGAATCACTCAAGCAAGAACCAAGCTGTCCAACTTGAGGGCTGAAGCAGATGATCTGGCCTGTGACTAGTATACTGGTAATGCTAAATGCTGAGGGGTTAGAAGCCTTTTATTTAGACACCTATTTTCTTCAGGCTCTTTGCAGCCAGTTGCAGTAATAAACTTTGTTCAGCTCTTTAACTTCATCTACAGTTTGACAGGTATGAAACTGTAGTTTTGGTGATCTACAGATATATTTTCTTAGCAAAATCTAAAGAAATGAGGGCTGACTCAAGATTTTGCAGTGTTATTTATGAACATTGCATGTAGTTCTGTTCATCAGTTTGGATCACTGTGAATGAAACGTTATCTGGAAGCTAAGATAATAATAAAATGGAAAAATGTCTTTTTAATGCATAATTAAAGTAGTTAATTGAGTCAAGTCCAAGCAAGTGGATTACTGCGGGTACATAAAAAGTGAGACTGGTGTTGAGGTTAAAAAATATAGCTTAGGGCCTTGAAAAAAACAGTTCTAAATGGCTTTCCAGATCCCATGCATGGACAGGTTCTTCGCATACCTGACAGCACAAGCACCATGACAACAACAGGTTTAAACCTGGGTGGACCAAGTCTGAACAGCTGCAGAGTCAGAAGAATGGTAGAAAGTCTTGATGATAAGCCAAAGTATACAGGAAGAATGTAGGAGGGGTCAGAGAGAGAGCGAGAGAGAGCGAGAGAGAGAGAGAGAGAGAGAGAGAGAGGCTTTGATAGTTGCGAGCAGGTCAGTCAGAGATTCGATGTTATTTGTCAGATGTTTGGCAGAGGAATTAACTAGGGTTCTGGCTGAAATCTCTTTCAGCTAGTGCACTGGAGTCTGAATAAATAATGTGTGCCTTTTCTTCAGGGACATTCTGAAAGGCAGTTTTACAATTACTGAGACAGAGAAGGTACAAAGGTAAGTGACTCATGTATGGTCCTTTCTTCACAAAATGGCATAAAACAGGAATAACTCAACTGCTTTATTTATAGTTCTTGATAAAATTAGCTCTTGAGTTAAGAGATCCAAATTCTGTCACTAATTCAGTGATTTGATTTGAAAGCCACCTGATCCCTGAGATCCACTTTAAATCAAATCCTATACATCGTGTATTAGTGGCATACAGTGGACAAGAATTATATAATGGGAGTTTGATTGTTTCTCATCTTTAATCACTTTGGGGCCACTTTGGAAGCCCTTCCAGCTCATGTTGAATATATGCTGAATATCTTGAAAAGTGGCCCACCCTAAACTCTGCTGCTTCCTGTCTAGATTTGAACTCACTGCTTTCCCATCAGTGTTAATGATTAATCCGTGCTTAAATTTTAGCCTCGTTAGTCATCACAGGTGTTACTGATAAGTTTTACAATTCTTCTCTGAATTTCACGTAAATAACTGAAGGGTGATTTTCAGCTGTTCATTTCATCAAAACTCAAATGACAGAAGACAGAAATATGAAATTTCTTCATTCAATAGCTGTGTTCAGTTCAAATGGACCCAACACCCAGACTAAACATGTTTAAAATATACAATAGATGGGTGATCATTGGCTACTTATGTAAAGCTTTGGTTTATTTTGACTGTTCTTAGTAAAAGTTTCTTTAAAGGTATTTCACTAGAATGCTTGAGGTGAAAAGATCAGTCCATAGTTATATTCAGAAGTTCAAACAAGCCACACACACACAGACAATACACCTACACTCTACAAGTCACAATATGTACAATATGTCACTACAAATGACATGGTATTGCAAATAAAACTCAGCCTATTCATCCATGGTTCTCGTAGCCCTTTAAGACCAACAAGATAACTTTGGACATTGGTGCCATTTGCTGAACCAGCCTACATTTCCAGAACAGAGCTGCTGTAACCAAGGTCAGCAATAGAGTAAAGGCTACAAGATGGGAAACCAAGAGAAGGACACACCCAGAAGTGTTTTCTTCTTGAAAAAAATATTATGTCTAAAATCAGTTTATTTTTGGTTAAAATGCACAATGCTGGCTCTCTGTTGGTAGAAAGGAGTTCCCTCAGAAAAATATCTCCTTTAAACTTTTTTTTTTCGTATGTCATCTGTATGTCAGTTTTTTGCGTTGCCCTCCCTCTTGTCTATAAAACAGTGTGAAGATACCCAGTGTTGGCCTCTGTTAGCTATCAAGTATTGAATAATTGAGTAAAGTGTAGCTGTGTCAGCAGTGAATACAGTCCCCTCCAATGGCAACAGCAAACCTGCAAACAGTTTCCAAAAAAAACAAAAAAGATTAGATTTTCAACAGTCATTTCCCTCCTTTTTTTCATGGTAAGTGAATAACATTATTTTGCTTTAAAATGGGCAGAAGTTGGAAACACACAGACACACACATTATACACCTACACTCATGCTGGACAATGTACAATCCGCCATGTGACATGTACTATCTCTTCATTTCTAGATGGACATGAGGGTGGCGTTGGCTTCCACTCTGTTAGGACTCTTCTGCTCCGCTATAGTAAAGCTGGGTAAGAACTTTACATCACCATTTCTCAATTCTCACTCCTGTTCCTACAGATTAATGGCAAAACAAGGCCCACATGTGGATTAAAATGAGACCCTGTAAAAATCACCTTCAATTAATTGTTACTTTGTTTGTTTTGTCACTAAAGCTACTCCTCAAGCAAGCTGTTTCTCTAATGTTGGCTAAAGGCTGAGTTTTCATACCATTGAGTCATGGGTTTAAAATTGCATGTTAAAGTATTGTTATAAGAGGGCCTGGGTAAGACAAGGAAAGTCTCCAGCTTTGCAAAAAATGACTTTTTTTCCATTTGTATACTCTCATATATTTAATTCTTTTAGAGGGATGACTAGTGGAAGACATATTTTCAATCAGTGAATTACAATACCAAAATTAAGTGCCACAGAACTGGCCTCCTAATATCCTATATAAAAATAAAGCTACAAACCTTAGATCACGTTTAACATCTGAGTACGTAATATCTCATTTAACATTTCATATATATATATATATATATATATATATATATATATATATATATATATATATATATTCCATCAGTCATCCATTACAGATTTTAAAGTTCCACTTTCAACACGTACAGCACAAATCTTACAAAAAACAGACATTTACATCTCTTGATTTTAGGAAGAAAGGTTATTTCTTTCATTCTCTTTAAAAGACGAAGCAGCAGAAATGACTCATTGGCTCATGTTCAAAGTTCAAACATGTAATTGATATGAAATACACAAAAATGTAATCCTTAAAATGTCCTTAATGTCCTTATGCCAAGATTACATTTTGTGCATTTGCTAATTCTGGGCTAAAACGCAGTCATCACACTTTCCCAATGAATCATTAAGATCATTATCTTAATAAACAAAAAGAAACAAAAAATAACAAAAAGAAATTTCCTTAAAGAAGGGTTGAAACCTTTTTGAATAGTTTACAACATGTTTTCATAGATTCAATGTTAATAATGTTTCAATTCTTTTAAAAACAATGTTAAAAAATGATTCAAATTAATTATGGTTTAACCTTTTTAATTAAATTAAAGCAATTTAATGGTTAACCTAAGCACTGAGGGTACTTTGATGAAAGTTAAAACTTAAATCAGTGTCCCCTTCTAATTAAGTTAACTTTTTTCTTGCTGTACACCAATCAATCACAACTTTAAAACCCCTAACAGGTGAAGTGAACAAAACTGCTAATCTCAATACATTTAACATAAAAAGTAGGAAATATTTGAGCATTGAAGCAGGAAACATAGTTAAGCATAAGAATCTGTGCCACTTGGACAACCTCTGGATTATGGTGATTATACAACTTGGTCAGAGCCAATCTAAAATATTAGGCCTTGTGGGGTGTCCCCAGTGTGCAGTGGTTAGTTCTACAGCACACCTTCAGAGATATTAGAGTCCATGCCTCAACATGTCAGAACTGTTTAATCAGCATGAGAGAGACCTTCACAACATTAGGTAGATGGTTTTAATGTTATGGCTGAGTATGAGTTACTTTGCCATGTACGAGAAACTGACATTTTGATTTCTATCTGTGAACAAGCTCAAGTCACAGGTCAAGTCACAAAAATTTTAGTATCATACAAATTATTATAATATTTTACACTGGCTTGCAATTTAAGATTTATCTTGAATACAAGAATTATTGTTGTATCTTGACCATACCTTGAACCTGATCTTTAATTCTGCAAAGTTTTTGTGTCTTTATAAACAGCACTCTCCCTTTGACTCTGTTTCTTAAGATGCTACAACTGACAGCAATGATTGTACCAAAGCTGCGTCCCTCTCCTGCGGTGACTGCATTACGGTTGGACAGCAGTGTGGATGGTGCACTGAAAAAGTAATGCATTAATGTATTTATTTATTGATTTGATAGTATATATAGTCTATGACTATATATATATATATATATACCATAATCCGTATATTTATATACAGTAAATCACAAAGGTGAGTACACCCCTCACATTTTTGTTAATATCTTATTATATCTTTTCATTGGACAACATTGATGACAAGACACTTTGATACAATGTAAAGTAGTCTGTGTACAGCTTGTATTACAGTGTAAATTTGCTGTCTCCTCAAAATTTCAAAATAACTAAACACACAGACATTAATGTCTAAACCATTGGCAACAAAAGTGAGTACACCCCTAAGTGAAAAATTTCCACACTGTGCCCAATTAGCCATTTTCCCCTCCCTGGTGTCATGTGACTCGTTAGTGTTACAAGGTCTCCGGTGTGAATGGGGAGCAGGTGTGTTAAATTTGGTGTTATTGCTCTCACACTGATCACTGGAAGTTCAACATGGCACCTCATGGCAAAGAACTCTCTGAGGATCTGAAAAAAAGGTTTGTTGCTCTACATAAAGATGGCCTAGGCTATAAGAAGATTGCCAACACCCTGTAACTGAGCTGCAGCACGATGGCCAAGACCATACAGCGGTTTAACAGGACAGGTTCCACTCAGAACAGTCCTCGCCATGGTCGACCAAAGAAGTGCGCATGCTCAGTCTCATGTCCAGAGATTGTCTTTTGAAAATAGACGTATGAGTCCTGCCAGCGTTGCTGCAGAGGTTGAAGGGGTGGTGGGTCAGCCTGTCAGTGCTCAGACCATACGCCGCACACTGCATCAAATTGGTCTGAATGGCTGTTGTCCCAGAAGGAAGGCTCTTCTAAAGATGATGCAGAAGAAAGCCCACAAATAGTTTGCTGAAGACAAGTAGACTAACATCAGACCACAGGACATGGATTACTGGAACCATGTCCTGTGTTCAGATGAGACCAATATAAACTTATTTGGTTCTGATGGTGTTAAGCATGTGTGGCGGCAACCAGGTGAGGAGTACAGTCATGCATGGTGGTGGGAGTGTCATGGTTTGGGGCTACTTGAGTGTTGCCGGCACTGGGGAGCTACAGTTCTTTGAGAGAACCATGAATGCCAACATGTACTGTGACATACTGAAAGAGAACACGATCCCCTCCCTTCAGAAACTGGGCTGCAGGGCAGTATTCCACCATGATAACAACCCCAAACTGAGTTATTTTGAGGGGACAGCAAATTTACACTGTTATACAAGCTGTACACTGACTACTTTACATTGTATCAGTGTCATATCTTCAGTGTTGTCCCATGTATCTCACCGTTGTGAGATACTTTATATATATATATATATATATAGTATAATCACTGTGTGGTCTGAATCTTAAAAACTATTTTTTTCTGTTTATTTAATTCATTTGAAATATGGTTTAAGCCTCTATTACTCTATTTTAGAGACTTTTTATACTGTAATGGCTGAATGGCTGACCCTCAAGTCACAGATCTAAGTTATTTACATTTCTACAGAGCTACAGTTATTGTTCTACAGATCTACAGTTACAGTTATTGTTATTAATGTTTCAGTTTGTATAGCCATATCAAAAAGAAACTTTGGAACGTTATAGAATTATGAAAACAATGTACCTATGGGGATAATAAAGATAAAATAAAATGAAAATGCATTTTTATACCAGATGCTAAGTTCTTTTTTTCCCAGTATAAATAGCAGTCTTCATCAGTAACAGCAGCTCTTTGTTATTGCTTAGTCACATCCTTAAATCAGTTGACCTGTTAATGGGTCCTTTTAACATTTTTTGAGAAGAGAGATGATAGTCTGCCTTCTTATACTGTTGATATGTTTGTCCTCATCACAGAACTACACGTCTTCACGATGTGATGAGGTTCAGGCTCTGCGTGATAAGGGTTGTAAAAACATCAGCAACCCAAGAGGAAGTGTTAAAATCACCAACAACAATAATGTCACAAATCGTAAGAAGGACGTGGCAGAGAACCTGAAGCCAGACAACATCACTCAACTTCAGCCTCAGAATCTCACGCTCTACCTGAGAGCAGGTACACAATTTATCTCCTAATAGCTGGGCTGGAAACCATAAACCTGCTCCCAGACTGTACATGCATGTCTTTACTCTGAGAAAATCTCCAAAATAGCTTTATAGGATAAGAGGTAAAACTTTCTTATTAGCACCGGGGCAGCGGTGGCCTAGTGGTTAGGGAGTTGGCCCCGCATCGGAAGATTGTGGGTTCGATTCCCACCCCAGTGGGTTGCCCTGAGGTACCCTTGAGCAAGGTACCGTCCCCATCACTGCTCCCCGGGCGCTTTCAATAGCTGCCCACTGCTGCACGTGTGTGTATGGGTTAAATGCAGAGGTCCAATTTCGTTGTGGTTCATGTGTGCTGTGCCGTGACCTCACAATGACAAGGGTTGTCACTTTCACTTCACTTTCACTTTGACACAATATAAAGGTTGGGTGGTGTATTCATATTATTTAAAAAAGTCCAAATCTATGACTGGCTACTATTATTCAGTATCATATAATTTACAATATGCTACAGTCAAGTGAAGAAAGACTATTTGTCATTGTGAAACACAGCACAGCACACAGTGAAACAGATGAAAATGCAACTTCTGCTTTTCACCCAAACACTCTGTGCAGCAGGGGGCAGCAATTTAAAGTGCCCAGGTAGCAGTAATGGGGATGGTACCTTGCAACTGGTCTGGGATTCAAACCCATGACCTCCCTATACTGGGGTCTAGTCCCTAAACGCTAGGCCACTGCTGCCCATGTCAGTGTCACATGAGCACCAGGCAATTTCCACAGTTATAAAATACCCAGTTTATGAGGAGCCAGGCCACTTCCAGTTCTTTCCCTTTTAAGCTTTTAAAACTACACACCACTTTTGGAGGATTTTAGGCTCTTGAGAAAATAAGCATACTTTGACTGAATATAATGGCTCCTGCAAGTTTGTGAAGCCCTTAGAATTTTCTAGATTACTATATAAATATAATATAAAATGTCATCAGATTTTAATTTAGGTCAAAGAAGTAGAGAGAAAGAATGTGCTAAAACAAGACAAAAATCTTATACTTGGTAAACATTTAATTGAGAAAAATTGTTATTAACATGATTAATGTTATACATGTATTAGAAGTCAGCATCAGAATCATAATGTGATAAAATAATCTCTGATTAATCGCAGATAAAAAAAATTCTCTAAGATCTCTTCTCTGCCTTTTGGCTAAAATCAAGTGTATTATCTGTTCTTATCAGCTTAATATCTGATACGTTCTCTGTATGAGGACTGCATATTAAATTGATATTCAGAACAGGGAGATGGAAAAGGAGTTTGCATCGACCTGGTATTGCAGTATTTCCAGGAACTGTGCCCTTCCTGGGGCAGCGGTGGCCTAGTTGTTGGGTGGTCCCTATGAATTCCTCCTTTTGGACTAATACATAATGAAATACATTCAGGATTATGTCTGAAGTGAAAAGTAAGTAACCAGAAAGTTTCTAATTCTATGTGCTACTTTACTCCATGTGCTATTTCAGAGCAGAATATCTCAACTCAATTAATGAAAATAATAGTGTATGAGCTGATCATTAATCCTTTATCTTGAAATTTTTCAATAGGTGAGTCTCAGAATTTTTCCCTGAAGTTCAAGAGGGCCGAGGATTATCCCATTGACCTGTATTACTTGATGGACCTCAGTGACTCAATGACACAGGATCTACAGAATGTGAAAAATCTTGGTACCGATCTTGCTCGAGAGATGCAGGATCTCACCTCAGACCTGCGGCTTGGTGAGAACTAGGATTGTACCTTTAAATGGTTAGGACTGTGATAACAAATTCATGATATCGTCTCGACTGGACCAGCATGGTATAACAGTGGACTGTGCTTTCACTTACAGTAAGAAGGTTCTGGGTTCTATTGCCAGTCATGGCGTTCAGGGTCCTTTCTGTGTGGAGCAGGTTCTTTTTGTGTCTGGACGAGTGCTCAGGTTTTCTCCCACAGTTCAAAGACAAGCATGTCAGATAAACTAAATGGCTACAACACACATGTGCTAAATTGCCTCTTTGATGTGACTCTGTGTGTGTCTGCTCTGTGATGGACTGGTGACTTGTCTGGGATATATCTTTACATTTAACAACAGCAGCATAAGTGTTAAAGATCGTGGATGGAAAAATAAATACAATGTGGCCTGACACTTCGTGATTAATTCAAACCAATATGGGTTTAGATCTAGTGCAATTACTTGACCATACATTCAATTACAAATCCAAATCCAAATTCAATACATAATTACTGGATAAAAACTAACTGCTAAATAATTGATAAATAATAATCCCTTTTTCTGTATTACTGTTCTTCTACCTTGAGACAGTATAAAAATCTTGAACCAGTATAAAATTAAAAAATAAGAAGTAACAAGCTTGTTTTAAAATGTAAGGAGTTGTGTGACAAAAAGTAAAATGTAACAATTATGTGTTAAAATGTAGGGGGTAAAAATACAAATTCATGAAAAACACTCAAGTAAATGATAGATACCTAAAAACTCTTCTTACAGTAACAAAGTTCTTCTTTTTAAAAAACCTTAAAAACCTTAAATCTCAGAACTTAAAACAATAGTGAAAGTGACTATTCTTGTTATTGTGAAACACAGCACAGCACAGCACACAGTGAACCACAATGAAATTAGACCTCTGCATTTTACCCATACACTTGCACACATGCAGCAGGGGGCAGCCATTGAAAGTGTTCGGGGAGCAGTAATGGGGACGATATTTTGTTCAGGGCAACTTATTGGTCTGGGATTCAAACCCACAATCTTCCGATTCCAGGGGCCTAGTTTCTAACCACTAATAAAGCCCCTAATTTGGTTATTTCACTATTCATTAAAAAACCAATTGAAAATCAGTTGTACTCTGAACAAGTGTAATAATTCAGACATACATCCAGCTCTAATGTTTTTTTATGTTTTGGGAGGGAGGGGTGTGTCAGTTTCGTCTTATAAGATGTCAAAAAACATATATTGCAACAAACAAATTCCTAAAATCCATCCACCCCTATTTGAGTCTGTTCAAGGAACATAAGGTCACTTATGCTGCCATAAGAACTCTAATTCTCCATGATGTGGTAAAAAGTGTGTCTTTTCTCCCTCCAGTTAGGAAGTGTTCTTTTATGTACATATTGGTAGAATACAACAGTGCTAAAGTAGAAGCCTGTTTAAACAAAACAACTTCATGTTTAAATGTACCCATGTTGTAGAAATGACAGAGTCACTACAGTAAATGCATTATGCAGAATGAACTGGTACACATACAAATACAATGCTCTAAAAACACAAACACATCAAATTGCTGTAACCATCAAGAGCAGAAATAGTGGCCATTGTTTCCTGCAAGCATACTCATACAAGACACCTATGCTTTGTTTCTTTGTGACTATTAATGGCAGGGTTTGGTTCATTCCTGGAGAAGCTGGTGATGCCCTTTGTGATGATGACCCCTACAAAGCTGGAAAACCCATGTGCTCCACTCACCTGCACACGACCCTTCAGCTACAAGAACATCCTGAACCTTACCAGCAATGGCCAAGCATTCACCAACATCGTCAGCCGCCAGAAAACATCAGGAAACTTGGACTCCCCCGAGGGAGGATTTGATGCCATTATGCAGGCTGTTGTCTGTAAAGTGAGTGAACTATTGCTATTATTTCCAGCCCTAGATTGTGTTCATAATTACCATGTTTTAGAGAAATCATGTATTTTATACATATTATTGGCAAAAGTATGTGAGATCATAGCAGAATCTAGTGCTGTGCTTCATTTAACAAAAATTGAACTCTGTAGTTGGCTGAGTTAAGCTAGTGAGCTGTTCATTATTTCAGTCATAAGAATGGTTACTTCAATTTTCATCCGGTAGTTACTTCATCTTCATCTGGTAGTGTTGTAAAATGTTGCGTAAGAAATTATTTTTGTTAAATACAAAATGCAAAGAGCTATTTAAACAGAGGTCACCTCAAAACGTTCTGAAACAAATTTTTTCTTGCATAGCTTTCTAAAAAAAAAAGTATTATTATTATAATCATGCTTGTTTGTCAGTTCATGTTATTTGCTAGGCTAGAGTGGATACACAGAATGTCACCTGCTGTAACAGATATTACAAAGTCCATAATAT
Organism: Hepsetus odoe; assembly: GCA_017165825.1. Lineage (NCBI taxonomy): Eukaryota > Metazoa > Chordata > Actinopteri > Characiformes > Hepsetidae > Hepsetus > Hepsetus odoe. Next base: position 10,744,220 of record CM029387.1, read on the forward strand.
AATTAGCAAATGCTAACACACGATGCCAATGCTGAGAGCCTTAAAAATATCAATTATATAGTATTTAGCTAAATTAGCCTCAGAACAGACAAGTGATAACAAGTGAAAATGCCAAATAAAAGCAACAATTTGCAGGGGAGAGAGAGTGGTGACGTATAAGAGTGTTCCTTTTGTGGAGAAAGACTTCTGTTCTCCTACCATCATTAACTTTCTTATCACTCACTTAATCTTGAAAGAAATACAAATTATGCTTGACTTGCTAGAGAAAGAATAGTCTAGCTCTGAATGCCTGGTAGTAACAGTGGCAGAGAGCTCTGTAACAGTCCTGCCTTATTTGAGAGGCCTATGGAATTAATTCTTCACTGAATGTTGTCAGTGCAGAAGGGGTGGCAATGGATCCGGCCAAAAAAAGCCCCATGAAAACTGGCCCACACCACACTATGTCTCAAAACTCCAAAGCTTCCTGGGGCTGGCATGATGCTTACGATGAGTCATCACGGATTTTCCTAGCATTGCAAACCCACTTTAACAGATCACTAAAACAGGGCACATGTTTGCTTGGCCAGAAGCTTGTAATACAGATGCATGTAACAAGGATATTGGTGTTGGGCTGTTTGTGTGGTTATTTCAGCAATATCCTGAAAAAAGTGAAGCATAATTGTATCACTTGTATCACCCAGAAGGCCCACTTGCTAGCTAGTGATTCTCCAAGAACTGGATTAGAGATCCAGCTCCTATGGGCATACAAGGAAACTGTGCCAGGGAGCAACCAGGTGACATCAGCAGAATTCATGTTCGGATGGGAGCTTTGGACACCAGTCCCTCTTATCTTTCTTTATTAAGTACAAAGCTGTCCTCAAAAGGAAGTTCTCTGACTGTAAGTTCTCTTACAGTCAGTGAGTATCCCACTTGCTATAAATGACTGACTGCATATGTGCTCAATTTGTTGTTTTAGGAAATTGGTTGGAGGACAGCGACAAAGTTGCTGGTGTTCTCAACAGATGCCGCATTTCATTTCGCCGGAGATGGAAAACTAGCTGGCCTTGTGCGTCCCAATGATGGGCAATGTCACTTAGAGAACAATGCGTACACAAAGAGTGATTACTTTGTAAGTGTGTGTTACATGTGTAATAAGGTCACAATTAAACCAGAACATTGTGAAAAAAATGACTGTTTTCATGAAGAGGTTACTGACAATGTATTCATGTTTATGAGTATACCCTGAAGGGAGAGGAAATAGTGTTAAAAGTCTAAGTGTAAGAGGCTTAAAGCTTACTATTTTGGTTTCTGTTGCAGGATTACCCCACCATCGCCCAGCTAGCAGACACTTTGAGTGAGAACAATATTCAAACTATATTTGCAGTAACCCAAAAAGTTCAACATTTGTACAAGGTTTGTCTAACTTTTCCCCATTGGGTTTTTTTGGGAGTAGAAATGTTGGTTTTGCAAACATAACAATGTCAATACTTTGGAATGAATTATGTAAAATCTATGTATGTAAAATGAATTTTTCCAAAGCACTGGCTTAAGTCTCAGCAATGCAAAGGGCCAACAGAGGTGGTTTTCAGAGGAAGTTTTGATTATATTCGCATTGGGATGAAAAGACATGGATCTATTTTCTTAGATTTGGAGTTAAGGCAGCTTCATAGCTACAGTTTAACACTTGAGGAAAGCTGAAAACTGTGTAAATTACAATTATTGTTAAATTACAGTGGCATTTAAATGTTTGTAATGCAGATATCTTTATTTAAAAAAAAAACAAAAAGGATGTGACTGTTTTTAACAGGAGCTATCAGCGCTCATTCCTAAATCAGCAGTAGGAACTCTTTCTGCGAACTCCTCCAATGTGATCCAGCTCATCATTGATGCATACAATGTGAGTTAGAGTCTCAAAATCTTTCACTTTTTGTTTATTTATTTAACCAAGACATGCATAAATCATACAAGCCACTCTTGAACTCTCACTTCTGAATGATTTCTTGAATTATTTTGATTTTTCCATTTTGTCTGATGTTCCTGAATTGGTCAGTCTTTGTCGTCAGAGGTGATTCTGGAGAATGACAAGCTGCCTGAGGGTGTGTCCATATCATTTGTATCCCACTGCAAGAACAATGTAACTGCAAGTGGAGAAAGTGGAAATAAGTGTTCAAACATTTCCATTGGTGATGAGGTGATACATACCTATGCATATCTGTACTGATACATCTACTTCACCTGCATCCTTTAAATTATATTTTGAGAAAATACTAATTTGTAGTTTTCCTTAAAGTAAGGCAGTTTATGTCTAAAGTGTGAATATGGACAACCTGTCACCAAGTCCTTGTTTCTTTTGTCTCACAGGTAAACTTTGACATAACCATTAGCACAAAGGGCTGTCCATCTCGGAACCAATCAGTAATACACATCAAGCCATTGGGATTCAATGAGGAGGTGGTGGTTATCCTTAAATTCATCTGTGAGTGTGAATGTCAGAAAGAAGGAATCCCCAACAGCCCGGACTGTCACTCAGGCAATGGAACGTTTGAGTGTGGGATGTGCAGGTGGGAGACACAGAAAGGCATAAAAACAGTGATGTTGTTATGTTTGACTATGTTTGACTAGTGATTGCTTTAGTAATGGTTAGCTTTTTAATTAATTTAGCATTATTTAATCATTTATTTTATTAGTTCCCATGCAAAGCCACCTTTTAAAAGAAACATATTGACTTTTCCAGTTTAATAGGTCCCTGTGCTCTTTAAAGGCAATCATGACAGGTATTTTCACTACTCTTTAATTTTTTAAAAGGTTGTGTTTGGCTGCATGTCTCCTTTTGGCATAACTGCCAGTGACATGGTCATTGATGTAGATGGAGAGCAAAGGCTAGCCTGTTTTGGTCCAGTCCCTCAGAAGAGCTATGATAGCACAAATGAAAATGTTAATACTGGCTGTGAAAGCAAAACGTGAGAACCTTGCAGCTTGCGTTGCCCATGCTGACCACACTGTCCACTGCTGAATACCATAACTGGACCACTGAACTATAGAAAAAGAGTGGCTAGTCTGAATTAATAAAATTTTCTTTTACATCATCATGTGGACGACTGGCTGCATGCGTTACACTTACCTGGGGAAGAGATGGCACTAGGGTGCAATCTAGGAAAATGGCAAGCAGCAAAGGCCTTGGTGCATACCCCTTCATGGCAGCTGTATTTCCTAATGGCAATGACCTCTATAAGCAGGATAATGCCTCTTGCTATACTGCAAAAATGGTTAAAAGATTTTTGGATCATAAGGACTTAAAGGTGTTAAATTGGCCTCCAAATTCCTCAGATCTCAGTCCAATCAAGCATCAGTGGAATGCATTGGACCAACTAGTCTGATCAAATGAGGCCCAACTAAAAGGACTTTATGGATCTGGTGCTAATGTCTTTGTGCCAGAGAACACAGCACAACTTCAGAGGTCTTGAGGAGTTCATGTTCCGGTCTTGTGGAGTTCAGAGTTAATGCTTCCCTCATTTCAGTTGATTTAAACAGACAGTCAGAAGGCCTTTAAACTTACTGAATTTTCACTGCATGATCCTTTGTTTATGTTTTCCACAGGTGTAATGAGGGCCGTATTGGTAGGTCGTGTGAGTGCAGCAGACATGAAATCAGTACGGAAGATATGGATGCCAGCTGCCGAATGAACAACAGCACAGACGTGTGCAGTAATAATGGAATTTGCGTCTGTGGTGTGTGTGAATGCAAGCCAAGAGAAAACCCAGAGGAGAGGTATGAGGGGAAGTTCTGTGAGTGTGACAACTTCAGTTGCGACCGATCCGGTGGCAAGCTCTGTGGAGGTATGGGTCTTTAGAGGAACCTGAATTGATCACATTTTCATTTGCTTTATCATCTGAAAGCCTGGCCCATGCAGCAGTGAGTTGTTCTTATGAATATGTTATCACATTGCAACATAAGGAACACAACATTCAAATCAAAATTTGTGTTCTTAATGTTAATGCGTTATATATTTAAAAATGGTGTCTGTGAAGTGGTAGTGTATAAATTAATAAGGCAGGTCGTGACTACGGTATCTATAATGGTAAAGTACTGGTCCAAAAAGAGAGAACGGAAGTGGACAAGTGACAGCTTCTTTCGACTGCTCCCGTTTGGGGTCGCCACAGCAGATCATCCATTTCCATTTCTTCGTGTACTCTGGATCTTCCTCACTCAAACTGACCACCTGCATGTCCTCTCTCACCACATCCATATACCTCCTCTTTGGTCCTGCTCTTCTCAAGGCAGCTCCATCTCCAACATCCTCCTCCTCCTGTCTTTTTATCAGCGACTGTTTCCAATCCGTATAGCACAGTTGGTCTCACTACTGTCCTGTAAATCTTCCCTTTCATTCTCACTGGTACCGGTCTGTCAAATCACAAATCACTCCAGCCAGTGTTCTCCGCCCATACCTGCCTGCACTCCATTCACCTCTCTTCTGCACTCCCTGTTACTCTAAACTGTTGGTCCCAAGTAAACACCTCCATCTTTGTCACCTCTAATCCCTGCATCCTAAGCACTCAACTTTCCTCTCTTTCGTTCATGCTCATGTTTTTGTCCTACTCACTTTCATTCCTACATGATCAGTGAAAACACAGGGGGTTACAGTTTGTTAAGCAGTCTCTGTGCATTGGAGAAGTAACTGTCCTGAAATCTTGTTGTTTGGGATCTTATGGTCTGAAGTCATTTGTCAGAGGACAGGAAAGAGAAAAGTCAAGCAGCAGGATAACTGGGGTCTCTTATGCAGCCTGCTTTCCTCAGGTACCATTTGGTGTACGTGAACCTATTAAATAGAAAACAAGCAAAGCAAAATCAAAAATTGATGGAAGGGGTAAGAAATAATGCTAGGGATTGGAGTGAGCATTTTTTAATAAGTTTTATGTGGAGGAGGATCGTCAAAGCCAAGCATTCTAGTTTACAAGATGATGAGATCATCAGTAGCAACAAGTGGCTATTTCAGGGGCAGGCTAAACTTAAGTTCCTTGTAATCCTTGTAACTTTTCATTTGTTTTTAGGAAAATCTTCTCAAAATAGAATTCTTATCAATTATTTGTGCTTTTAACACAATTAAATTATTCACAATGCCTTTAACTTGTGAGACCTGGGATAGGCTCCAGCACCCCCTGCGACCCTAATTAGGAAAAGCTGCTATGAAAATATGTGTGAGTGAGTGTGTGTGTGTGTGTGTGTGCAACAAGATAATATTAGTATAATATATTAGTATATTATGTAGTAGATTATATAATAATCTACAAATATATAGTATATAGTATAGTATAGTATGTAATATAAAGATTTTCATTGAATAATATAGTATATATAAATATAAATATTAAGATTTAGAGACATCATTGCTTTATATCAGCCAATGCTTTTTGCTTTTCCTGTTCAGATGCAACTCAGTTCTATCAGCTCACTGTAACTTGGATACTACTGTCTACATAGCTTCAGCACAGTGTCTGCTTGAGTCATAAAAGCTGTATTTGAACTAGCTGACCATCATACCTTCTACAGCAAACATGGTCTGTTGCTGTTAGTAGGAGTAATTAAATACTTTGACTTTGACATAAGAGTGTGAACAATAATGTGCAGACTGGACAGATTCCATAAGAATTAGTCAAATGACACCATTTAACAACATTTCACAAAAACAAGAAGAAAAGAAGACACAAAAGAAAAGGGTAGTTAGAATTCAGCATGTTCAGGCACATATCTATGCAGGCTATTCTTTGTGCAGGTCAAAAACAAGCAGATACATATCTGTGTGAATAAACTCAGACTTCAAAAACAAAGCTTGAGGTTTCAGACTTGTCCTTGTCACAGCACAACCCTTTCCTGCTTTCCTTTTCATGGCTGTTTGATGTGCAGCTTAAATGCATCAAAATGATTAGCGGTGTCAGCCCAATAATCACAGTCCCCATGGTAACCATCAACTGCTAAGAACACAGATCACAATGGTACCAGTTTTGTGTTTTTTATATATATATATATATATATATAAAATTAATTGTTTCTCTCTAAGCAACCAAGCATGTTTTTGAATTTAAAGATGTAATTAAAATGACGTTGGAAAAATACACAATTTTATAACATTTGAGTTAACAACATGTATTTGGGTTTATTTGTTTTGACACAGTTATAGATATTAAAAAGGTTTAAGTTGCATGTTTTTCGCATCATCAGCATCAGCAGTACAAACACAGTCATTTCATGACTGAAAAAAGAAGCAGGTACTGGTTGTTACTATTAATATTGCACTTTCTAAAAGTGCCTTGTCAGCAGGGGACCATGGTGCCACACTCATGAGCATGATTGGCCTTGCTAGCTAGGATCTCCTTTCTACATGCAGTCTGATTTTCACCACATCCTTACATCCATTGATGTCTCTCTCGGGATATGACTGGTAAAACTTTCAACTGCATTCATCGTATTTCCATGTTCATACGCACGTATGTAAGTGGACCTTCAGTGGATAAAAATTAAATGTGAGAGATATGTATAGCACATGGGCCCAATGTCATACTAACAGACAGTATGACTTCTGGAACTACATGTGAGGGTCAAACAGTCTTAGGCAATAGACCTTAGATAGACTCCCTAGACCTTTGTAACAATATTGTTGAAGACCATAAACCCATCTCTGCAGAACATTAGAATGCACCTGTATACCTGAACAAATGGACAATTAATTAATGTAGGGGTCAGAAGACCAGTGATATATTGGCTAACAAATAATGATGAGCTACAGTCTGTAGATGTCTATATAGTGGAGTCCATAAAGTAGACTGTTCTGATGAAGCAGCCAATGAGTGGAAGAACAATTTTTGCAGCTAAGTGAATTACATTTCTAATTAAGATTTTTCTAATCATGTGAAAATATGTTTGCTCCTCTTTCTTTCTGGTAGGTCATGGGAAGTGTACATGCAGAAGATGTGTCTGTGATGAAAACTATACAGGCAGCGCATGTGACTGTTCTCTGGACAAGGAGCCTTGCCGAGCCCGTAATGGGCAGTACTGTAATGGCCGTGGGACCTGTGAGTGTGGAGTATGTAAATGCAAAGGAACAGAGTACCAGGGCCCCACCTGTGAGATCTGCCCCACATGTGGAGGAATCTGTGCTGAGCACAAGTGAGTTAGCATCATGCCATGGTGATTAATTGCTGCTGAACTGCTGGAATTGCTATTACTTATTACACTCTTGGTGACCTTGTGTTTTTGCATTTTTACCAAGTCCATGCCTTACCCAGCTCTTGAAGGGTATGATGAATAAATTATTCAATACAATTTGTTACATTCAGAACATGAGGTCATTATTTCACACTAGAGGCAGATGTAGGTTGTGAGACCATCGTCAATACCTAGCCTACAGACATAAGTTTTAACTGCTTGTTATAGTCATTGAAGAATGGTACCTATCAGGATTTAAGCTAGACATGTGACACTTAGGTTGTGCCTGCTCACATTTTCATTCTACAAATATTCTTTGCAGAAATAAATTTTGAAATGACTCTGACTTCACTGCCTTAACTTACTTTTATTGTTAGAATTTTGTTATGTAAAGGCACAAATGTCTACCTTTCCTCTGGATGCCTTAACACCCCTGAGCCTTAAACAATTTCAGACACATTGTGTTGTACCATTGAGGGAACCCTGACATTGTCTGTACAAGGGACAGCAAAATTTTAATAAAATATTAAATTGAATGCAGTTGTTAGGAATGGGAAATGCTTCTCCTAAAGTCAAAATTATTCACTGTCGTGATTAGATCTAAAATCTAATAAGACACTGCCTGAGGTCTGAGGTTTGGATAGTAAATTCAATGGCTATAATTGTGCTGTGGTCCCCATCACCAACAGTATAATGAAACTGAAGAAAGAAAAAGCTTCTCTTCGCAGAACCTTACATCATTACATTAAAAACCAGGTACTAATCAGTTGTTAAACATCGCTCTGGTGCTCTTTAGTTTGGAGATCCAACCAAAGGATTATTTTTTTAAAACATCTGAGACACTTAAAAGGGTAATACATATATAAAAAGCATTTATTTACATCTGTTCTGTCACAGTGAAAATTAAAAGCACATGTTTTTTAGTCATTAAACCCTTTACTGGGGTGAGTCAAAATGTATGAATTTTGGCTGTTTCTTCATGACCTAGCATGTAATCACATAATCGGTGTGAGAATATCTTACCATTGGAATGATCTTATTACATCTAGCTGAATAATGCATGCATTTGAAAAATCTGTGGGAAAAAAAAAAAAATCAATGGATATTTGTGAAGAAGGCACCAATCACCATGCTATTACTCACTGTGTACTTTTGCTGTATAGGAAGTGTGTGCAATGCCGTTTGCGTGAAGCTCAAACGTGCAATCCCGAATGCTACTTTTTCAATTTGTCAAAAGTGGACACACAGGATCAGCTACCAAAGTTTACCGAATCAGATCTATTCCATCGTTGTACAGAGCGGGATGATAACGACTGCACTTTCATCTTTACTTACGATGTCACTAAGCTTTATGAGGCTCACGTGACTGTAGCCAAGGAAACTGGTAAGGAACCAAGCTTTCTAGTGTTCAGTTTTTCTCATCAAACAGCTCTCATCTTAGGGCCCTCTCCTATATGGGGTCTGTAAGCACAAAGAGCTCGATAGGTTCTCAGTATTCTTACATTCCTTTCTCTTTTTTTCACCAGTGTGCTACACAGCCCCAGAGATAATACCTATTGTGGCGGGTGTGATCGGAGGCATTGTTCTTATTGGTCTGGCACTGCTTCTGATCTGGAAGCTGCTTATGATCATCCATGACCGCAGAGAGTTTGCAAAGTTTGAGAAAGAGAAGATGAATGCAAAGTGGGACACAGTATGTATATGTAAACTCTCTGTTCCTTGGATAATAGATCAAGCTATGTTCTTGAACATTCATACCACTTACAGATAATAAAACCCTTCCATGAGGGGTTAAATTGGACTTTGTTGTGTGAGGGGGCTCTGTGGGCTTTGGGATGTATGGGGTGATTGTGAGGTTCAGATTGAGGAGCAGATGGGTGAAGGTTTAGGGGAATAGGTTTCCTCTGGACAACCCCAGCCCAGTTTATCCCTTGCTTTTTAATGTATCTATGTTTAGAGGCACACAGCTATTGCTTTGCCATAAGAAGCAGAATTGTCTCTGCCTCTAAAATGACCTCTAAAAATAAACAAAACTTCACCACAGAGCTAAAAGTGTAGCTGTAGCTCTAAACTAAAATAGCAAATGTAAGTTTAGACATACTTTGACTGATCTGAACATCTGGGCTAAGTTGAACATTGTGTGAATTGGAATTTTGCTGGCCATTCTTTAAAGACTGAAGGACTTATAAAACATGTAGAATATTTTTTTACTTTTGTACAGAATTAATTAATAATTTTCAAAAGGTGCTGCATGTCTTTTTTCATACTAAATATGCATAATAAAATTGTTAAAGTCATAAATTTGTAAAACGTTTTTTACAGACGCAGAACCCAATCTACAAAAGCGCTGTGACAACAGTCGTCAACCCCAAGTATGAGGGCAAATGACATCATCTGCATCATGCATCATGTTCCAAAGATAGAACTTTCTTGTGCATTTTTCCTTCTATTTTATTTTGTTTTACATATTTTGAAAAATGCCAAAGGGTTTAAGTTTTTGCTTAAATGTTTTTGAGATTCTCTGTTTCAGTAGCCAATTTCAGACTTAATAAATAAACAGAAATGTGTTAAAATAGTAAAAAAAAGAGACCGTATACATATGGTCCGGAACTGTCTCATTGTGTAGGCAAATAAAAGATTGTATATTATTAAGTTTATCACTAAGGAGTGCATCATAGGCTTCAATTAACCAATGCAAAATGAAAAGTCATTGTTTTTTATCAGTTATCATCTTACTTTGTACAGAATGTTGCTTGAATTATTTGAAGGTAATATTTATGAAATATTAAAAAAAATAATGTTTTCAGGTTTTGGCAAACATTGTATAAATTACCATCATCTTTAAAAAACAAAACAAAACAAGACAATAAATAAAGCATCATTTCAAAGATTTTATATTATGAAATATAGATATACATTTTGTGTCATTTTAGTTTAAGAATGAACCTAAACTTTTGTGGGGGTTTTTCTGGCTGCTGACCATTTAGATCCAAATGGACAGACAAGTACACATCTTTAACAAAAATGACTTAGAAATGTTTCCGTTTGAAATATACCACTGAGGTGAAGTGAGAGTGACACAATGCAACACAATGAAATGCAACCTCTGCCATATACCGCACCCAAGGAGCAGTGATGGGAACTGTACCTTGCTTAAGGGTACCTCAGTTTAACCTACTGATCTGGGATTCAAATTCATGACCTTCGCGACCCTGGGGCCTATTCCCTAAACACTAGCCCACCTTTCCTATCCAGCCATCAATTGTCTGAGCCAATGATTCTAACCAGGTTCACTGAAGGGTGCTGGAACCTGTCCTAGCACTCACTGGGCAGCTGAGGATGCTGAGGGAGCTGTTTAGATAATTCAGTGATTCACATGCCTTTTCCTGCAGGAGCCAGTCCCAAATAGAGGCACAGAGATCCACTGTCCTTTTCCTGCTCTCACTAATCCTTCTATATCATATGCAGAAAGTAATTCAAGACACTTGCTATACTTGCTATTTCTCATTTCCTGGAGAACTTCCTGTTTTACTGTTCAGTCAGTAGGGCTCGCTAAACTACTTACACCTTACAAGCACTTACAGAGTCAGGAGCTCCTGTAGGCCTTCCCCACTGTGCTTCAGTTCTCAACAAAATAAAGACCCTGACACTCGTATAAGTCATCGGCACACATTTCTGTTTTTGTTTCATTCTAATAACATGAATCGACTTTACTGCCAGAACAGTTACTGCAGACAAAGAACTTTCAATAACCCTAAAGTCACAGCAATGCTGTGAACTGTAGTCACAATCAGGACAGTGGTTCTAAAGTTTTTCACATAATACACAAATTTGTTCATTAGTCCGTTAAACTGATATATTTCTTGAGTGTAAATGTAAAAACCTCTGTGAAGATGTGTTTAAAGGAAGTGAAGGGTTGTTGTGTGAAGAAGAATGAAACACTTGCAGGAAAATGCAAAATGTGTAATGAATAAGCTCACGGTTACCTTTAGGTCTGAAGTGTTTCATAAAGGAGTAAAGAAGGTCAGTGTTATGGGGTGAGTTGTTTCTGCATTGGGGGTTTAGGGGCGGGGCTTTATCCCCGACAGCTCTGAGGAGGCGGAGTCTGTAGGGATCCACCGCTCGACCAATCAGCGCGCGTAGAGCTTCCATTGCAAAGTTGTGAGCTCACCGACACGGTGTCTTTCTTCAACACTTACTATTTCTGATTCTCCTGTGGAAATGTCCGGTTTCAGGGACTGTTCTCGGTGGGTGTTCGAGGTCTGGGAGTTGTGTGTTGGTTTGGCCACCCTGGCTCCGCGGTCTGGCCGCTGTGTGCTGAAGACGTGGCCGTTCCGAGGAGAAAATGTCTCTCCAGCTTCTGCTCGGCACCGACCGGCGCGGCTAACCTGCTAAAGTGGGTCCGCACCGGAGTCCGTCCTTTAGACTGATCCTGTCTGCGCGGAATAAGCACCCACTGAGGCCGTAAGTCTTAATTCTCTTCCGTTTGGGCCGAAATTGAGCGGATGGTTCATGAATCAGAAACATGGCAACGAGTTGCTAACGAGCTCCAGCTAGCTAACGCTTCTGAACTTAGTTTCGAGCAGTTGTCACGGATGGCGAGTTGAAGAGACTTTCAGATCCTGTCTGCCTCTGGTTTTAAATCGAGAAACGCGTCGTTAAAGTGCAAATGTACTGTACGAAAGCCGAGAGGGTAACAGTCGTGTCTAAAGTCAAAATGGTGAACTTCCAGCTGAGCGTGCCGTGTGCACTTTCTCCAGACAGACAGTTAGCGAGCTAAAGCATCTGGTCTGGTGCTCATCTTTACTCGTGAACGCTCATTAATGCTCGTTTCCTCTCTGTGCGCTGGGTTTTTCCACGGTGGTGTTCTAGCTGAGCTGGCTGGCCATTTGGGCGGTGTTAAGGAATCACTATCCCACATTAACGTCACTCTTTCATTAAAAGTGGGATCATTTTGTGTCCTAAAAGAAGGATCATATTTGTTGGGGTCCTAATTTTTTTCTGAACAGCTGAGCGTTTTCACGTTAACTTACTTGACCTTCGTTTTGGTTTCAGTGCATCGTTTGAACTTAAAGACGCAGGAGCGGCTTTACACGCCCGTGAAAAAAGGATGTGCGTTTTGTGTGGCGTTCGGGGGAAAGGCTCGTTTTAGTCTGACGCGGTTACTGTTAAGGGCTCGGCTCCTTTGTTTATTCGGTAAACCGACGTGACCCGCGGCGGAGCGGGAGATGCGCTTTGTCTCTCTGGGTGTGGAGCCGCGGCGCTGTTGAGCTCCGCTCCGCTGATTGACAGATCCTGACCCCATTCAGGCTGAACCCACCAAAACCCGGGAGGTCAAACAGCCGGGACTTCCAACAGGAGGGGATGTTTAAGGGTTTCAATGGATGTGTAATGATTTTAAGGTACACCATTACCAGTGTTAGTTTAAATGAACACTTCATAAACATCCCCGTTAAACAAAACAAGCCCAGACAAGCCTGGAGGACCGCCATAAGACGCACGACTTTTCTCACGGAAGTGTGTGTGTGTGTGTGTGTGTGTGTGTATATGATAGTGTATGTGAATCTCTCTCTCTCTCTCTCTCTCTCTCTCTCTCTTTCATATATAGATATATATATATATATATGTGTGTGTGTGTGTGTGTGTATTGCTATGGGTCAGTAGTATCTATCAGTAGTAGACTATAGAAGACTGCACTGCACAAAATGTCCGGCACCTTTGTTTGTCTACAATAACAGGCTGTGAGGCTTGTGGATACTGAGAGCTGATTGGTTGTTGAGCTGATCAGCTCTTTGTAAAAAGTGGTTTGCAGTTACAGGTGTCATGATCGTAGGACACTGTTAGGAAATCAGTAACAGGTGTTCAGATATTTCTTTACTGTATGTGTATTAAAAAATGAAACTTTACAAATGAGAGTTGTGCTCAAGCTCCATATGTACATATGAATCTGTTCCTGTTGCTCTCAAGTTCATTTTAGCTTAAATCTTTTTCTAAGGGTAGTTTCCTTTTGAGCAAAGGCTACAGTGTTTCTTTAAGTGATCTTTTAGATTAGAATCTACCACACTTGGTTGTTGCTAACAATTAGCCCATTAGAGTATGGGTAACTGTACGATGATGAACCTTTTTGTCTGTGCAGAAGCAGTAATAATGGGTGGACTTTGCATGCGTGAAGTGTTATCCTGGAGCAAAGGTAAGACTTCTTACAGACAACACCTTTGGCTGAGATGAATCTGTATTTATTGCAGGCAGTTTCTTGTGTCTTGAAATATTCTGCATATGTTACATGTGTTGGTGTGACCTGCATGTAAACTGCTCAATGTTGGTGCAGTTGTGATTTCCACAGCACAAGTTGTATAGGGTGGATACCATTCTGTTTTTTATAAAATGTATTACTTAAATATTACAATTTTGCACATTAATGTGTATTTCTCAGGAAAATAATGTGGCATATGCACTAGGTTTTGACATAATTGTAGCCAATGAATGACCATGTTAATGACTGAATCATTCAGGTGTCCATTATCTAAAAACGTTGATCATAAGGGTTGAGCCTATCCTCATAGGGGGAAAAGCAAAATAACACCTCAGAAAGGCTTGTCAAACCATCATAAGGTGTAAAATTGTCCAGATATTCTAAAAGGTGACAGATGGAATTGCTCTTTATCTATACTGAGATGATTACACATTTTTCTTTTGAGAAGTTCTCCATTAAGCAACTGTAGTTTAAATTATTTTTCCTTCTGCAACAGTACTCAGTTTTTTGTTTTTTTGTTTGAATACATTTAAATGGTGCAGCGGTGGCCTAGTGGTTAGGGAGTTGGCCACAGAATCGGAAGATTGTGGGTTCAAACGCCTTACCATCAGATTGCCCTGAAGTACCCTTGAGCAAGGTACCATCCCTGTCACTGCTCCTGGGTGCTTTCATAGCTGCCTCCTGCTGCACCTTGTTTGCATGGGTTAAATGCAGAGGTCCAATTTCGTTGTGGTTCATACATACACATATATATATATATATATATTAATATATATATATATATATATATATATATATATATATATATATATATATATATATATATATATATAACACCATCTGACACACTTGAGTATATAAGATTGTTTTTCTCAAAAGTTATCATTGTTTGAAGTTTAAGGTCAAGTGTTAGTTGTTTAAGGTGATTCATGTGATTTTATTTGAATAGGAAATGTCAGGTTGTTTAAGTAGTTAAGCCATTCACTTATGTTTACTCTCTGTTATTCTCTAAGACTTTGAATGTTTTATGTAAAATAATCTTGATGCCATATAATAATTTCACTTGACTCTTAAAAAAATTGAATTATCTGAAATTTGAGAGTAGAGTTCTATTTTTCTTACATTTTTTTCATAAGTATTATTTTTCTTACAACTTCTGTGCCCTGATTGGCTGTTTTTAGTGTTTTTCATGCCTGTTAAATGAATGGATGTCTGAAAATGTCACTTGGCATGTGGCTGCTTGCAAAACTGGATAAATAACATTTCAAAACCACTCACACTACAGAAGATACACATTACACATTTGTAAAGCAATGTGTTAGCAGTGCACCAGTAGCAAATATTATACAGTAGTGTTTAATACAGTGCTACCATCAGTTTATATTGACTTTCCACCCTGGGTATCATGTTACTTTTGAGAGATCTGCAGTTTAATAATTTGAAAAATAGAAGAAATTAGGCCAATCACATCTGCAGTGCCCCTCAGCTTAGACCACATTTTCAAAGTTGTGTTCTTGCCTGGCGTTTGTATATGATGTATATGGTGTCATTTACACTAAAACTGAAATGAGGGGTTTTGCCACTCTGTTTTCCTGCATCAACTAAAAGGGTCAAAGTAGCAATGAGTCATAATTGTTTAATTGCTTATATGTATGTTTAAGCCGCCATAACATTACATCTAAAATCAATATGTGCATTTAATTGTGTTTGAAAAACACACCATATACATTTTGGAAAAGAAACCACCTATAATGACCGTTTAAACTAAGACTCTGAAAAGGAGTCCAAGTCTTAAGTCCTTGAGATCATCATAAGATTTTCTTACAAATAGCTAGAGAATCCAATTAAACAATTATTTAAAATAGAAATATTGTACCTGTCAGTTATTTATTACTGATTTAGTATCAAGAGTATGTGAACTTCTAGGATTAGCAGCTGGTGAAATCAGAGATGGGTTTTTTTTCAGTCACTGTAATGGCAACCCAGTGTGAGAGGGAACCCTATGGTTTACAGAACAAGAATCTTTCATAAGCCGTTTCACACATCAACACCAAGAGAACCTTTGCGTGGACTTGCCCTTTCAGTCCGGAAACCCAAATCGGATATTTTGTTTCACTAATGAACACAGCCTGAACACACAACCTTGTGTGATAGTTTTCTTGTCAGCCCTTACCAAACGAAACTAGTCATTTCACCCGCTAACACGTTTGTGTTGCTGCCTTTGTGTAAAGGATCATTGGCCCTCACCCTCAGATGTATGTTTTCTTTTGGTTTTGCACCAATCACATAATATATAAAATCATGTTATCCATATGCTCATGATCTCTCTGTGAACTCTTGCTGTCTAATTTCAGATCTGACTATTTCATGTTCATAAATACAGCTCCTGTTAATGACCTTCATTTTATGATTGCAGTGCATGTCTAAAAGTGGCTAAAGTCTGATTTTCATGGCACATTTGTGGAAGCAAATGAACCCAGCCACAAGGGGGGAAAAAAGTGTGTTGTTTTTTTTTTTTTGGCTTTTTTGTGCTGGTCCCAAGCCCAGATAAATGGGGAGGGTTATGTCAGGAAGGACATCTGGTGTAAAACTTTTGCCAAATCAATATGTGGACAACGAAAGAGATTTCCATACCGAATCGCTCAAGGTCTGGGTTAACAATGACTGACACCAGTGCTGGTGCGTGTGGAAATTGGGCTACTATTGACTGAAGAAGAGCTGGAGGAAGGCATGTCCGGAGGCAGGAAAAGAGAAGAAAGTGTAGGAGAGTGGATGTGCGGGTAGGAACTTTGAATGTTTACAACATGACTGGTCAAGGGAGCGAATTAGCTTATATGATGGAGTAAAGGAAGATTGATATTTTATGTGCAAGAGATGAGATGGAAGGGTATTAAGGCCAGTATTGGAGGAAGGTTTAAATTGTTCTACCATGGTGTGGATGGAGTATGTGAATAGTGTTTTGGAGGTGAAGAGGGTCACAGCAATTAGTATGAAGCATAAAGAATAAAATGAAATGATAATGAAAGTCATGCCTGCAAGTATGATGTGAGATGGAGGAGAAAGAAGAATTCTGGAGTTAGATGATGTGAAGTGATAGTGTTCCCAGGCAAGAGAGAGTGGTGATTGGTGCGGACTTTATTGGACTTGCTGATTAAGAGAACAGAGGTGATGAGGACGTGATGAGTAGGTATTGTCAAGAAGAGGAATGCAGAAGGTCAGACGGTTGTAGATTTTGCTAAAAGGATTTGACAAAGATGTACACAGGTGGATTACATCCTTTTCATGAGGGTCATTCTGAAGGAGCTTGGATCCTGCAAGGTCAAGAAGAGGAGGAAAGTGAGGTCAGAGTCGAGGATCAAATGGTGGACGCTGAAGAAGGAAGACTACAAGGTGGAATTCAGGCAGGAGTTAATACAGGCAGTGAAGAATTGCCAGATAGCTGGGCAACTACTGCATAAGAGGTAAGGGAGACAGCAAGAAATGCACCTGGTGGGACATCTGGACAGATTAAGGAGGATAGGGAAACCTAGGTGGAACCTAGGACTCCATGAGTGTATACAGAAGAGGCTGGTGAAGAAGTGGGATAGTCAGAGATGAAGAAGAAAATAGACAAGAATACAAGGAGATGAAGCACAGGGTGAAGAAAGTGGCGATGAAGGCTAAAGATAAGGTGTTTGGTGAATTGTATGAGAGGCTGGACAGTAAGGAGGGGAAAAAAGGACCTATACTGCTTGGCTAGACAGAGAGACAGAACTGGGAAAGATGTACAGAACGAGAGACAAAGAAAATTGGATGATGTGATGAAAGTGAACCAGGAATTGCAGCGAAAAAGCAAGATGAAAGTAAGGGCAGTGATGAAGAATGGAAAGGAAAGATGACACACCAGTGGAAACACGGAGGTGTTATGGGGAGATGGGAGTGGAGTTTCTGACCAGATTGTTTAACACAATCTTGGAAAGTGAGAGGATGCCTGAGGAGTGCAGACTAAGTGTAATGGTACCAATTTTCAAGAATAAGGGTGATGCACAGAGCAGTAGTAACTATAGAGGGATGAAGTTGATCAGCCACAATATGAAGTTCTTGGAAAGAGTAGTGGAAGCTAGGTTAAGAAAAGAGGTGATGATTAGTGAGCAGTATGATTTCATGCCGAGAAAGAGCACAGCAGATACGTTTGCTCTGAGGCTGTTCATGGAACAGTATAGAGAAGCAAGATTCAGTGGGTTAGGACATGTACAGTGGAAAGACAAGGATTATATCAGGAGAATGTTGAAGATGGAGCTGCCAGGAAAGAGGAAAAGAGAAAGGCCAAAGAGAAAGTTTGTGGATGTGGTATGAGAGAACAGGCAGACAAATGGTGTGAAGGAGGAAGATGCAGAGGACAGGAAGAAATGGAAACAGTTAATCCGCTGTGGCGACCCCTAACGGTAGCATCCAAATGTAAAATATTCATGGAAGGAAATCAAGGCACCAATAACAGACATTTCTGAAAACCTCTGGAATACAGTTGTTAACGCTCAACAGGAAAAGGTTGAAAAAAAAAACTGCATTCCAGCATAGGTCATAACTTGATCATATCTGACATACGACAGTGGTAGAATGATAGATTTTGCTGCATTTAGGGCAGAACGGCTTGCCATCAGTAACGGAACAATAAATTCTGAGTTAGACCATAACATTTTCAAGAAAAAAAACATCAGGAATCTGACTGATCTGAAAAGTGGCGAAAGTTGAGCAGTTCATGGCGGGAAACCCCCCAGCATGGAGTAATGGGCTAAGATTCCTCCAAGCCGATTTGCAGGACTGATCAGGTACCTGATATGTTGAGTTGCGGTAACTACTTGCTGCACAAGGAAGTCACACCAAACTGAAAGCAATGTTTAAAATGTTTCTGCCACTCAAAGATATGGAAAATTTGACCATTTCCCATATTAAACAATAGCCATGACAAGTACACTTGTCATTTACCAGTTCCTTCTGAACACTACCAGTCGGAGAGCTGTTGTGCACAGGTCTTAAACTTGTAAATGGTGCTTTGTATTAATTGTATATGTGGTTCTGCATGTATTTGAAAGAGTAGATTTTGTAGTCTCAGAAACAGGACATTAGGGCTTTAGTTTTAATAAATCTGTGAACCTTGGTGTTTTTGCATTCACTACTGATCTCACTTCACCGGGGCTGTAGGAGAGAAACACCATCACAGAGAGAAGTCTTGGCTGCTAGGGAGGTGGATGGGACGGGAATATGTCACAGGAGCATTTCTCCAGCTACTGTGTGAAGTGGTTTAGGTTCTTGGTTTTTGTTTTCAAAGCAGCTGATCTTAAACGCTATTGATTATTAAAAAAACAACAAAGGATTTAACAGCATCATGTCTGTGCAGAGTTGGGCTACATGCATGTTTACATTATTTATTATTACATTATATCACTGGTCGTTCAGACACTAAATATTTCACCTATTTTCAATATCCAGGATCTTACCGGGGCAGATTTACTGTCCAAATGCCCTTAGTTCCTACGCACATGATATAGGAATTATATACATACATATAGGAATTAGATATTTTTAAGATAGTTAGACAAAAAATAAAAATTCCCATGGATAAAATCTCTCAAAATACATTTAGCTAAAAATGTCATGTTTGTTTTTTTTTTTTTTTTTTTATATAATAGTCCTGTGTATAGAGACCACAAAAAATGTATTTCAAGAAATATAAATTTGTTGGGGGTTAAAAAGGTGTTAATACCCTTAATCTTGCACATTTCAGGAAATGTATCCCAAATATTTTAGGATCTTTTTTCTTTCTTACAAGTTTTGGTGAGGCTGATAACTTAAGATATTAATGCATTAACGCTTGCATAAGATATTTGAGATTTTGAGGATGTTTTCAAAAATATAAAAAAAGACAAGCCCATAAATGTTCTGTCTAAATGTTGGGATCTGCTCCTGAACTGGACCAGGATTTTTCCTGGATTCGGTCTGACCCGATACTGACCCCGAGGAAACCGTTCGTTAAACTGAGTCGCCTTTAAGTTTTGGACGAAGTGCTGAATTTTCTTCTTTTCTTGAACCTTTGACCTGCTCCTATAAAAAGGAACAGAGTGTACAAACAGCGCGTCTCCGGCGCGGTCCGGGTTTATTTTGAATTGCAGAAAGCGCGCTGCGACTGGAGAGAGGAGGGGGGCTTTTACTTATACACACACACGCACCGCGCAGGCGCTGTGGACCTTGTGGGAATGGCTGTTCTGTGATCAGGGGGTTGGGCCGCGAGGAGCGAGTCGAGTCTTAAAGAGTTTTTAATGTCCGCCATGTTGGCCATGGCGTGTTGAACCGGGGGAAGGGAGCGGAGCTGCGGGAACAGGAGACCGAGAGAGAGCGACCAGGACCCGGGCCTTCCCGGCGCGGCGCGGCCCGCCTTATCACAGCCTGCAGCCCATCCAATCGCTCCGGGATCACGAAATAAAACCATCCATGACCACTTTAACCGGATCCGCGGCCAATATTAGGAGACTGGATAGATTTATGCTGCATCTCGAATTATAAAAACATGAGTAAACTGTCGTTTCGGGCGCGGGCGCTGGACGCTTCCAAGCCTCTCCCAGTCTTCCGCTGCGAGGACCTACCCGACCTGCACGAATATGCCTCCATTAACCGGGCAGTGCCGCAGATGCCGACGGGTATGGAGAAAGAGGAAGAATCGGTACGTGTTGCTGCATCTTTTTCGCCGTTTTGATCTGTTTTGGCGCGGCCGAGTGGTGCCCCTCGCTTGTGTGCGCAGCTTTGCACAAAATGGCCGCCATTGCTCTCCGGAGACGGACGGCGGTTTTTCGCCCGTGGTTCTCGTCGCGGCCGACATTTGTCGTGTCGGGTCCTAACAAGAGGGATTATATTTTTCGAATCCAGAAAGGAAGGCAGTGTTTGTGCGAAATTTCTCGAAGGAGACGGGGCGGCGAGAGTACAAAGGAGTCACGTGACCCGCGGCCGCTCCGCCATTTTGTCGGCTTTCTTCTCGCTGCGGCCGCTGCAGTGACGAGGAGCGCGAGACAGAGGGACCCCGAGAAAACCCCTCACTCCGCACTGACACAGCCGAGGGAACAGACACGGCTCAGTCATTCACGCTGCCCCGCAGCTGGAGTCGTGCTTAAAACGAGCTGGCCTGTTTATACGCAAAATGCCGAGACCGCCAGCCAAACTGACGGCTGTAAACAAGAGCGTTAACCGCCTCGGCCGCGCTGAGAGGATAGATTTACAAACTCTGCAGGGCCTCCGTTAGTCGCTCAGGTTAGGTTTCGGTTTTAACAACCCACATAAGCCCCCACGAGAGACGTTATCCTGAGTGTTTACATTCACAAAACTGAGCCAATAGAATCGCTGTTGGGTCTCTTCGCCTGCCTCCGAGCTGTCCTCTCCAGCTTTAAGCATCATGTGCCAAACAGAAGAGACATTTATTAACCACACACACTGATGATGCACCTGAGTGTCTTATTACAACCTAAACTCGCCGTTATTTTCAGTGATGCTCCTCATGTCCGAATTTTAATCTCTCTATTTGTAATCTCCACGTTGACACACGTTCCTTGTGTTTTGCTCCAGTTACGGATTGTTTAAAGTCTCGGCCATAAAAGTATTGTCATGCAGTTCGGGAACCCTTCTGCAGCTGAAACGCTGTTTCCATCCCAGCTGCTCGCTGTTTTCAGTGATTGTCTGTTGAAGTTATGAATGGGACCCTGGGCTCTGCCTGTAGTGGTGCAGGGAGAATGGCAGTTTATGAATGGATATTTAATGGATATTTCGCTAGCGGAGTGGTGCACTTGTCATTTACCAGTTCCTTCTGAACACTACCAGTCGGAGAGCTGTTGTGCACAGGTCTTAAACTTGTAAATGGTGCTTTGTATTAATTGTATATGTGGTTCTGCATGTATTTGAAAGAGTAGATTTTGTAGTCTCAGAAACAGGACATTAGGGCTTTAGTTTTAATAAATCTGTGAACCTTGGTGTTTTTGCATTCACTACTGATCTCACTTCACCGGGGCTGTAGGAGAGAAACACCATCACAGAGAGAAGTCTTGGCTGCTAGGGAGGTGGATGGGACGGGAATATGTCACAGGAGCATTTCTCCAGCTACTGTGTGAAGTGGTTTAGGTTCTTGGTTTTTGTTTTCAAAGCAGCTGATCTTAAACGCTATTGATTATTAAAAAAAAACTAAGAATTTAACAGCATCATGTCTGTGCAGAGTTGGACTACATGCATGTTTACATTATTTAGTGTCTGTGCTTAGAAGGCAACTCAGGATTTATACAATTTTCTCCACCACAAGACACCACTTACAATAGCATCAGTGGAAGGCTTGTCACCTTGGGTTTATATTGGACACAACTGGGTAGAAATGTTTAAAGTTGGCTTGGAATATGACTGAGAAATAAATGGATACAGATATACTGATGGGAAGGAAGCTTAAGTGTAAGTAGAGAACTGGTAGAGGTGCATGGTGATTTGTTACTTGTTTACTTATAAGAGAACTGGAGAGGTTAAACAGGATGGCTGTGTATTGCTGCTGTTTGTTGTTGCATGAATAAGAACACCCTTTACCTTAGATTATTAGTGACACTGTTACCAACTTCCCCCAGTGTTTCGGTTCAAAACAATTTATTTTTTAGTGTAGGGCTTGGAGAACTTTTTTTTTTTTTTTAGTTTACATTTTTGAAATTGTTTTTTAATGGTGATTCCCTATTTTAACCCTATGGATGGTTTTGTACTGCATGCATTTTACTGCATACATCTTGTAAAGTAATTCTCACACATTCTGTGATCAATATTGACCTTGTTGTGATGTGGAAAAATGTGAATTCTGCAATATATACAATTGCTAGATTAGCTTGTTGTAGCCACCTGTTTCTCACAGTTCTGCACATTTGTGTATGTACAGGAGCACCATCTGCAGCGGGCCATCTCAGCACAGCAGGTTTATGGAGAGAAGAGGGACAACATGGTGATTCCTGTGCCCGAGGCAGAGAGCAACATCACTTACTATGATTCCCTCTACCCAGGGGACTTCAAGATGCCCAAGCAGCTTATTCACATACAGCGTAAGTAGTGGTAGTGAGTGAGTGCTCCCCAGATGATTAATGAAATCATCACCAATCATAAAGTGCTGTGGTAAAAATTAACCGAATAGTAATTTTAATGAGTCTGTTCGGTATTAACTGCAAATGAATGTACATTTATATGTATCAGTGAAACTGTGTTGGGATATCAGTGTGCTGTACCTGTAATCCTTGTGGTATTTGGCAGCTTAGTTATTGAGAAATGATGTGTGACAGGCTAATATATAATGACATCTCTCCTGTTTATCTGTGCAGCATTCAGCTTGGACACTGAACAGCCAGACTATGACCTGGACTCAGATGATGAGGCATTTGTAACCAAGCTGAGGAAAAAGATGGAAGTTGGGGCACTGCAGTTTGAGGAGATGATTGACCGGTTGGAGAAAGGCAGCGGACAGCAGGTAGAGTTCTGAATGTGTTGGATGTTTTAGGAAGGAATTTTTGTGCTCACAAGAAGGCTTGTTTTTTTAAAAAGTTAAAAAATGAACTACATTGTGGCTGTAAATTATACAGATGAACCTATGAACATTCTTGCCACCGTGTTTTGTGGTGATATCTTGAGTATTTTTGTTTAAACACTGCATGTCAAACAAGCTTAAATTTAGTATTTTAAATATATGTTTTTTTATTTAAATGTATGGTCCTGTTACACCTTGTCACTTCATGTGACTAGTATCTGGATTGTGATCAGATTTTAGCCACATGCATTGACACTTGGTAGTCATGTGTTTTGGCTCAGCCTACCTTAAATCCAGTGATGACTCATTGGTGTGGTAAAATGTAAATATGCTTGTATACAAAAACCAATCGCTAGTGTTGCTCCACCTTTTTCCAAAAAAAAAAGCAAATAATTCAGAATTAAAATAACTTTAAAGGAGCAACCCATGAACTAGAGCCAGCAATGCTTTAGAATATAACAGCAATATTAAGTTTTATTCAAACAGTAGTTGGAGGCACTGTCACAGTGGTGGGAGTGGTTTTGATCGCTGAATAAGTCAGATGTATTTACGGTGCTTAAACCTGCCACTACTATGTCTTGGGCCTGCTACAGAATGACAGTATGAGCGATCTGATTTATTGGTTTTAAATGTATCAAAACATAAATTTTGGTATGGCTTGGCCACATCAAGTATTTTGAGGATCCAGATATATCTGGAAGTGATCAGGTTATAATAGGGACTTTGTGTTTGTTGAAGGCTGCAGTAAACACACTGGTAAACACAGTGCAGTACTACTCTGAATATAGTGCATCAGCACTTAACTAGTGGTGATTTATACCAATAGATTAAGCAAGATACCTGTTTCATCACTGTTCCCCTGATGTTGGAAATAGCTGCTGAATTCTCCGCTTACATGTGTGGGGTTAAATGCAGAGAAGAATTTTGTTGCCATGGTGTCTTCATAATGACAAAATAGTCCCATTCACTTTACTTAAGTTAGTTTCTTAACTGAGCCTGACAGAGTGTAATTAGTCGTCTTTTATGAATGTAAATCGAAGAGATGTAACAATTTACGAAATGCATTATTTGTTGTAGTACAGGGGTGTCAAACTCAATCGCACATAGGACCAAAACTCAAGGCACACTTGAGGTCATGGGCTGAAAAGGATAAGCATTTCTTGAACAGACTAAAACTAAATGTTTTTTGAACATGAATATGAATCGAAACACATGATGCAATGTTATTACAAAATAAATGAATTTGAACTCTCCATAAAAATATCTTGTATTTATACATTTTCAAAATGCTGCATAAAAATCAGAAATTTTAATAAACTGTGCTTTTAGCAAAAGTTAAAATATCAAATTTTCCATTTTCTTTGCTCTCATGCCATTTTGTCAGAGCTGGATGCTTTGTATCTTGGCAACAAATCTGTGTATGGTTGGCCATTATTAGGGGCTTGCTTTGACTTGAAATTAGGGTTGTATACATCAACAGACGCTTGATTGATCTGACATAATTGATATGGGAATGATAGGTAGCCTATTGTTCGGTAAAGCAGCTGTTCTTCATAATGTGATTTGTAGTTTGTGTTATCGGCGCTTCACATTGCTGGATCATTTAAAAAAAAAAAAAAAATTTATTTAGATTTCGTGGGCTGGATATAATTGTACACCGGGCTGGATGAGTTTGACATACATGGTGTATTACGTTTTTGATTACTGCATTTACATTAGCATTTACAACAGTGTGCTTTAGTAAAACTGCTTTACATTAATGATGTTTTAATTTTAGTGAACATCAGGCTTGTGACATGTCATCTTGCGTTGTCCTTGATATCTTGGCAACTCCAATCCACACCTGAGAGAAATTTGAATTATAAATTCATTGAACTCTGTTTGCAGTCTAGTGCTCGTCTTTTGCGACAAAGTTCCCATGGCTGGAATAAAGAAAACTAAACTCTGATTCATTAATGGGGTTTTATAGTTAATGCATTGGTTCAGGGCACAGCTGATGGTATGTGTTGCAGACAACTAAATGATGTTTAGAGCAGAGGTACTCCTATGCCATGGGGTACCCAATTCTGATGCTGCCAGGAGTATAATTGAATTGTTAAGTCAAACCCAGATATTCTGTGCTTCTCCATCCTATACCAAGATGGCCACAGATATCACAAACGCAGGATTTTTGCTCTGGTCCTTGAACTTTTATCAACATTTAATGTTGTCTATCACTCACATGTTTTACTTCTTACCTAATCCATTAGGTTATTGTTAATGTTCACCTGAATTGTCAGTTTTGAGACTGTGAGAGCATGATTTTTGGGTTCTATGTTAAAGATTTTGAAATCTTATTTTTAAGAGAATGAATTGGCGACATTACTGATCCATTTTCCAGTGGTATTCTTTTAGCTATGGGGTTTTGGGTTGGAGGGGTTGATTTATCATTATGGCATTCACTTGGTTGCTTATAATACATTAGCAATAGTGTGGGCAAATAAAAGTATCCCAGAATTGTTTAAATAATCAAGATTAATGGCAGCTGACCATTGGTGATTAACCCTTGGAAGTTTTGGAGGGTTTTGTCTTGGCTTTATTTTTTTAAATATGAAACCTTTCCTTCTGAGCATTGAAACAATGACTTATTCCCCTTTGCTCCTCAGCTCGTGACTTTGCAGGAGGCAAAACTCCTTTTGAAGGAGGATGATGAGTTGATCAGGGAGGTGTATGAGTACTGGAGCAAGAAAAGGAAGTCTTGTCAGAGCGGATCCCTCATTCCGACTGTCAAACAGGAGAAACGTGATGGTTCTAGCACAAATGATCCCTATGTGGCCTTCAGGCGCAGAACTGAGAAAATGCAGACCAGAAAGGTGAGATCAGAGATCTACAAAATGGTTTGTTAACTCGGGTTGTCTATTGTTTATTAGCTTCATGCTTATATCTTTATTAACATCACTGATTCCTTGCTTCTATTTTCCTCCAGAACCGAAAGAATGATGAGGTTTCATATGAGAAGATGTTGAAGTTGAGGAGAGATCTGAGCAGAGCTGTCACCATACTTGAGATGATCAAACGACGTGAGAAGAGCAAACGAGAACTCCTGCATCTCACCTTGGAGATAGTGGAGAAAAGGTGAGCATACTTATTCACTCTAACAGATAAATCGTTGCAGCCAGTAGATGAATAAAAGGGATGAGCTTGACCTGGTAAAATGATGCCTTTAGCCTAAAACAGTAAGAATGTTTAATTGAATAGAATTTTACAAAAGTGAAGAGCAGTTGCAGTGCATTTGTAAGGAATTTCAGTAAATGTTCAGATAAAATGTGAATTAATTTTATTAATTTGTCACCCCTCTTCCAGGAATGGCATGGCTGATTTTGGTGGCGAGGTAATGGCAGAGGTTTTAGCTCAGAGGGCACTGGAGAAGCCAGTGATTCCTCTCATCCCCATCACCAACAGCAACCAATACAGACATGCAGAGCATGACCGTGACTACAAGAGCAAGGTACACATTCCATCAGAAAAGTAATATGCACATAACCTACTGACTTGAACATTCTGTTAACAATCAGCAGAAATCCGGATTTAAAGAGTGATTTTAAATAAGTCTACTCACTGGATAAAGAATAGCTTTATGTATACTGTTATAACATTAACACTATTACATGGTGGCCAGCTATGACAAAAAAAATTCTGTCATCTTATGTAGCATATTAGCAATACAGCTGAAGCCCAGTTTCCACCACCTGCTTTATAATGCTATAATAACATGACGAACCCCCTTCCATGCGTTTGTATGCATCCATTTAGGTGGATAAGCCAGAAGTGGTCCGTCAAAAGAGAAAATATGAGAAAAGGCCAAAACCATTGCCACTGGCTGGCTCTCATCACTCCAGCCCTGCGGTCTTCAATACTAAAGACCTCAATCAGTACGATTTTCCGAGCTCAGATGAAGAGCCATACTCACAGGTATTCCCAACCTTCAAAACATGCTCTACAGGCATTTTCCATGTGACTTAGCTACATCAGACAGGTCCATACACAAAGCCAAACAGCAGTCTTTATCTACTTTTATTTTTTCAGCTCTTTTCTGGCTCGTCAGAGGCTGAGGAGGAAAATGACCCTGATGGTGTGTTTGCATTCAGGAGAAGATCTGGCTGCCATTACCATGCTGTGAGTATCATTTTGCATTATGTACTTTTTTGAATGGACAGAACCATAAACGATATTTGTCATGTATGTGAAGCTTTATTCTTTATTGCTATCACCTCTCTTCCCAACCATTCAGGTGCGTGAGGGACACACCGGTTCCTGGCCTTGGTCAGATCCTGCTGAGGGGGGTTTAGGAGACCTTCGTTTCCGATACTCCCTCACAACACTCACATTACCGCAACGATGTATAGGGTTGGCAAGACGGCGGGTTGGGAGAGGAGGCAGGTGAGGCTCACACTCATCCCTGTTTAAAGTTCACTGTCAAAACGTTACAGAGCTAATATTATACTTAAGTAGCCTTTGGTGAGTTGTGGGAGTTGTTCATAGGTCACTATGTGGGAACTTTATTTTGAAGTGCATCAAGTGTTGTTTCTCAAATTATTTTAGTTTTTATACTGCTCTTGCCAGTACCTTTTTAAATACTGTTTAAACATGTTTAGGATTTTGCTGGACCGAGCCCACTCTGAATGGGATGTTGCTTATCACGGGATGGACCAGGATTCTCTTGCATCCCCTGCTCCCTCACCCACCCACCAGCATTTTACTATGGATACCTCACATACCTTTGTCAGTACCTCCTCGTCTGCCTCGGCACCTTCGTTTTCACCCTCCACGTCCTCACCAAACCTCTCACAGATTCTACGGAATATCAAAGCCAGACGTTGGAGGCACTTCAGACCCCGACCAACCCATCCCAACGACCCTGACGGCCAGCCTGGTTTGGCAAGGCGACGTGGCCGTGGCTATCTTATCCAGCCAATCAATGCGCTAATACGAAATCGGACCCCACGGCGAATGCCAGCCCCACCACCAACGCCTGGTTAGTAAAACAATTTAATTTACGTATAGTACAAATGTATCACAGGGCTCAAAATTCTCAATAAAAATTCACATTCTCCTTTTATTGAAGTACAATGTGAACAACATGGTTTCCCCTGGTTATAAAGTCTTCAAGGAGGGGAGTTCGCACTCATCATTTTGTGGGGCATAACTGAAAAGATTAACATTTTGTTTGGTTTTATTTTTTTTATTTATTTTTTTGCTTAATGTTCTACTGCATTTTATGTTTACTTTTTTTTTTTTTTTTTTTTACACTTGTATTTGATTACTTCATAAGTTGTCAATAGTTATGCCCTATGTTTGGTAATAATTTTATATATTTTTAAATACAGTATTTCACAAAATCCTGTTTCACACTCTCTAGTGCCTTTGTGTTGTATTGTCATCCACTACCTGTAGTGCAGTCCACTCTAGTTCTTCTCTGGGGCAATGTCATTTTTATTTTTATTTATTTATGTACTTAGTAATATCAATTTTAAATCATAAAATACATAAAGAAAGGAAGGCCCAATCATAGTTCTTTAAGGCTGCCTCCCTGGAGTTTTACTTTTAGCATGCCTTTTAAATATTCAGATGCTTCTGAATGCCTTCGTTAACTGGGAAAGGTAAGAGTTGATTTAATCAGATCTTTTAACTGTATGGCACACCAGGGACATGGTTTCACTGATAGAATAAGTAAATGATTTCATACATTAAAATGAAATTTGTTGACAAAACAACCAAGTTCATTTAGTGGGTTTCATGCTATGAATCATTAGAAGTTTCCTGAGTTAATGTTTGCTGCCAAGATATTAACTTCTTCTATGTGTTTTAGTGTTCACAGCTGAGCAGTACCAGCAGCATCAGGAGCAGCTGGCACTAATGCAGAAACAGCAGTTGGAGCAAGCACAGCAACAACAAAGAGCCAATGCAAATACACAGGTGAGGTGTTTGTGTTTTTATTTTTTTTTGTTTTTTTTTTTTTTTATTAGCAAAGGATAATGAGCACATACATGACCCTTCTCTATTTACACGTATTGTGCTAAATGCTTTAGCAGTGTGGTTTGAAATGCTCAGTGTGTGTGTGTATAATAACCCTTTAATTCAAACCAGACCAAACAAATGCAGCCAACCTTGTACCTAATCCATTGTCTTTGAGTCAGTTGTCTCAAACTTTATTTTTTTTCTTCCTCTTTTCTCTCCCCTCTTTCAAAGCCCATCATGTTAGAAAGAATCTGATGTTGTAAAAGGAGTTGATCTGTAACTGCTCTTTACTAGGGATGCTAGATCATTAGATTTTGCACAAAAAAGGACCAGATCCATATACAGTAGTGTCTTCAAAGTGTTAGTAAGGAATGCATTAACATTAACAGGATCAGTAATTTTAGATTTGTTAATTTAGAATTTTGAATGGAATTTTTGGAATCCATTTTACTGTTTGCATTTTATGTGAATCTTTGTTAAACAGTACAAAACTGGAGTATTTGATGGATTAACTGTTTGGAAAATGAAAGTTTTTTTTCTTTTGTTTTAGGGTTTATCATCTAAGATTTTGGACTCTGCAAGTGCGCAATTTGCCGCTTCTGCACTGGTGACTTCAGACCAGCTGATGGCACTGAAGAGCAAAGAGGAAGGAGGTCTGGGAGTTGGAGTCAATGGCGTTGTATCGGCCTCAGGTGCGAAGTTGTAGCTGCTTTCAGACAAAGAATGAAATACTGGTACATAAAATTGAGTTGCTAGTGTTTTAAATCATAATTTGGTTAATCATTTTGTTGGTTAATTTGTATGCTATTGCTTTATCTGACAATTTTGTAGTGCATGGGCCATCCGTCCCAGCTCAGAGGGCTTTTCACCCTCTTTTGTCTGTCATAAGAACCTGAATATGTAACGTGAGCTAGGCACTAGAAAATAAATCAAACCTTAATATTTTGTTGACTTTATACAGATTCTGAAATGGTACAACATTTTAATGATATTTGGGGCAGTGTGTCAAGAAGTTAGTTTTTGGCTTTTTTTGAGGACTTGTTCCTAAAACTTAATAAAAAGGCTAACCTATGCCATTGGACCTGAAGTTGTATTATAAGTTTGTAATTTTTAAAAAATTAAATTTTCATGTCTGTCTTCAGGAGTCTACAAGGGCTTGCACCACACAAGCACAACATCCGCCAGTCCCACCCCCTCTAATCACCAGTGTGACGCCCCTACCTCCACTTCCAACAACGGAACCTCCTCAGCCAATCATGTTGGCTCTGCCAGCCCTGCCCCTGCACAAGCGCTATTGGCAGGGGCTGTGAGAGTAGGCATGCCAACTCCAGGGGCAACGCTGAATGTGCGGCACCTCCAAAGGCAGCTCACAGTCCCAGCCTCTGCCCTCAAACTCGCTGCCAACGCCAACCGACAGATCCCGAAAGTTACTACAGGTTCAACCACTCTTGACATGGGGACCAGGTAAGATACTGCATGAGTGTGTGAATGAGCAATGAAACATGGAGGAAAGACTTGAGACTGGAAGGGCATAGGTTCAGGTTTTCCCTTTCTCACATACGTTTCATTCCAGCTCTTCAGGTGACGATCAAATCCTACAGCAGTAATCATGCTTCACCATATTACTGTCTTTAGACACTGACCTGTAGAACTGGACATGGAACCAAAGCTCAGGAAGATTATAATTTTTGTTTGTTCTCTGTCCATTGTTTTAGGGAAAACCACGATCAAGAGAAGCCCACATTGAACAGTATAACAGAAAACACAGTAGCCATGGAGGTTACGTAGCCCCACCAGCCCTGTACACCCCCCACCCCCACCCTCCCTCCACCCCGACACTGGGGCATCTACTCTAGGTGCTGTGCATCGTAGTGACGCTGTGTTTCCATGGCAACCGTTGGGACTTTACTGCAATGCTTGTCTTTTTTTTTTTTTTTTTTTGTTACTGTTTAAAAAAATATCAGCATCTGTAAATTATGAAAAGGCATTTATTCTATGTACAGTACTACATATTTGTAATATGGCCCTTTGTATATAACATTACTTGAATACAGAAATTGTTCAGTTGTGATGTTTTGCACTTGGGGGAAAAAATTAGAAAAAAAAAGACTAACTGCGACTTTGTTAGAGTGAATGTTGGGGTGTATGTACGTATGTGAGGTGTTGGTTTTTGTGTGAGAGAGAGAGAGAGACATCACATGCATGGTGTAAAAACCTGCTGTTTTATCTATTTATTGTGAGGTGTTTACAGGATTTTTTTTTTTTTAATACACTGTAACCTCTTGGGTTTCCGTGCGTGTGGGTGTGGGTGTCTGTGTGTAACCGTTTTATGTGAAAGTTTCTTGTGAAAAGATGCAGGGTTTTTGCTCACTCGTTTTCTCTTCCCTAGTTACGTACCACAATCGACTCCTTTGCATCATAGTCATCCGTCTCTTGCCATTCTCAAAGATCCTGAGACATGTGTATGAAGCCTCCAACCTACAGCTGCTCCCTCCCTCTTAAAGCACTATTTTTTATTTTTATTTTTTGTTAATTTTATAATCAAAGCTGCTCCCCACCCACCCCCCTCTTTTTTGTGATTTAGGTGAGAGAGGAATTGCTCTCGTTGGAATCACACCATCTGTGTCTTTTTGAAGACTTGATTGTACGCTCCCTGTGTTGAGGTTTCAGGCCCCTGGGGTTTTTTTTTTTTTTTTTTTTTTTTTTTTTTTGGGCTGGTAACTAAAGGATAAAAGGGAGAGGACTGCAGTTAAATCTTTGTATGCATCATCATTCCACTTTGTATGAAAAATGCGAACAAAAGGATGTTTTTTGATTGTTTCCTTTAAGAATTCTCCAGAGCCACCAGACGTTGTGGTGCCTTCCTTTGGGAACTGCGTGAGCTCTCTTCCGTGAAGAGGATGGTACTTCACAAGGCTACTTTGAGTTGTTCTTTTGTATGTACCACAATCTGAATGCCCATTCCAAGGCATAATCAATCCTTTTTTGTTTCTTTGTTTTTTGATGTTCTCTCTCCTTCCCTAGTCCCACATGCAAGATTGAATTCTTGGAAGAAAAAAAAAATTACCACGTATGAAGAAAATTGTTAAATAAAGCCAGGGCATTACGTGTTTGACCAGCACAACCCCCTCTCTCTCTCGCTCTCTCTCTTTCTTTTAATGTCCGCTAAGAACATCAGTCCAAAGGGCACTGGAAATAACGAAGTATTTTACAGCAATGGAGAATATTAGAGAAATGGAGTTTAGCTCATTTAGGATGTTAGACTCTTGGTTTTTGCATTATTGTCTAGGACACCAAAAATCCTCCTTTTGAGAAATTATTCAGGCATCAACATACACTGTGCTGGTCATAATCATCAGCGAGGTTTTTGAGCGTTTGTAGGCCCCAAGCCCCAAATTATGGCGCCCCTCACCCACCCAGATCATTTTCTTTTGTATGCAGTAATAAAACAGTAATTGAGATCATGAAAAGCTCTGAATAATCTCTGTGAGATAACAATCTAAAAGAGGCCTCATTCATATGACTGCACTGCTCAACCTGCGCTCATTTTCTATCATTTTAGTTCAGAGAGGATGCTGGGGCAGTTTTACTCTTGGTCAATCTGTACAGCAGGAGTTACACACCACTTGAGCACTAGATTTAAATCCACAAACAGTCTCTGCTTATCGTTTGAATGCATTATTTAACTGAACAATATTTAATTCCAAAAAAATACAGATTTCCAGAGTTTTAAAACTTGCCATTTGAGTTTCCCCTGGAGTGTGATGGTCGTATTGAAGCAGATATTTCACATCCCTTCGGACTGTCCTCCAGTTAATATTCAACCTCTTTCTGTAAATGACTAACAATCTTAACTTTCTGTGGAGGGAAAAGCCAGTTTAAAAAAGAATCTGCACAACTGAACTTATTTCATGTGAACAAAGTGATTCAAAGTGGTCTGTTGTAAAATGTGCCATTCTACACAAACGTGCAGAGTCCAAATTTTTCAGCTTGTGATAAGAACCAGACATCTGAAGTATACATAAATGCTTTCATACAGAAAATTGTTCCATAAAATGTTCTGTCCAAGGGAATGCACAAAACTATTTTCTAAATAAATTCAGGGCAGGCCGCTCTGTGCACGTCAGATGTTGTAAAGCCAGCACCAAGAATGAACCTGTAACTTAAAACATGAAACATGCAATATCATACATGCCATACATGTCACACCACCAGAGTTAGATGGCAAATAAAATGGTAACATTTGTGTTGTAAACATAACCCCAGCTTCCTACAACCACCACTGTAAAATCTGCACGTCTCAGTGTTGGACGATTTATTGTAATTTATTATTGTGATACAGGACATCACAATATGTCTCACTGTGCTTTTCTGAAAACACTGTGAAATGTACCTAAAAAAAAACGTATCATTTCAAAGAGAAGTTTTGTTTAACTGGATTTAATTCAGCACAGTGTGAAATGTTGAATAAAAATCATTTGTTCTCAGTTTTTGACAGTTCTTTTTAAATATATGGCTCATTTTTGTCCAATCCAACTTACCACATATTTTTCTTATATTTCTGTTGTAGCACATTTTACCAATTTGAAAGACTTTGTTCACATCACATCTCAGGGATTCTAATAAGCAGAGGTTTTGGCACTGTCTGTCTAACCTGGGTCTTCGTGCAAGAGCAGTCAGACTGAGCGTTAGATTATTCTTGGGCATGTAAGGAAACACCATTTACACAATATAAATTTGTAAAGAAGTGAAACCACTCACTGCTATTACACACACAGACAGCATATTTAAAGACAAGCTTTGTTGCATATCCTTGGCATGTCGGTGATCCATGCAAACTACAGTCTTCTGGGCCTGAACTACAGAAATTCTTGATTTATGTGTCACTTCTGAGAAAAATGCCACTTGGATGGCTTCCACTGATTTAGAACAGCCTACCAGACACCTCGCTCTAATATTCATGTGCGTCAAACATTCAGACAGTACTGATGGGCGCATGTTTGCCCCATAGCCTCGGGCAATACTCCTTGGGAGGTCGCCACCATCCTTACACTGTTACAGTGCCGCAGTCGGTGCTCGTACTCCAGCAGCTGCCTCCAGAAGCCAGCGTTGGGCCGGATGAACGGCCGGGCCTCCAGAACACACTGGTGCGCTTGCAGCAAAGAGAGCCCTAAATTCTTTACGAGGAAGGCCATGACGAGTGTTGGAGATCTGCTCCTACCTGCAGCACAGCACACCAAGGTGCTTCCACTAATGTTCTGCTGGATTCGCTCTGCCAAGCTGTCGAAATACTGTGCAAGAGGTGCATGTGGTTCATCCTGGATGGGAACCTGCACAAACTGGATACCAACAGGCTCCGGAATCAGTGGCTCATCTGAGATGAGAACCAGTAGACTCACACGTCTGCGGGCAAGAGCAGTGGGGTTAACTGCCTCAGCACCGCTTAGGTAGAGAGAAGGTGTGATCTGGGAGATCACCATGGAGTCTGGATCTTAAATAAACGAATGAATGAATGAATGAATGAATGAATGAATGAATGAATGAATGCCCTGAAACACCACAGAAGTGGTTATACCAAACACTGTCTGAAATAACTGCATAAGGAAATAAATACGTAGGACAGGGAATCCTTTCTACTTTTTTTGAAGTTAGTCCCTGTACTGAGGAAACAGGTAGAATTTAGGCTGGGCTTTAAAAAAAGGCTGAAGGGCAGAGTACTGTAATAAACTATTCCATTATCAAGGATCATTTACTGGTTTTGACTTTAGAAATCACAAAGCAATGGTATTATCTTTAGTGCTGGAACCAAACAACAGACCCACCCTGCAGACCACACCATAGAGACCGCCACACGACAGACTACACCCTACAGACCACACACAACAGACTACACCCTACAGACCACACCCTGCAGACCTCACACGACAGACTACACGCTACAGACTACACCCTACAGACCACACACAACAGACTACACTCTACAGACCACACCATAGAGACCTCACACGACAGACTACACGCTACAGACCACACCCTGCAGACCACACCATAGAGACCTCACACAACAGACTACACCCTACAGACCACACCCTGCAGACCTCACATGACAGAATACACTCTACAGACCACACCCTGCAGACCACACCATAGAGACCTCACACGACAGACTACACCCTGCTGACCACACCATAGAGACCTCACAATAGAGACCTCACTCTACAGACCACACCCTGCAGACCTCACACGACAGACTACACTCTACAGACCACACCATAGAGACCTCATACGACAGACGACACACGACAGACTACATTCTACAGACCACACCCAGCAGACTACTTCCTGCAGACCACACATGACACTACACCCTACAGACCACACACGACAGACTACACCCTACAGATCTCATACCATACAGTCCACACATACAACAGACAACACCCTACAGACAGCATCCTACAGAATACACACCACTGACATCCTAAAGACCACACATGCTCTGGCTATCAGGTTTTATTTCACAAAAATAAACCTTCACCTGTTCAGACCTGGAGTCCTGATTTAGTCTGCTGAGCTGAGCCTCAGTTTAGGACAGAGCTCACGGCAACGCAAGAACAGCAGATTTAAGCTCAACACCCCGAATCACACCGAGCAAGTCAAGTCTGACTTAAAACAATTCATCACAGGCTGCTGGAAAACGGCAGAGAATAATCAGCCATGAATAAACATGTGAAACTGAACCTAGACTAGACTAGAAACCTAGACTAACAACACAACAGTCGACACTGACAGCACTTCCTTCTATTCACATCATTAATCTGGAGATTACTTCTGTTTAACAGCTCAGGTGTGAAGTGTATACCTGTATGAAGTCAGTCAGGTGTTGATCGTGGTGATCAGGTTGTTGTGCCGAGAGACAGACGCTGAAACACCGCTCGGTCATAAACAGAGGGGATCTTTCGGGACTAGCGCCCCCTCGTGGCCAAAGGTGGCACTACAGACAGACTCGGGCGCGCGAGCGGCCCGGTGACGTGCCGTCTGGAGCACCCCAGCTGTTCGTGCTGCTCTCAGCATCAAGTTCAGAACTTATTGCGCCACGGACCGGTTTCATGTAAAACAATATTTTCACGGAACGACATAGAAACGGCTAAAACAAAGAGTATAGAAATGTGCTCAAATGTACTTCTTTTTGCGATCTTTTGGGCTTAATTTTTGACGTGCCGTATCACGTGCCCGAGACGAGCAGTTTTTTTTTTCCAAAATCATTTTATACATTATTTTTATCAGATATTTTTAATCAGTGTTTCTGTGCGGTCCGGTACCGGTCCGTTGTCCGGTGCTGAGACCACTGCTGTAGAGAGTATATTTGCTGGACTGATATTAACAGGTCGAAGAAGATAAAGAGATAATTCTATTAGAATATGATTAAATATAATAAAAAAGCCTCGAGTAAACAGCCTGCTTATGTCAATTTAACTAAAAACCTGAAAATCATTGTGATTTTATCTTAATTTTAACAGAATGTGGCTTTAAAATATAAAAATTATATGGTTAAAAATGTCTTTTAAAAACCGTAAAAATCTTTAGTCATTTTAAAGCTTCCGTCTATAAACGTGCGTTTGACGGCAGGGCGCTTAAAGCGGCCAAACATCCGCCGCGTCATTTTAGCACCATCGACTGAGAGACGCTAGAGGGCGCCCGCGAGCGAGTCCTCGCCGAACAGCGGTAAACACGGGGGAAGCTTGAAACAATTAAAGTAGAAATTTTAGTCTTATTATCAGAAAATATAAATATCAATCACCAGCAAATCTGTTTTTCTAAAGTAGGCTGTTCCCGTGTCCTAAATCTTTTTCGCTACTCCCAACACACTAGAGTTCATTTTATCGGTAAAAACCCACTTTGGGACACTTCAATATCTTCACGATCAGAGTCGTTATCTGGTAAAACATGGTGAGGAAAACACCCGATCAACTAACCCTGGTACATGCTTCTGGATTAAGAAATTAATAAGTAATAAGAAGCTGTAAGACTTCAATGTATTACTTGTTTATTGTGTCCAGTCGTCCGTCCGCCACCGTTCAGTTCAGCATCATGATCGATTGGTGTGAACTTCGGAGACTGTAACTTACTTTCATAATTTAATTTTGGGAACGTTTGAGAGCACTGTCTAGTGTATAAGTTTTTATTACACGGACAGCGTGACCCTCCCTACAAAGCGCACTACATGGAGAGCACTGAAGGTTTTCGGGAACAGTGACGTCGGCGCGGGTGTGGATACTGATTGGTTGGATTAGCTAATTGGCTATGATGTCATGAACACATACGTCACGGTTCAGAAGTCATGTAAGTAGAGCTAAACAACATTTTAAATTAAGAAAAGTATCAAAGCAATGATGAAAAGGAAGTGTAGGAGAGTGTACGTGAGGGGTGGAATGGTGGCAGCATGACTGATAAATGTAGAGAAGAAAGGTTGATAGGTTGAAGGTTGAAGGCAAGAGACTAGATGGAAGGGTAGTAAGGCCAAGTGTATTGGAGCAGGGTTTAAATTGATTTACCATGGTGTAGATGGAAGGGGGAATGGGTTAGGTGTTATCCTGAAGGAAAAGTATGTGAAGAGTGTTTTGGAGGTGAAGAGTATGTCAGGGAGGGTGATGAGTTTGAAGCTAGATTCAAGGTGTGATAATGAATGTTGTTTGTGCTTATGCCCTATAAGTTGGTTGTGAGATGGAGAAGAAAGAATAATTCTGGAGTGAGTTAGATGAAGTGAGCCTAGAGAGTGTACCCAAGGGAGAGAGAGTGGTGATTGATGCAGACTTTAATAGACATGTTGGTGAAGGAAACAGAGGTGATGAGGAGGTGATGGGTATGGTGTCAAGGAGAACGTTGAAGGTCACATGGTTGTAGATTTTATAAAAAGGGTGGAAATGGCTGTAGTTAGTACTTATTTTAAGAAGAGGGAGGATTACAGGATGAGGTATAAGAGTGGAGGAAGATGCTCACAGGTGGATTATATCCTTTGAAGGAGGGTCAGTCTGAAGCAAATTTTAGACTGCAAAGTAGTGAGAGGGGAGAGTATAGCTAAACAATATAGGATGGTGGTCTGTAGGATGACCTTGGAGGTAAAGAAGAGGAGGAAAGTTAGGGCAGAGTCAAGGATCGAGTGGTTAAAGCTGAGGACTGCAATGTGGAATTCACAGGCACAGGGAGGCGTTGAAG
Source organism: Hepsetus odoe (assembly GCA_017165825.1). Classification (NCBI taxonomy): domain Eukaryota; kingdom Metazoa; phylum Chordata; class Actinopteri; order Characiformes; family Hepsetidae; genus Hepsetus; species Hepsetus odoe. The sequence goes on from CM029387.1 coordinate 10,782,424, forward strand.
AGCTAGCAGATTGCTGGGAAACTACTGCATAAGTGGTATGGGAGACAGCTAGAAAGGTACTTGGTGTGACATCTGGAAGAAGGATAAGAAAATCTGGTGGTAGAACCCATAAGGCCAGGAGTATATACAGAAGAGGCAAGCAAAGAAGAAGTGGGATAGTCAGAGAGGAGAAGAAAGTAGACAAAAGTAGTGGCAAAGGCTAAAGATAAGGTGTTTGGTGAATTGTGTGAGGGCTTGGACAGTAAGGAGGGTGAAAAAGGACCTATACCAATTGGCTAGACAGTGAGACAGAGCTAGGATAAATGTGCAGCAGGACAGCCTGATTATGGGTAGAAATGTAAACATAGTCAAAAGTGAACAGGGCATGTTGTGCAGAAGGAAGGAGTACTTGGTGGCTGATGAATGAAGAGAATGAGAGAAAGAGAAGATTGGATGATGTGAGGATAATGAACCAGATGCAGCAAATAAAGAGGATGAAGAATGGAAATGCTGTTGGTCGGGATGACATACCGGTGGAAGCATGGAGGTGTTGAGGAGAGATGGCAGTTGAGTTTCTGACCAGATTGTTTAACACAATCCTGAAAAGTGAGAGCATGCCTGAGGAGTGGAGACTGGTACTGGTACTATAGTGCTACTGATTTTCAAGAATTTTCAAGATGCAAAGAGCTGTAGTAACTATAGAGTGATAAAGTTGATCAGCCACAGCATGACGTTATGGGTAAGAGTAGTCGAAGCTAGGCTAAGAAAAGAGGTGATTAGTGAGCAGCAGTATGGTTTCATGCTGGGAAAGAGCACAACAGATGTGATGTTTGCTCTTAGGGTGAAGTACAGAGGTCAGAAGGAGTGGCATTGTGCCTTTATGGACTTGGAGAAAGCAAAGGAAGTCCTGAAAGGAAGTCAGGTGTTACAGAGAAGAATAGGAGAGGGATGAAAGTGAGTAGGACAAAGGCAGGAAAGTGGAGTGGCTAGGATGCAAGGTGACAAAGGTGGAGGTCTATAAATATTTGGGATCAACAGTTCAGAATAACGACAAGTGTGGAAGAGAGGTGAAGATGAAAGTGCAGACAGGTTGGAATGGGTGAAAAGTGTGATTGGAGTGATTTGTGACAGATGGGTACCAGTGAGAGTAAAAGGGAAGGTTTACAGGACAGTGAGACCAGCTATGTTGTATGGGTTGGAGACAGTGGCACTGACGAAAAGGCAGGAGGCGGAGCTGAAGGTGTCAGAGTTAAAGAGCCAAAGACAGCTCAGGTTAGGCGTTTTGGAGACAAGGTTGGAGAAGCAAGCATATGTTAGTTTTGACATGTCCAGAGGAGAGATAAGGATTATATTGGAAGGAGGATGTTGAAGATGGAGCTGCGAAGTCAAGAGGAAGATCAAAGAGGAGGTTTATGGACGTGGTGAGAGAGGACATGCAGGTGGTCGGTTTGAAGTTTGAAGTAGGAAGTAGGAAGATGCAGAGGAGAGGAAGAAATGAAAACTGACCCCTAAAAGGAGCAGCCGAAAGATCACAGCAGTGCTGAAAATTGGATGCTGTTCTGAGTAAATTAGTGCCTTTTCTGCAAAAAGTCAAATAATTTTGTTGTGAAAATGACTATTTGTCACAGTGAAAAACAATGAACTACAACCTCTGCATGTAACCCATACACTCCTTGCAGCAGGGGGCAGCCACATCCATATCCGGGGAGCAGTTATGGGGACATCACCTTGTTTAAGGGTACCTGAGGGCAACATACTGGTCTGGGGTTTGAACCCACAACCACCTGATGTCAGGGTCTAGTACCAAACCACTAGGCCACCATTGATCCAATTTTATGCACAAAACCCTCAGGCATTCAATCATTCTGGAAGATATTATGAAGTAGCAAGTCACTCACTACAAGTTTTCTATCACCTGTTAACAGACCAGTCAGGCTGCACTGAACTTTAGTTTTACTGCTTCACCACAAATAATTAAACCTGTTTGCCACACCTTAATGACATAATGTGGACACATTAACCAGTTTTGTGCTGCTGTTACTGCTGTTTTAGAAATGATAAATTCTCAGGAAAAGTACAGAATTTGCTCACTAATCTATGCAAGATCTTCAAACAACGACCCAAGTAAAAAAATTGAATAAAGCCACATTTTTATAGATAAAAAAAAATGGCTACTCACATCATACAGTGCTGCAGCTCCATAGATTGAAATTAGGAAAACTTCCTTCTAATGGTGTATTGAATGATGGATGGACCATAGTAGGTTGGACGTAAAAAATACGTCCAACCTACTATGGCTGTAGTGGGGGCTGTTCTTATTGTTATAATGATTTCATATATGAATGAAGAATCGGCTATTTCTCCTAGTCCTTAATTTATTAACATCAGGACCAACAAATGTCAAGTGCTTTTGAACTTTTAAGCCAAGATGCATTGCAAGTTGTTCTCCAGTATCCAGACATTTGGGATGTCCAGTCTGAAAACGCTTGAGTGGTTGGTAAAATTCTTTAGTCTTGAATTTTGAAGATATTTATAGCAAAAGCAAGGTCAAATCACTCTTCTGGGGGCTAAAGAACATCTCCAATACAATGAACCCAAAACTGAAAGCAATGCATCACATTTGATCATAATTATTTAATCACACATACATGTACATCATGCAGTCCCTCCAGAAAAACGTAGCATCACTCAAGTCCATTTTCAGTTCTCCTTCAGTAAAAACTGTCTCTTTGTGCCTCCTTTCTCTTGGAATGATGCCAGTGCCTTTCTCCATTGGTCGCTTTTCCTGTCAATTACTGATGGCGTTACTCTTACACCGTAATAAAAAGCAGCTAATCTTCAAGCTTAATGCAAAAATAATGTGACAGTTTCAACGAGGAGCTGATGCCTGTGATTGGTAATAAATCGGAATGAACAATTTCAGCCTAAAACTCAGGCAGTTTACTATTCTTCAAGATATTGCTGAAGAGCATTAAACCAGCCAAATCAGGAGTGTCAATATGAGCACAAAAATCACAGCTCTCACTAACAGTAGCTAGCCACTCATTTAAAGACCAGAGAAAACAGGTATAAATCTTTACAGATAATTCATGGTTTTAAATAATTAGAGACGTGTAGCTACACAAAAGCCTGGCTTACAGGTGAGATGATGCCCATGTTTCCTTAAATTGCTTATATAGTGTCATTAAAATTTTTCTTTTCAGAATCAACCGCATGGTCCTTAAAGTCCTTGCTGTGGTAATAAAAACAAAAAATAACCCTGGCTTATGAAGGAGTAGGGACAGTATTCAATTTTTGATTGACAAAATTTAAGTGCAGAATATGAACAAGGAGGGTGTGTGATTTTAAGAAAACTGCCTGTACACAGCATGTCTGCTAAACCGACTAGCTGATCGGTAACAGAGATAGGGCAGTCAGCTTGCTGAGAGTTCTATGGAACCAAAACTAGACACAGGAGAAATAGGTACTAAAAACAAGCATATCCACAGTAGGTAGTTTTAAGGACCAGCTGTTCTGAACTGCTTCTTTATCTGTCTTGCATTGCAAGACTCATTGTGTATTCCACTCTATATGACAGGATCTTCAACATTTACATTTCTGAACAAAGCAAATTCCTCAGTGATCAGGGCTTTAAAATGAATCTAACCATTTTCCCTATTGAGTCAACTCGATTATTCACCACTAGAGTCCTTACTTTACCACACATCTCCCCCTTCAAAATCATTAATTTAATTTCTTACAATGTAAAAACAAACTCAACCATTATCTGCTTCAATATAACTGTTACACTCATTCTCTATGTACAGGAGAACTGTAGTGGTAGATATAAAGATTTGATTCAAACATTCTCAGGCAGAGACAAATCTATTACCTCATATGTGCGAAGAGCGCAGTGACTTGTTTTCCCGAATCATCTCTCTGCATTAGCTAAAACATCAGTTGATTAGACCACACAGATTGAGTTTGAATAGTTCACTGAACATAGTGAAGTGTGCAGCGAGCAGCCAAAGATATGTGCATGTTGACTTTTTGTGTTTAGCCTGATAAAACCACCAAAATGAAAAAAGGGGAGGGGGAAAAAAATAAAAAATAAAAAACTTGTTTCAGCCTGGTGCAGTATAGCAGTTGACCTAGGTACATTCAAGATTACTGTTCATGTTTGTGGCCTGTTTTGCTAACTTTTTATTTTATTTTTTTAAACTTGCATTTATTCTTTAATCTGTGCATGTATACATGTATTCATAAAATACGTTTTTTTGGACGACAAAAAAAAAAAAAAAAAAAAAAAGTTGGGAAGGGAAGAGGAACTGTACAGCCCATGATTATTATTTATATTTAAAACTCTTCCCTCATACACAGGAGGGAGGGATCATGTTAATGGAATGAAAGGGTTCCATGATGACCGCTGTATTCCCCCACCATCTGTAGTGAGCAGGCAAATCTACAGTCTTCAGCTGAAAGAGGGAGACAAAAGGAGAAAAATGCTTTTAAATAGATAAATAAAAATTCACAGCATCATATTCTAAACATCAAACACTCCTTCACCATTACTAAATGTAGCTTGCTACTTTAAAGCATTGTGGGCATTAAGAGTGCTACAAAAATACTACAAAAAAAAAAAATTAGATTTCTTTCATTACACCATGCTTGTCAAAAAGCTCGACAACTTTAATGGCTTTAACCGCTGTAATTCCTACCTAAACCCAGAATGTGACCATGCCCTACGCATGCCACAGTTAGATGGCCATAAAAGACCTCCAGCCTTGGACTGCAGTAATGAAGCTTTGTTTTCTTTGTGTTGGTACATTATCTGGTATTTTTGGGTTAAGTTGATGCAGCATTTGTGATTCACAGCTTGAGTATCTTCTCTCAAAAGAGCAGTTTTCTACAAAAGCTGGACACATGCATCTTATGCACTGAAATATTACTATTAAAGCATCGATAATGCCATTTCTGTTTGTATCCTTATTTGTTTTGTCTTGGCTCTTTTAAAACTCACACCGTCTCTTGATCCACAAGCTGTATGATGGAGTTTAAAACCAAACTAACTTTTTTACTGTTAGTATACCCAAGGGGGTTGGGTAGCCGGTTGACCTTGGACCCTCAGAGGTTTTTTTTTTTTCTCCACATAGTGGAGTTTTTGGTTCCTTTCCTTCGTAGTCGTCCGGCTTTAACATCTATTACTGTAACCTGTTCCATCATCGACTATCAATGTAAAGTGCCTTGGGACAACTTTGTTGTAAAAGGCGCTATACAAGAATAAATTGAATTGAATTGAAGCACTGTCTTTAGTTAACCACTGGACTGTGATAAATTTAAAGTTGCTGTTATTAATATTTTGTAGCTCTTCCAAATCTATAGTTACTCCAAATAGTGCCAAATTTTGGATGCCCTTAATTAGTTATTTCTTGAGATTTTCACTGAAGACCCAAATATCTCAATCCCAAAACAGTATTCAGGCAATAAGACATGGGCATGATTGCTGGACAGATTATGGTACGCATATTGGCTTTTACTTGATTGTGTTGGGCATATGTGTCATTATTTCAGGTTTAAAAACAAAAAACCCTAGTTTATGCCCAGTTCAAACTCCTGCCATGTATTTGGGCAAGTTACCAAATGTGCAGATTTCATCCAATAAAACCTGTATATCAATATTCATTATTCAAGAATGTGTCAGCTATGGAAGGCTTTGAGTTGAGAGAAGGAGTTTCATTTATGCAAAAGTGAGCAATACTGAGTCACATTTAACTACAGACCAATAAATGAACTTCATTTGTGAACTTCACAAACCTTTTCTCCTGTTTATTGGCCCCACCCCCTCTGATAACAGGTGGTTGGCTATTTTGAAAGAGGGTGCCACTACCTCCTCCACGGACAACATTAGGGTGGGTGGGAGAGGCTACAGGGGGCTGTCCAGGGCGGATAGGTTTAGCTGAGAAAGGGAGAAAAGGAAGTGTAAATAACATTTAACTTGTTAACAGTGGTTATCTTAAAGCTATAATGGATAAAATGGAATTTTTCTGAGTTTACTTGACAAAAAGAGTCTGCCTCACAGGGGTGTATATAAACTCACCAATTTGTGCAGAGTGTCCACGACGGGCCATGTTTTTGGCTCTCACAGCCTCCTTGATGCGGTCCACCTCCTGCTGGTAGCGTTTGCGGTCACGTGCTGCATTCTCTTTGGCTTCTTTCAGTGCGGACTCCAGAGCCTTGACCCTCTCAGCTGTTGCGCGGAGACGCTTCTCAAGCTTAGGCAACTCGCATCGTAAATCTGCATTATCTCGCACCAGCTACATGGAGTGGGGATTGGGGGGGGGGGGGGTGTTGCACAATGAATCACAATCCCTTATAGAAATCCAGTTGAAAACTTAAATAACAAAAAGGTTTATATAATACACATTGCAATTTATGCAAAGTGTATATTGTGAAAATTGTAGGAAACACTCACCAGCTACTAGGTTGGTAAGTATGTTACTTAGCTAGGAAATAGTTAATCAAAAATTGATGACTTTTTTACATAATTAAAAGAATGAAGAATAGATGTATGTTGCACTGGATAAGAGTGTCTGTAATATTCTATAAATGTAAGACAACCTGCTGAAGTAGTATAAAACCAAGAAACCGAATGAGAAGAAAAGGTGATTAAGTGACTCTGAGCATGGTGGGCAGGTCTGAGTATGTCAGAAACTGCTGATCTACTTGGAATTTCACACACTGCCATCTCCAGGGTCTACACAGAATGGTCCAAAAAAGGGAGAAAAATCCAGTGTGTGTCTGTTCTGAGGGCAAGATGCCTGGCTGCTGCCACAAGTTAGAATGGCAAAACAGGTTTGAGCTGACTGAAAGGATAAAGTAACTGATTACCACTCATCACAACCAAGGTCTGCAGAAAAGTGCCTCTGAACGCATAACACATCAAACCTTGAAGCAGATGGGTTAGATCAACAAGTGATTACACCTGATGCTCCTCCTATACACTAACAGGCAAATATTCACACAAACTCACCAAAACTAGACAATAAACACTCCCTGGTCTCACAAGTGACCGTTGCAGTTGCAAGATCACAATCCAATAGAGCACCGATTGAAAGATTTGCATTATGAGATAGTAGATAAATCTGCAGCAACTGCATAATGCCATCATGTTTTGTGGTGTCAGTTCAATAAGGTGCTGGAAGTATTCCTCAGTGATTTCAGTCCATTTGACATTACAGCACTTAATGCTGTAAGACTAACTTGACTGAGGAGTGAGTTGTAATACATATGTAGGAACTTCATACTCTACAAAGCAACATGTGCTGCTTCAATGCTTGTGCTTCTTGTGTATACTGACCTGTTTGTGAACCTTGGTGAGCTGTTCCAAATTGTTCTCCAAGAAAGAGATCTTCTGTTTCTGAGCTGCACTGCCACCTGTGTCATCTGAGTCCATTTCAGCGCTCTGTATACACAAAACAGAAAATCCATTACCATGTAAATCCAGACACACTTATAACATGAAGCTTAAAAGCTATTGAAAGTGCAAGTCAATGTTTATTTTCTTCAATTGCTCAACAATAATAGTGGCTTTAAAAAAAAAAAATAAAAAAAAAAGAAATTGCTCCAGTTGCATCAATACCTTCTTTACTCGAGTAGCAAGATCTTGAACAAAGAGCTTCCGAAGGTTGTGAAGAGTTTGTAGTTCTTTGGCCTAAAAAATGAAATGAAAATGGTTTGGTTACAGTTTCAAACTACTTTATGTAATATTCTTTTTGCTAAAATATTTGTACCAGTCATCCCAGCAACATTCTCATCTGCAACCAATTAATAATTATTATAAAAATAAAAACTAAAAATCTTTACCACTGTCTCCTCCAAACCCTTCAGATCCTGCCTGGCCTGTTCTCTACGGTCTTGCATAACCCTATTTGACACAGACAGACACAAAATGGAACAGAATATCTGCCAGCTATATAATAACAGCTGAAGGTATGAATTTGCAGACAATGCTTTGTATGTGTGTGATCATACGTAAGTTCATGCAACTTGCGAGTCTTCTCCTGATCAGCAGACTTGAGTTTCTCATGTTCTACCCTCAAACGCTCCTGCTCCAACATGATCTTCTGATTTAGACTAGATGGAGATGTACACATGAGAGAGAGTGAGAGTGACTCCATAATTACACAGAATCTTTCATTTATGTCAAATCAGTGTTTTGACTTCTAGTTTTCCCCTTTCTTTACAGATTTGTCTGTGCCCCCTTTCTGTTCTGTGGTAGGTTTAATTTTGCATCTATGTGCCCATGAGCTAGAGCAAGAAACTTACTCCTGCAGCTCTGTGATTAGTTTCTCCTTGCTGTCCAGTTCATCTCTTAGGCTGCTGATCTGTTTCTGATGGGCCTCTCTGTGACTCTGAATCTGTTTTTCTACTGCCTCCTGCAATATAATAAACACAGATCTGCTAGTGAAAAAATACTGGCCAATAGAGCAAACCTACTGAATAGTGCAGGATATATATATATATATATATATATATATATATATATATATATATATATATATATATATATATATATATATATATTATATATATATATATATATATATATATATATATATATAAATAAATAAATAAATAAATAAATAAATAAATAAATAAACAAACAAACAAACAAACAATTACGAAAACTTAATTTTCACTTAAAAAGTGTTATGTTTATTTTCTTTGGACAAGAATGACCTGGAATTATAATTCTATTATAATATTTAGACTTTAAAACAACAACACTACTAATCAGGACACAACAGCATGCCGTTTATTCAATTCCCAAAGCAACTACTTACCTTCACCTCATTGGTGCTTTGTATCTCGTTCTCCTTCTCCAGAGCATGTACTTTCTCTACACACAAAAATTGTGTAAATAATTATATTTGTAATATTAAATATGTATATTTAAAATATATGTAATATTGTACGTGTATATACCCTGAGCACTGATTTTGACCAGCTCTTCATTTAGTAAGTCCACATTTTCCTCCAGTTGCCTCTTCTTTTGCTCCACGTTCTGAAGGTACTCTGTAAGAGACTTTATCTTCGCTTCATGCTAGAGAGAGGAGGGAGAGAGTGTGACGGAGAGTGAAAGGACAATATAGATAGTAACTTTGAGCTAGTATCCTAATTTACTTAGTTTCCCCTGGAGAGAACTGTATCGTGTCTATTTCTGGCACAGACGGAGATTAAAATTTGATTTCTTATAGCTCAGCTTCATTAACTTTTTAATAAAGATTAACATGCCTTTTCCCTTCTTATGCATCCAGCAGAAACAAATGGTGAAAGACAGGCACACAAGCTATGGAAATTATTCATGATGAGCTTAAATTTATTCCAGTCACTGAAAGAGCAATGCGGCAAGAAGCTTATTTGCCCAGCTTTTGCCATGTTCATCCTACTCTTATACTAATAGCTGACTAATGGTTTCACTGTCTTCACAGTGAAAGGTCCATAATCTCATTAGGTTAAAAAGGGGGGTGAGAATGTTGTGTTACCTGGGAGATCCGTAGCTGGCAGGCTGCAAGCTCCTTCTCATTCTCATCCATCTTTTTGTTGCTCTCTGACTGGCTGCTCTCCAGCTGCTTACACCGTTTCACCATGGTCTTCACCTCTGACTTTAGCTTGCTGATGTAGAGCCTGGCTACAGTGAACTCCTCATCAATCATTCCACTGCCTTCATGCTGCTGCATACAGAGAAAAGTACACTGTAAATATTGCCAAGTTTGAGTTTCATGTGAAAGTCCTTGAGATTTAACAGTGATCTACAGCAGAAGCACTATATTCTAACTTTATTCTAAAAATATCCCATAATTAACAGGTTGTTTTTGTTGCTGAGATTACATTTTAAATGTGAAAGTATTATCTTGTGCCTCATTTGTATTTTATTTACAGTTAGGTCACACTTTTTAAGTGTTAAGTGTTTTTTGGTCATTCACCTTGACATCATTGCTGCCTACAGCAATGCCAATCTCAGCCAGGTCCTTAAGCAGTGATGACATCATCTCAGTCACTCTCTTCTTCTGGTGATTACTCATCTCCTTTAGCTTCTGCAGTTCTGAGTCTATGGATGTCAGGATCGTCTGAGAGAGACCATGTGAGACAAAGAGAGGGGAAAAGAGCATAACAGTACATTGTTACATAAAGGCTTTCAAATAGCTTCATTTGGAGCTTCAATTTTAAAGACCTCAAAACCCAATCATAATGTTAATAAGGTTTTAAAAAACACATGAAAGAAGAAACAGCACCATATACCCTTGAGTCAGATAAAGCAGCTAATCTGCTTTAATCTTCTAATCCCCTACTTCAGGCTTATTTTTTAGCATTAGTTGTGAAAGGGAAGATCTGGAAATGTGCAATGATTTTATTATTAATTTTACATTGGACAGTCAGTGTAACTTCATGAGTGTCTGAGCCAAGGGCCAATTGACATAGAGAAAAATCTGCTCTGCATTGTATGTCACACCACCAAGTCACTAGGGTGTAATTTCACTTAGAAAATTGAGTGAAAGGGTGTCCCAGTAAAAACATAAATGATGTTTCGAGAATAAGTATCACCAATGACGAAAATAAAGTCTTAAAGCAACTGTATTAAATTAAAATTTAAAGCCTAGCATAACTGCTCTCTATTTCTATTTCTGTACATTTTGCAGCTCACAACCCCAGACACAAACAGACATGCTCTCTTACAGATTTCTGGTTAAGCTCCTCGCTGAGGGCTTCAAACTCCTTGGTCTTATCTTCCACCTCCTGGCTCTTCTGGTCATAGTTGACAGCAAGCTCCTCCAGTGCCTGAAGAACCTCTTTGACCTCCTCCTTAGATGCCTCATTCTCTAGCTGTAGACGTGTCAGCTCTGCCTGCAGATTATCGTGGTCCCGCCGCGATGAGGCTAACAGCTAACACACACACACACACACACACACACACAAATATACTCAAATTATTCTTTCTGCACGTGCTACACAAACCAGACAATTAAGAAAAAAAATTATTGATATTATTGAAAATAATTTATCAAAAAAAATAATAAATCCAGCTCTTCGAAGGTCAGAAGGACATCACACACACAAGCAAAACCTAAACACTAACCTCTTCCTGGTCCAGCATTTGTTGTTTAAGTTTCTCTACCAGTTGTGACTGCTGATTAATCTCATCATCCTAGAGAGAGAGCAAGAGATTAAAATGCACGCAGAGGGGAAAAAACACCTGTGTGTGCACTTGTGTGTGTGTGTGTGTATGACCTTGTCATCCAGCTGCTTGTAGAGTTTAGCAAGCTCTGCCTCACACTTCTCTCTCTCTACATCAGTAAAACGAACCCCAGGTACTCCAGGAGCTGCAGGCACTCCTGGTGTGGAGGCTGGTTTATCATTATTAACAACATTATCCAGAACCAGAGCATCCATGTTAGCCTTCTCTTTATCATACTGCTCCTCCACAGGAACTGACTCACCTGTAAAACCCAAACATTCATAATCACTCTGATGATTAAAACATTCTGTTCATTTCCATTCACATCAATAATTAATTTTCAGTATTTTGAACATTACAATATATTGATACAGAGACCTGGTTATAGAAAAACTGAGCTCAAAGTAAAGAACAATGTCAAAAACTTTTGCAGTCTCCATTAATATAGGAAATTTTAGATACTACTTTAACCTGTACAAAAACTGTTCAAGGTAACATCTCTATTTTTCCAAGTATGGTTATCTAAGAGGATGAAAAACAATAAAATTTTGTTTGCTCAAAAGCTATTATTGTGCATGCATTTTGTTTGGGGGCATTAAAAAAGTGCACATAAAGGTAATGCAATTAAATATATCAATATAATTACTATGTAATGTAATGAGTGCACGTTACAATGCGCATTAGCAATAAAAAAAAAAAAAAAGTTTGTGATGTGTATTGGTGGTCAAGTAGTGCATTTCTCACCATTCCTCCAACGGTTCAATTCATTCTCTAGCCATGTAATGGTGTTGCGCAGGGCTTTGTTTCTATCCTTCTCTCTTTCATACTTTTTCTTCCATTGTTCTGCCGTGAGCTCCACATTCACACAAACTGTATTCTTAATGGTCTTTGCCCTAGACACACACAAATATATTTCTTTACTTTATTATAATGTACAGTGAGGTGAAAGAATATTGCAGGCCACACTTAATTGTTTTACATTTTTTTAATAAAATCAAATACTTTCATTTAGTTTCCTTCCATCAATGTTATGGTATTTTTGTTTTGTAAGGCATCATACCATCTTTCAGAAGTATTTGTCTGTTTTTACTTGATTTTATAAGGCTTTGTAGTCAAATGATTTTTGTTACCTTCCACTTTATATATTTCAGCTAGGGTCATGTTGATATAACAATTGTTTTTTTGCCCTTCAATAAATATACAGAACTAAAAACCTTTGAGGAAACAACAAAGTGAAATATGTATAAACAAAGGAAATCAGAAATACTTTTTTCCATGTCACTGCAAGATACCATGAATTTTGTTTTTACCTCTGTCCAAACATGAGTGTTGATTTAGTCTCTGCCTCATTGAAACCTGAAGGTGAACAGCAGATGACTATGGTGGTCCTGCAGTTTCCACCCAGAGAATCCTGCAAAATCCTTGTCATCTTACTGTCTCTGTATGGAACATATGCCTGAGAGAGAGAGAGCACGAGTGTAAGTGAAAGAAAGAGGGGCACACCAACGACACTTTTACACACAAGTGTTGCTACATACATAACTTCTCAATGTGATTTTATAAGAAGTTTAACTAACACTGTACTATTCGACCTAAAATGAGAATAGATATAAAACTGAACATTTCAGTGCATGTAGAAGTGTCTGAGCGCAAGACTGACCGATCCCTCTGCTAGTGCTGAGATGACATTTCCCAGGGAGGAGAGAGATTTGTTGATGTTTTTGGCTTCATCCAAAACAGCACCTTCAGCTCCTGTTTTACTGACCTGTCAAACAGGACACAGGTTCAAAACCTAGACACACTCTTAATAAATGCATGTTCTGCAGTGCCAATAGAGCTTCCAAATTCTGCACAAGAGGATAAATACATAGGGGAAAAACACTTTTGCACTGCAAAAACAAACATTTTTTAATCTGCATTGTTTGAACACAAAAGCAGCAAACACCACAAACCAAAAAATTCCCCAGTCCAGAGAACTGATGTCATGAGCCAAGGCCAGCTGTACTACTGCACTTTGAAGAGATGATGTTCTAATAATTAGCAAAATATAGGATGTTATTCACAAACACATACATACCTTCTCACTACCTGCCAAATCTACTAGATACAGTTTTCCACTGAGTTTCTGCTCCGTTTGAGTGTTTTCTTGCTTCACATTTATTAGAAAGATGCTGTGACTCCTGGAGCTGTGCTCATTCATATCTGACACACACACACACACACACACAGCCCTTTTTAAGACACAATTGATGACCATTGTTCAAATATGCTTAAGAAAGTGTTGTACAACACAAACAAAAATAATAATAAAAAAATGGAAAGAAAACAGAAAAAAAATAAATAATTGGTGCAAGAACAGCCTAGAGCATTTATTTTTAAAGTTTGTGCAGCATCTGAATTCATTAAGAAATTGTCACCCTACAGTATAAGCAGTGTTATTTAGCAGTTGTTTACTCTTTCAGGTGATAAATTCCTCTTGTGGTCGCAGTATCACTTTAAGATATCACTAATGTGACGGTAGCTACCTTTAAAGTTAAAATGCTAGCACTACTAACACACACACACACACACACACACACACACACACACAAAAACCATCTAGAGTAAGAGAAAATATGCCAAAAAATCCTAGAGACAGAACTAAGTGAAAGTGACTATTCATCATTGCAAGGTCACAGCACAACACACAGTGAACCACAACGAAATCTGACCTCTGCATTTAACCCATGCAAACACTGTGCAGCAGTGGGCAGCTATGAAAGCGCCCAGGGAACAGTAACGGGAACAGTACCTTGCTCAAGGGTACCTCAGGGCAACCTACTGGTGAGGGAATTGAACCCACAATCTTCCGATCTAGGGCTAATTCCCTAACCACTAGGCCACCACTGCCCCTACCATTAAGGACTACTGAGAGAGATCATTAAACAAGTCTCAGAATCACTAATCACTAAACTATCAAACAAATGTAAGAAGATTGTATAATTCATTATTTCATCAGATAATGATTTTCTTTTTTTTTACCCCAAGCATCCCTGGTACTAAACACAAAAACAAAAAAAAAGTGCTTGAGGTTGTGGATATGTTGCTGGAGTGTGGGAGGCTGAAACTAGATCGCATCAGAACACACTTTTTTCAAAGATTCAATATAAATTTAACATAGCTGCATGTGTGCCTATGCATGCATGCATGCGTGTCTGTACATACTTGTCACTGCTACATGTCTGTTGGATTTGCCCTCATCAATGGTGTCCATCACCTCTTCAGGACTACACACAAATCGCTCAGTGCATCCCTGAAATTCAGTCACAATTACAAGTCAACCATTACATGGTTTCCAGTAGAAAGAACTAAGTAAATTTAAGAAAAATATAGGAAACCACCGTTTTAAATGGGTGCAATTCATTTAAACACACTATTGGGTGTGAGAAAAACAGGGACCAATTGCCAGACTAAGAAAAAAGTATGCAATTGCAAATTGATAATTAAAAGCCTTAAACTTACCTTGACATAGGGAACTCTGTTTTTGTCTTCATGTACAGATAGGTTAGTCTTTGACACTGAGACAAAAGAGAGATGGTTTAAACAAACATCACTGAAAATCAGCTACTTTAAAGTACCACACCAAATGAAAAGGGAATGGCATAAGACTTACCATCCAAAAGGTCCCGAATCTTATCCAAATAAATTTCAAAATATGAAACCTGATGAAAAAATAAAAACATTGGAGCAAGTCAACAAAGGCAAAGCTAAAGCAAGTGTAAATGAAAAAGGAAGAAAGTAACACAGTATGAGTGTGAGAAAGAGTGAGAGAGAAAGAGAAAAATTATAAAATAAATAAAATTTAAAAAATTGACAACTTACTTTAATATGAAACTCCAGGTTTTCATCCATGGAGTAAATGTAATTAAAAATATCCTGCACTATTCTGGGAATGATTCCCATTGCGTCTGTATCATGGAGATTACCCTGCATGAAAGGAAAGACCGTTTTATAAAAATGTACAAGGACCGCAGGTCTGCAGTTTCCTGCAATCTACATCATCCTAATGTTTAAAAGAATGAATTGAAAATTCTACATAATTTCTGCCACTAATTAAGAAAAACTAAATAAGTGAGGATACATTCAGAACCTTCAAACCTTTCATCTCTTACCTCCATTGTGTGTGTTTTGCCTGAAGAGGTCTGCCCATAGGCAAAAATGGTTCCATTATAGCCTTCCAAAACATCTGTAAAGTAAAAATAAATAAATAAAAAGTTTACATTCATGACATCTGATACAGGCTAAACTGTATGGGTTACAACATTCAAGCTATGCAACTGCAAACTAGATTGTAAAGGTCAGAGTGGGGTGCGTACCTTTAACAATCTTCTGGGCACAGGTATTATATACTTGCTCCTGAGTTGTACTGGGCTGGAGGACTCTATCAAATACATATGGCTTACCCTAGAAGAAAATTAACAACCAGAAAAAACATGAATCATTAGAAACAAGTGACTGTCCCAAAAAAGTCAATTAGTATGAGAGTTTTTGAAAAGTCTGTTCCTTTTTTCTCCCTCATTATTTGACTTGTCAGATATGGAGTGAAAATTCAGAAAAGTGGGCTTAAATAAATCATTTGCAATTAAGATAAAACAGGGTGCAACATACAGCCGTGTCCAAGCTTTAAGAAGACGACATTAATTTTCACAAAGCTTGCTGCCTCAGTTTTTATGGTGACCATTTGCTCCAGAATGTTATGAAGAGTGATCAGATGAATTGCAATTATTTGCAGGGTTCCTCTTTGCCAAGTTCATGAAAATGAACTTAATACCAAAAAACTCCACTGCATTTCAGCCCTGCCACAAAAGGACCTGCTGACATAATTTCAGTGATCCGCCCATTAACACACGAGAGAGTGTTGACTACGACAAGGCTGAAGATCATGGTCATGCTGATTGAGTTAGAATAGCAGACTAGATGCTTTAAGAGGAGGGTGGTGCTTGAAATCATTGTTCTTCCCGTGAAACATGAAGCTACCTGCAAGGAAACACGCCTTCTCTCTGCAAAGCAATAATGACTGTACATCACAGGTAAGGCTACTGCAACTAGTAAGATTGTACCTAAATCAACCATTTATCATATCATCAAGAACATCACACGGAGAGAGTTTAAACTGTTGTAAAGAAGGCTTAAGGGCACCCAATAAAGGCCACCAATGCAAGGACTGTCCTAAAGATGATTCAGCTGTGGCACTGGGGCACAACCAGTGCAGAGCTTGCTCAGGAATGGCAGCAGGCAGTTGTGAGTGCATCTGCACACACAGTGAGATGAAGACATTTGGAAGATGGCGTGGTGTCAAGAAGGGCATCAAAGAAGCCACTTCTCTCTCCATGAGAAACTTCAGGAACAGACTGATATTCTACAAAAGGTACAGAGATCAAACTGCTGTGGACTGGGGTAAAATCATTTTTTGAATATTGATGAAGCCCCTTTCCAATTGTTTGGGGAATCCAGAAAAAAGACTGTCTGAAGAAGAAAAAGGTGAGCGCACCATCACTCCTGCGTTATGTCAACAGTAAAGCATCCAGGGACCATTCAGGTGTGGAGTTGCTTCTCAGCCAAGGGATCAGGCACACTCAATTTTGCCAAACAACACAGCCATGAATGGTACCAAAACATCCTCCAAGAGCAACTTCTCCAAACCATCCAAGAGCAGTTTGGTGAAAAACAATGTTTGTCCAGCATGATGGAGCACTGTGGCAACTAAGTAGCTTGTGGGGGGGGGTGCGTCAAAATTTTAAGTTCATAGCCAAAAATCTCCCCAGACCTTAATCCCACTGAGAACTTGGTCAATCCTCAAGAGTTGTGTGGACAAACAAAAACCCACAAATTCTAAGCATCCATCAGTCAGGTCCAGAAGTTGACTGACAGCATGCCAGGGCAAATTACAGAGGTCTTGAAAAAGAAGGACCAACACTCCAAATACTGATTCTTTAAATAAACTTAATGTAATTGTCAATGAAAGATTTGAAACTAATGAAAAGCTTGTAATTATACTTCGGTTACCATAGAAACATCTGACAAATAGATCTAAATACACTGAAGCAGCAAATTTGCATTATTCTCATAACTTTTGGCCATGGCTGCAATTTTTTTTTATTATTTATTTGAATAAACAGTATACCTATTATTATTTATAGATTCAACATATGAAGTGGGGAGAGAACTGCCATTGAGGCAATAGCACCATCCTCATTTACGGCATTTAGCAGACGCTCTTATCCAGAGCGACTTACAGGGCCTAATTACAGGGACAGTCCCCCCTGGAGCAACTCAGGGTTAAGGGTCTTGCTCAGGGACCCAGTGGACCGGTGGTAGTGCTAGAGGTGGGATTTGAACCGGGGACCTCTTGATCCACTAGACCACCGCCTCCTCATGATAGTTGCACCACTATTTTAATAACATATGTGGTTTTGGACCTGAAAGTAGACATACAGAAGTTTCTAATGTAATCTAAGCAATTTTGAATTCCTTTCTAATTTATGATTGATGAAGACTGAAATTTCAAATGCAATGTTATCAAAGTAATCGAAGGATTCTCAAAATTATACTAAATATCTATACTTGGTGCCTCTAACAGTATAACATTGTACTGAAAAATCTCACTGACATGTTTCGATTCACCTGTAACGTGAAACACTCATGCATTGTATTAGATCCATCTTGAAAGATTTTTTCACCTCCTCCACTTTGCAGCTTGAAGAATAGGGTTTATACAGAGTAGCAGTTTATACTACTGAACTTTCCAGTTCTCCCCTTGGGTAAAGAGTGATTTGTTATATAAAACAGCCTACAGGCTTTCATTAGTTTTTTTATTTGTGAAGCACTCAGCTGACATGGTGCAAAAGAAGAAACCCATGACCAGTAAGAAGACTCACATCAACTTCAACCAGCAATGTTCTCTCTGATGCCATGCAAAGTTGCATCTCTTTCACACTATTCTTCCTTGTAAGACTTTCTAAAGCACTTCCCTTAAACCCGTTAACTCCTTAAAATTCAAAACAGATGATGTGGTATCTGGTTTAATGCTTCATATCTTTGATCTTGAAATACCTTTAGGTTCACTGTTATTATTTAGTTATTAGTTATGCTGTTCAGTAACATCCATGTAACTTACCTGTCATTACCTATTAAGTACCACAAGTGAAAGTGAAAGTGAAAAGTGAAAGTGACAACCCTTGTCATTGCGAGGTCACGGCACAGCACACATGAACCACAACGAAATTGGACCTCTGCATTTAACCCATGCACACTCAAACCCGTGCAGCAGTGGGCAGCTATTGAAAGCGCCCGGGGAGCAGTGATGGGGACGGTACCTTGCTCAAGGGTACCTCAGGGCAACCTATTGGGTTAAGGGTTTGAACCCCGATCCTCCGATCATGCAGCTAACGCCCTAACCGCTAGGCCACCGCTGCCCCGACAAGCTGTTGAATATTAGTTTAAAATATACTATTAGATAGAAACTGAATTTTTCATTAGTATATGTCCATCAAATATATACCCTGTCTAGGTTCATGACCAGTAAATGTATAGTTTCCTTGAAAAACAGGATTTCATATTCAAAAGGGATTTCCCCATGGTGAACTCCCCTTTGTGGTAATGTCCTCCTGGATAACATCAACTTATTATTAAAAGCATCAATTACTCTCAACCTCCAATGGCATAAGATGTTTCTGCAGCATTTAAGTCAGAGGTTTTCAAAACATTTGCCACAGAGTGGCCATTAGAGGAAAGAAAAAATAAATAAATACAGATATTGGCACTTTATATTTTTAATAACACACCGAATTTGAAATTAGCTGTAATCTTTACTTATTTTCGTCCATTCAATATATGGGGACTTTAAAAATAAATATGGGGACCATTTGTCCCAGCAATCAAAAACCACACATACACACAATACTCATATGGCAAAATCTGTTAGCGTGTGGCACTGTGTTTTTCCACTTAATGAGGCCAAAGACGGCCTACTATTACAGGTACATAGTCAAGTATTTTAGCATTATGTAGAAGGAATAAACCCTGACAAATTTTTTTTTAATCCCACAGCTATATTCTGCACAGAAAGATTAACTTTCCTTCTTCACAATGTTGATCACTCTAAAGATCAACACTACAAAAGTTCTCTGTCTATGTGAGAATATGGCAGCTAACATGCAAATAAACTTCAATTGTCATGTGTTATATGAATGACAAGAAAGTATGTAGTCATTCAAAAATATGACCAAATGGCATTTGATTCTGAAGTGCAAAGTTCTATACTTTAAATTCTAAATTTTGGGTATAAAAACAAGAAAATGCACCGGTCTTAGGTAAGAGGACGGCAGGGTGTCCAAATGCATTTTCCTGAAGCCGAGGATACAAAAATGGACTGTAACATGCGTTCTTCTGCACCACTGCAGAATTGGGTTATGTTTATCATCAGTGAC
Source organism: Hepsetus odoe (assembly GCA_017165825.1). NCBI lineage: Eukaryota > Metazoa > Chordata > Actinopteri > Characiformes > Hepsetidae > Hepsetus > Hepsetus odoe. The sequence continues at coordinate 10,802,086 of CM029387.1, forward strand.
CGGTAAAGTGATTGTGAGTGATGACCAAAGTATTCATGAGTAGAATACAGGACTGACCAGGGTACGAAGGAAGCTGACGAGAGCTATGAACATGTTTTATATTTAATTTTCATTATCACTTCATTATTTATTTGAACTGACATGTCAGTTTGTCAGATAAGTCACAATCACTTCTTAGAACACTTACACTAACCCAGTCCTAAGTATCACATGTGTGGCATATGAACAATACAGGAAGTCTTCATAACACCACCTTTAACAACAAACCATCAAACCAGTCTTGATAATTGCTTAAAGCCCACCGTTACCAAGATTTTGTGCTGATAAATTTCAGTAACTGAAGGTACTAAACTTCATGTTCAGTTTTGTAGTGTTGTCACGTAGTAGCTTTTGTAATACTTGCCCTGAAAATGCCTGTGAATTCCCTGATACTACACAACTGTAAATGTTAAAACCCCTGACGTTCATGATCAACATGTCCATGATTTTCCTTGAAATTCAATGAACAGTGCAGACTCAAAACATCTTGCAGCTTTTTGTATTTCTTAACGTCCTTGCACTGAATGTGATCCAGAAACAAATATGTTGCTTTACGTGTCTGAATACGTGGTTGCTGGACTTAGTTTTGACAAATTAGGGTGTGTGCGACTGTCATTAGTGGGACATCAAGAAACCACGGATAAAGAAAGACTGTTTTATATGTACTTGAGGGACTTTGCTGCATAATGTACAACTCCAAGATGAGAAAAACCATCTCAAAATCAGATGAAATCCTCGCCGCACTGATCAGCTCGGCGATAAACAGAAGGCGAAAAGGTTGGCCGAGGCTAACCGGCTCCTGCCAGTAAAACCCGCAGTAAACGTTTGTTTACTTGCAGTGCAACTGATATCTGACAATATATATTCTGAAAGCAGTTTTTATATTGATACCAGGATTACTGGGAGCTGTTTCTGTTATATTGTGGTTTCTTTGAATTGTCGAAGCAGTCCAATTCGGCTGTCAGACATAAAACAGACTGTTAAGTGCTTAGCGAGCTTAGCTAACTATGCCGCACACTGCTAGCTGTGAATGAATTTGACAAAAATCATTTGAGCTGTCGGGTGTTGCTTTTCGCAGCACTTTTTCCAATGATAAAAGATATTGACACGCATGTTACTGTCACGAATACGTCATCGTCCTTTCGGTGCTTGTTCAGTTAAGACTGGACACCATCAACAGCTAAGGCAGTGGATTAGCCGGTTAGCTGATGTGGGCGGACAGCTGCTAACCCATCATTATAACCACAAAGGAAGGCCAGCACTCGACAAAAACCGAGCAAAAAACACTTCCAACTCACCCCAATGATCACCGTCTCCTCCCCCTGAAACTTAGGGATGTACCTATCCCCTCTTTCTACCTCAGAATTGTTCAGTGGCCTAAAACGGCACATCACTTTGATGGTACACTCCGCCGGGTCCGCCATCTTCCACGATTACGGAACGGAAAGAAAAAACACGAGCGGGAGACGAGGCAACGGCCAACTACCACTCCGAGCGAAACCCGGCCAACCCGGACTCGGAGATGAGGGGACGTTTCCTCAATCAGGTATTCACAGAGAGAGAGCCCGCGCGCGAGAGAGACGGGTTTAGACAGGCGGAGGACAGTCACTTCCCCGCCAACATGGCCGCCATGGTGCCGGCTCGGTCCGCCCGTCAGCGGGGCGCTTAATAAACATGCGCTGACGTCACTGCCTCCGCCGCCGCAGGCCGGCCGACAGAGCCAACCACAGCCCAAAGGCAGAGAGAAATAACACCAAAAGAGTGTTTTTAACGATCCAGGGGGTCTGGCTGTTTGGAAAAGACGTTCTTATGTATTAATACATGTTTAAGTAATGCAGAATACTTTTCATTTATTCAGTCAGATTATATAGAACATGCAGGGTGCATTATCTTGCTGAATATCATGCGCTATCGTTGAATCAGGTTTACTTCCTGCCTCCTTCCCATAAACCATCTTTATGCCAACTCTGCAAAGCACACACATGAATGCCAAGACCCAAAATTTCTTAGTTTCTTGGTAACAAATTTCCTATTCCACATCTAGTTGAAGAAAATATAATCACACCAGGCTTCATACTCCATAGCCCAGTTTGAAGGCTCACATGCCCATTGTGTAGGCATTTTTGGCAGTGACCAGGAGTTAGTATGGGCTCTCTGATATACAGCTAAACAGCCCCATATGGAGAAAGCTGCAATGCACTGTGTGTTCAGACATTTTTCAATCATAGCCAGCATTACATTTTTCAGCAGGTTGATAGGCTAGCCAAATGTGACAAGCTTGACATTGGATCTAGAGCACCCATAATCCTGCCTCCAGTTCATCAGGTGTACTTCCTTTGACCATTTTACATATTTTTACTTACCATACTGGGAACACCACACAAGGTCTGTCATTTTGGAGATGAACTGCCACAATCATCTAACCATCACGATCACAATTTTGCTCTCATCGAAGTCGTTCAAATCCTTATACTTCCCTTTTTTCTTTTTCAAACATACCATCTTCAATTATTCTACTTAAAAATTACTGTTGATTTGTATCACAGTAAAGGGTACACTCTGGCTTACATGGGGGAAAAAAAAAAAAAAGAAAAGAAAAAAAATCATAGAGCAAGATTTTTTTAGTCTAAAGACTAGAAAGACCACCCTCCTCAATTATCTTGAATGCAGGAGGAATCTATTGAAAATGTAAAACATTTTAAAAAGATACTTGAGAGCAGGTTGAGGTTGTTCCTGTAAACTGACCAATGCAGTGAGTTACTGCTGCAAAGTTGAAAATATTACATTCTTGTTTTAGGCCAGAATGCCCTTTATGATTAATAACCCATCCCTTTTAACCATTCCATTAAATTCAGTGAGCAGTACAAAATATATTTAGGGTAGGAATGATCTGGAGCTGGAACTTTATGGACTTTGATCTTTACTGGATTGTCCGGAAGTCTGGTATTACAATTTTACTCAGTTTCACCTTTACCCACTTTAAACATCGGATAAATTGGTTGGTTCAATAAGGAAGCAGTGGTGGAGCAGTACAATGTAGACTACTGTACATCTGATTTCCTTCCAGTTTTAATTTAATGAGACATTTGTTTCTAATGCATGTAAGCCAGAAAGTTACTTACGTTACAAGGCTAACATTCCTAACAAAAAAACGTAAATGTCAATAGTTTCCCAACTTTTTTTCTGTACATATCCAAAACCTTTCCAGAGCAGCAATGCTGGTGACATTTTTGTCCAGTTTTGTGACCATGACAAATGTGCAGACATTATAATATTGAGTACAAAACAATGACACGAAAAAGTACATTTATCCGATACAGAGCAGAGACAGTACAGTATATATAAATATGGTGGAAATATAGGTATAAAGACCTGCAGAAAGCATTCAGATAAATCAGGAACATAAAGTAACAGTGTGATTGCGATCAGCTGATGGGACAGTCTAGTTCTCTTGTGACTTTTATTGTGTGCTATTTCAAGCATAATAGAGGCCTTATGAGCCAAGCACATTAGGAGCCTTTTTTTCCCCCTTCCTTATGAATCTGTTTTTCTCTCACACACACACAGAGCTGAACTTGATTTGCCTATGTTCTGTGTGCCATATAGCGCACTCATATCAGAGGTGTCAAATTCCTATCCCAGAGGGCCACAACTCCACAGACAGTATTCTCCCTTCTCTTACACATCTGATCCAGCTCTCCTGCTGCTGACCAATAGGAATCAGACTGACAAGGTCAGTCTCTCACACTTCTGACAGTTAACCTCATCCTACATTTACATTTCTGTAGGCAGAGGTGTGCAGAGCTGCAAAACCTTAAGCTCCAGTTAAGTATTGTTGTTTGAATAAAATCAACAGTCTAGTCAAAGTACTTCTTTATACTTCAACATACAACAGCATCCCTCTGCCAGGGATGTGGTTATCCATGTCGGCTGCAACAACTTCAGAAACCAGAACTCTAAACTTCTGAAGTATTTCTACTTAACCTGCTGAAAGACTGCAAAAAGAATGTGTTAATTTCTGGAGCTATAGCTACTTGGAGAAGAGGAACTGTACATGTCAGCCACACACTGAGCCTAAACACCTGCCCATCCATGGATTTAGTTTTTAGCAAACAACTTCAACCTTTTCTGGTATTGACCAGCCTTCTTCTGGAGGGATGGAATTCACCCAAACAGACTAAGATCAGAGAAAAACAACATGTTTTATTTTGCTTCAGCACACAGGATTCCAAGCAAATTGACAAGAAATGTTACCTTCCCACTACCCCTCCTTGTAGCTGTACCCTTTCTGTGTTTAATTTCCACAAAGCAAAGTATATTAATAGAGATCAAACACATTCTAACCTGATACATATCAACACAGAAGCAAAGTTTATTAAACTAAAGACCCAATACATAATCCAGAGATGCCTGCTTTCAATTTTAGATCCTTAACAAACAAAAGATTTTTAATGTGTGGTGGAAAGCTCAACTTGGTCTTCTTAACAGAAACTTGGCTTTGGCTTCTTATTGAAACTACTCTACAAAAATATAACTTCCAAGCTAGAAGCACATGAAAGCAAGAAAAGAGGTGGATTAGCTGCAACTTTTAGTGCTTCTTATAACTGAAAAAAATCATTTGGCGTTTTCTCTTCCTTCAAATATGTTCTTAGAGAAAATCCCAATTTTAATATTAATAGCTTACCATCCACCAAAATACTTTCCTGCATTTTTATTCAGAATTCTCAGAATTAATGTATACCTGTATCACACACTATGATAAGATTATTATGACTGGAGGTTTTAACCTACATGTTGATCATAACTTAGACAAGAAAGCAATAGATTTTATTCTACTTCTAAACTTGCTCAGTTTTATTAACATATTTCAAATCTCACTCATAACAGGACATACCCTAGTTATCTGATGTGGCTTGTGTCTAAACATTGATTTACATTTACGGCATTTAGCAGACGCTCTTATCCAGAGTGACTTCCATGTCTTAATTACAGGGACAGTCTGGAGCAATTCAGTGTTAAGGGTCTTGCTCAGGGACCAAGTGGTGGTGCCAGAGGTGGGATCTGAACCTGGGACTTCTTGATCCATAGGTCCATAGGCAAGTATCCTACCACTAGACCAGCGCCACCCCCTCATTGATAAAATATGAGTTCTCTTTTTCAGACCACCATCTCATCTTTACCCCACTAAAACAAACAGAACAGTTGATAATCCAACTACAAAAAAGAAATGCTACCTTAATGAGTCAGTGTCAAGTAAAAGTCTTTTAAATAATAGACCTCTTAACAATGCAAGTAGCATAACTGTCCAAGAAATGGTCAACAGGTTTAATTCTACGATTAGATCAGTTCTAGATATAGTTACACCAGTTAAAGAAAAGAAGTCTGATACAAAAAAAAAAGTGCTGTGGAA